>OY856409.1:810887613-811487613 GCA_963693085.1 Alisma plantago-aquatica
TTAGGATCAACTGGCACGGGGATTCCATCAAATCCCTTGGTACAACTTCTCACATTGTCCATGAATGAACTCATGCAAGAATTTCCATGCTTCAAATTCATCGGGGAAGCAAGTGAACACCAATTTAGTATTACACAACTCAAAGAGACCTAAATTTTCCAACACACCTGAATGTTTGGGGGCTTCTTCAGTTTAACCAAGTATTCAAACATTGAGCACTCAACTTCAACCATCTCATCTGACCCAACTGTTCCATCTAAGAAAGAGGTAGTCTGTGCACCTGATCATTCCAAAGAAGAGAGTGAATGAGTCTTCCTCCTAGCCCCTAGAGCCCTGCACACCCACCCCAACAGAAGGAGATCAAAAACATAGGTAGACAACTTTAGTTGAGTCAATTATAGGTGGGTGTTTTGTGAGTAGTAAGAAGAATATATACCCCTTTTGGAGAGAACGTTGATGGCACCTTTAGTGTGGAGCCTTTCGATGAGTCGTCCTGGCTTGATTTCTTCAATAGACCTGTTCATGGTGGTTTTTGTTTACCAGCGCATAAGCGGTATAACCTTCCTATGAGTGAGTCTTTCTAGAAGCTATGAACATCTTTTCTTGAGGTAGTCAAAACATGATAGAAAGTATCCTCACCAACAATAATGAAGGGAACACCCTAATAGGAATAAACATGAATACATAGATAACTAGAAAATTAGTTGTTTAGTAGTTGGATGATAGTATCATTAAATGAATTGAAGAGAAATATTGGGTTAAAATATGAATGTCATTGTACATTAGAATTAGGGATAGAAACTCTTGATAACCAAGTCCCATAAACAATAAAAAACTTAAATATATAAGAGATATGTCAACTCAAGTAATAATAATTATAAAACCTAATATACTACATCATAATATCAAGAGTTTAAACTTGAGTAATATATTGATGATGGTTGGAAATTGTTGTAATGGTTAAACTTTTCTTAATAGATATAAAGGGCATAGTGCATATTAATTGAAATTTGTTTACACCTATATGTAAACAGACTTACTTAATGTGATGGGAAAGGTATGTATAATTTTTAAGGAAAGTATCTCATGCAAAGGGACTTCCAAACTAGATCTACATGCCAAAATATTTATGGTGATAATGAAATAGGGTAACATACGTTGTAAGAAGTCAATAATATAACATAGTGTATGATCCACTAAATGGATTCAAAATAATAAAATAACTGTAAAATTGGATCAATGTGCTCAAATTACTCTAGGTGTCAAATTCCAAGTTAAAGAGTGGATCCTAGCTACTTAATTTAAGTAGAAATTAAAATGCCTAAACCAAATAACATTTATATAAGTCAAAACACTTTATCTTCATTATATATGGTTTTATTTCCCATTGTTACATGATCTTTCCATAGTCACATGCCCATCATCCTTGCTTCCTTCACTTGTCTACTGATTGAATGGTTTGGTTTCTTTGTCCATTTCTTTTTGCTTAAGTGGAAAAATCCAATGGAGTTTGCCTTCTCTTCTCTCCATGTCTTCCCCTTTCTCTCCTTTTACATAGTAACCTGGAAACCCCAAACCTATTATCCCCTTCACCTTCCTTTGTTCTCTTCAATTTCCTCTTTATCACCATCTCTTGATATACCTAAACCCATTGAGCCTATATATCCCTACATTTGGTGATTTCTACATTTTTGGTACACCCTATCTACCTTTGACACATATTTCCTTCCTCTCATCATCTCCCTACTACCCTTGACCCTAGAGTCTTATATTTCTAGTGCCCTTTGATTAGTTTAATCATGTTACCATCTTCTTGAACTTGATCTTTTGCGAGAACCTTTGTTAGTTTTTGTATTGTGCTTCTGACAACCATGAGTTTTGGTGAGTCTACATGATCCCTAAGAAAGACACTAGGATACCACCTACATAAATGAAATCACTCAATTTGAGTTATAACCTTTATTTCCTCTTTTGTCATGTTTTTGTGTTGTTTCTCAAAATCAATGTGTTATCCTACAGCCAACCCTGTGTTTTATTGGGGTTTTTTGCATTTCTTCATCAATGGTTTCTGATTAGTCATCAGGGACCTAGTCTCATAGTTTTCTTCCTATTTTTCCTTTAATCTCATTTCTCATTGGCACTATCTTAGTTGTGAAATTATATGAATTTTGTGACCACTATAGAAACCCTAAAAGGGGTCCCTGTGTTCGGAGCTAATTTGAGTACAATGGAAGCCTTCATGACTGGAGGCAAGTCCATTATTCTCGAGTGTGGGTTTAAAGAAACAAGTTGTAAAAGTAAATTCTTATCACTAGACCCTAGTTGAAGGAAAAATATGACCACCTATGCTTGTATATATTTACCCCTTATATGATTTAATTCTTGTCACATGTCTTGTCCTCTCATATGTTTTCAACTTGTATTTAGTATCTAATTGTGCCTAGTTTTAAGAAAAACAGTTCGTAACTTTTACCCTATCACACATCTAGTCCATGATGTGTGATGTAGGGGTACTTTGTTCTTTGTGTCATGGTATTAATTTTGATATTTCTATAAATCAAATATCATAAAAAATTCATAGTAAATAATCTACAAGCCAAACAACAAAGTGAAATTTGATACAAATCACAAAATTATTCTACATCTAACAATGTAGTTTTATACCTGATTATAATATAACCAAAATGAGACTTTAAGGATTTTGCATTTTATTAGAATTTAACACTAAATCTATACAAATGATTAATAGAATCAAGACTATGTTGTAGACATAGGGTTTCACTCACATTTACTCATTAAGGTTGATTATCAGGTATATTGCATTTCTTTGAGTCATCTTGGGTAAACACCTAATTCTTCCCTCATGGCATATTTGATTATGTAAAACACTAATTTTCTTTAACGATGCATGATACCTTAAATTGAATTACCATTTGTATCTCCTTTGTAAAATATTATGTAAAGGTACATTTTTTATTTAGTTTTCCCTCATCAAGTATCGATATTTATGGATCTTTACTTATGTGTCCTTGACCCCACTTGTTATGCCATTGATGTTCTCATCCCTTTTTTATACATGAATATTATTTGGATCTGATCTTGTGATCTTGGCTAAGCTATTATGCATGTGACATATGACTGTTGATATCTAGAAGTTGATACACCATATTTTAGGGCACGGAGGTTTTAGTCCTCCTTCCATGCACTACGGTAATAGTCCACCAGCAATACTTTACATTTAGGCATTAAGGTTTTAGTCCTTCTAGTCTAGACACTGATATTTTAGTCCTCCTACCATGTACGAAGGTTTTAATTCCCCTAAAATGTTTTCTATATTTGGCATTGAGAATTTGGCCCTACTTACCTTAGTTTGGAATTTATGGATTCCAACCATGTTGTTAAGCTTATCATAGTATTTATAGTAACCAACATGCATTGCTTTATTTGATTGAGATTGTGGAATTGTTTAAAAGACAAGGACTTCATCCTTTTTATTATCTTATTTAAAATATTTGCATTATTTCTTTTGTAAATCGCTATTAATCCTTTGACATCCAATTAGATGAATTTATATATCTCTTTTATCTGGGAGCTTTGATACATTATTTGCTTAACTTTTTTTCTATTTTATAATTCTCTATTATATGCATATACAAGAACTAGATGACATCTTAAACTTCTCTTCTTTTTTGAGGTATGCTTCCAACACCTTAGGTGGAATGGACTTGGGAAGGATGAATAAGCTAACCAATACTTGCATATGTGTAGTTGATGTTCCTTGGAAGATAGAGCTGAAGTAGACAGATTATCTTCTACATGCAAGATTAGCGTTGTCAATTTTGCCTCATGTATTTACCCACGTGGATGTCATCCATTGAATCTAATAAAAACATATTAGTCAAAATTCCTTTTTTTGATGTTGTATTTTGGTAATTTGAATATAGCAGTTGAATATATCAGATTATATTCCCTTGTGAAGAACTTTATGTTGGTACTTGATATTAACATTATTCATTTAATTAAATTGAGCAAGAAGTGGATGCCCTCTTGAGTCCCATCCTTACATAAATACACTAAAATACTAATAACATAAGTATTCATTGTTTGAGAGTGGTATGGGGTCACATGGGCCTTATCTGGTATTTATATGACTAAGGGTCATTCTTTAAAGACCAATTGTTCACCATGGTAGGTGGCCTAGTTTTTCTCTATGTCACACATAAAGGCCAAAATGACATTCCCTTTTATTGGTTGAATGGTTGGTTAGTCAATCTCTAATGACCCAAGTTGGTCACTAATGGAACCTAATTTTGGGCCATAGTTGCAAAGAAATGGCCACTCTTGCCTTATTCCTAGTCAGACCAACACGTTAGGGGGGGAGCTAGAAACTCAAATGAAAGTCTTTGTAGTGACAATATCCCTCCCTATCTTAAATAAGTCGTACAACTTACATGTTCTATTAGCGAAGAATAAAAAATGAGGAAATTGATATTTAATCAAGCAATCTAAGGGATATATATGGCCCAAATATGAAAGCAATCACCTTACATTGTTATACTGTCTAGGGTTTGTATCTGTAAAGGAGTTTAAATATGATCTTCCAATATTTATCTCAAATAAAGTGAAAGTTAATATATTGTTGAATCATAGTTCCTCTAACCTATCAACAACCTCTGATTTGCTCCACTTGCCCCACTTCTCTCTTCTCCCCATCAGTTTATAGTTCCTCACCCATGTGACATGAATGGAAGACACCAAGCTATCATGGTCTTCCATTATGATCTTAACCCAAAATAGAAACAACAACTATCGCTAGGTTGACACCTCCTGAGACTGGTCGTGAACCTTGATCAGATTCCTCGTCTCCTTACACCCCCTCACTATCAATAGCACAAGAAAACCCTAGTAGGACCTTAGCCTATATGACCACCTTCCCCACCGACATGCCTTCAATACTGTCAGGTAGACCTCCATTTATCAGTGGGACTACCACCAATTCCAAAACCTCTAGCAGTCTAACTCACTTCCTCCTTCTACCTTGCATCCACATGTAGAGCATTATGAGAAAGACTCGGAGATTCGCTTCCTGGAACCTGTACCAACTCTAAATAGTAGAAGCTCCAATGAGACATGTCACTCCTCCCTCCATTGAGAAAAACCTCACCATCAAACAAACCTATAAATAAGTTTCATATTTACATATTGTAACCTTTGTTCATCACCATAGCTAACTCCGGATCAACCACCTAGGTGACCATCGGGAACAGCTGCCCTTTCCTTGACTCTGCTACCTCTTCCTCCCTTCCATCATAATAAACCATGGCCAAGTCATTAGAGATCATGTCTGGCTCAATATCTGAGCGCCTAACCTCATCATCGACAAAGACTAGAGAATCTACTTTCACTCTTTGTGATTCCCAATTGTGAAGCACCCTCTCCTCTACTGAATACAATGGCATTCATAAACTCCTCTAGTTACACCATGTGTGATCTAACCCATCATTGGTACTTCAAACTTGCCTCCACCTTCTGCATCATTGTTCTACCCTATTAATTTGTCAATTGTCTCCTTTCCAGTTGGATACAAACCTCCAATGTAGGATGTACTAGACCCACAGGAGTCCTCAAGATTGGAAGTAGAGAAGCACCCTTTCGATCTTGTTACCCCTTTCTCTCAAGTATGTGATGATCATACAACCCTCTCACCACCCTTTAAAACATAGACTTGCGATCTTTGAGATCCATGGAAACCTCCCTAACTATATATTACCTCATCAAGAAAGATCATATGACTAGAACATGATGAACTTTCAAGCATCTCCATCTTCGCAGTCTAGGAAAACCCTACAACAAGGTTACAAGCAGACACCCTTCAGCTGAGATCGACAGAATAGGATCCATTGTTGGTTGGTTGAGTAGGGTGCCTATGAATAATATTTTATGTGAATATGAGATGTTAAAGATTAGAATAAAAGAGAATTCAACAACATAACTTCCAAAATATGATCCATCAGAGATTAGTGGACTTCAAACATATAATAGATCAGTGCCATGGTCAATAAACGCATCTGAATTATGGTTATTAGACCAACTAATAAGACTGGTGACAGCCTAGTCACTTAATTTTCTAGACCCTACAATCAAATAACTCTATTCTACCATGTTGATGCATACATGTATATATGGCTAAAAGAATTGTATACATGAGTACATGTAGCTTGCATGTACCCATCTTCATTTATGATAATTAAAAGTACAAAAAATAATACAACCTTATGGATGTGATGCATATCACTTAGATAACATGTGTGCTAAAAATGACTTCAATCTTACATTCCTAAATCATCGAATGAAGGGACATGCATATTTCTAATCAATGGTAAGTTGCAAAAATTACAACAACCACTGAATGATATATTTTTATATCTCATGATATACATGAAGTATGATTGTGATTTTTTGAATACATCTAATTTATTGAATTTTAATTCAATCCATATGGTTGGATTGAATTAATATATTACATGTATGTCATTTTCATGGTCAGTGCACATAAATTATATGTATTGGCCGATACACACTTCCTAACATCTCTCTCTCTCTCTCTCTCTCTCTCTATATATATATATATATATATATATATATATATATATATATATATATATATATATATATGGCTACTCACTTGCTGCCCGCACGGGTAGATAAGCTAAGTTACCCATGTTGAAGTATCGGTGGCATCACTTGTAATTAGGTGGTAAGTATTGGTTTGGTAGCATGATTTGTAAGTATACAACACATATTGACTTGTTGGTTTATTGACGAGATCTATATTTCTCACCAGTACTATTGGGAAAGTGGCAAAATGGGAATACGACAGGGGATAGTAGGATGGATTAGGGTACTTTCATTATATTTCTCACTTAATCACACATCACATTGAATTTGATCCCCGTAGAGAAAGAGAGATGAAAACAAATTCATTTTCTAGTTGATCACATACCAATCGTGAAGTATATGCATGCCCAATGTAATGAGTAGTGGTGTCATTTTGTGGAGATAAATAAACACATGGGAAATGAAATGATACTTCCAAATTATATTACGCAACAACATCCTTAGTTACAAATTTCTCCTTTCCATTACAGATACTCTATCTCATTCCAATATATTAGTTACAAATTTCTCCTTTCCATTAATTTTAATTACTATAGAATTTAGGTTTACTCGATCTATTGAAACATATTAAAATAAAATAGTATTGTGTAAAGATATTACTACCCTCATCACATTTCTGAGATAGATACATGATGCAAAAATTCCAATCGTCTGATTGATCAAATTACAATTGTGACGCCTACTGAACTCCAAAATTAAAAGAGACAAACGTCCATCTCATATGTGACAAAATAAAATGGGCATAGGGGAACCCACACAAAACCATTGGAGTATTTGTTCTTGCTTCCTTTTGAAGAACAAATAAATGTACAACTTCAGATTGATGGATTCCTCATGAAATACACAACCAATGTGTAACAAGAACCCATTACCAACCCTTGGTATAGGTTCTCTAGTGGTTAGAATAGCCTAAATGATCTGCTATCATGAACAAAGCATAAACAATGATAGAGGAACTTGAGAATAGTAAAACACGGTCAAAACTATGAGTTTAGAAAGCTCCACTACTTCACAAAAAAGCCAAAAAGTGCAAAGAACATGAAGAAATGATGACCAAAAATCTTAAAATGTTATGTCAATTTTGTCAAGAACAAAAGCAATCACAAGAGGTAAAATCCACACGCCTTGCTAGATACTACTAGCATCATTGAGATCTTTCAAAGGTTGCTAATGATGGTGCACCAACTCGTACACCCACCCTAATGTTAGAAATAGATTGATGAACTTCGATAATGGAAGTAGGTCACCAGAGAGTGAAGGATGCATTTATGACAAATTGATAGCAAAGTGATAGTTGTAAATAATTTTTTGGGGTTGTAAAAAGTTATAGGTGTGGTTATATATAGGGTAGAGGCATCAAGCTATTGATAATTTAAGACAGGGAGAAAATAGTGACATCGAGGAAACACAAATTCAATTTCACTCTTCATTACATAAAACTATATATAGTTAAGGCTTGTTGGATTCACGGTGTCCCTATGAAGATAAATAATTCAAAACCCTACTTGGAGAAGAACAGCAGATGAGATATCTATAGAGTCATAATAAACATTTGTGCACCTAGGGACTTTGTCCTAAGGTAGAAGAAAATTGTATTCGCAATCAGAAATCCAATCATCAACAAAAAAAATGTTGCATAAGTTAGTATGCCAATGTAAGGAATGGGACCTGAGAGGGGTCCACTCACTAAATAAAATAAGGGAAACATCCCATGTGCCAAATACAAAACTAAATTTTTCAAGACACAAATAAAAATCTGCTTGGAGGGTGGCCCCACTGAGAAAGAAAGCATGATCCAAATCACCAAACCAACTTGGATGGTAATCCAATTTATTGAAAAGTATATTTCAAGATACCAAATATAAAAGCAGAATATAAAATATCTAACTATTACAATGTTTGATATTATTACCATCCTTCACCACACATGGTGATACAAATGAAAACTAACTATAATGTAGGATTCACATAGGATTATCTCACAACCTCAGATCTATCTCCCAAGAAGTTTCAGCTACTCTTGAAGTTTTCGTAGTCAACCTTGGTACTCTCCTTCTTACTCTGTACCTAGGGGTTGGAAGCATGCCCCATAAGAGAAGGAAAAAATTGGAAATTATCAACATGAAAGCCAGTATGAGCATAATAATCGGGGATTTGAGCAACATAGGAAAAGGAGATCAAATATAACAATGCTTTCAATAGAAGAGGAAAGTTACTATCCAAGTGGATATCAAAGAAGATATGAATTTCAATAAAATAGTAATCAACAATAAAAGATGTCTTGCCTTAAAACAACATCATTCATATCACAAAACATAAATAGTTGCATGGTGAGTAATAATAAGACTAGCATACACTAAAAAGTAGGGTAGGATCCCATAGGTCCCATACCAAATGGTAGGAGGAGAAAAACCTCATTGCCAAACAAATATGATATTTTTTAGGAGGATGAAAACCTTTGTGCATTGGCAAGAGGACTAAAATTTTAGTGCCCAAAATATAAAATATCATAGGAGGACTAAAAACTCTATGCAGCGGTTGGAGGACTAAAACCTCAATGCAGTTATAGGAGGACTAAAAACTCAGTTCCCAAAATAAATATGGTGTCACTACTTCTAGTTATGATTAGAAAATCACACATGCAAATAGGACATGCAAGATAAAATATAGACATGTTCAAATAAAGGATGAGATCATCCAACTGATATCAAAGGGGTCTAAGGACCCATAAATAAGAATGTAACAATTTCCATAATTAAGATACATCAAATATCACAAGTGAAATTAAGGATTTCACAAGGAATAAAATGAGCAAGATATAAGTAAGAGTCTATTGATAATGTCCATCAGATTAAGAAGACAAGAATGATAAAAGCATATGAGTACTCAAATGAGTCAAGCTCTCAGGAAAGAGAGGAGTGTGTAGGGCAATGTGTCCAAAGGACCAAGAGGGAGATGAAGGATAGGTCTTGAATGCAACATACCTCAAAGATGTTTGTCAACTTATTAAAATCCCCATCATATATCCAACATAGGGTTCTAGGGATTGTAACACCGGTGGTTGATGAAAGATCACCATGAGATTAAACATCTTTGGTGGCTCATCTAGGGGACTTGAATAGGAGGATAAGGGATAAGGTCAGGAGTCATGTGCTATTGGTCAAGTGATTTCTATGTGTGTGAATGCCATGGATATTGGTCTATATATAGAATTATTCATCTTGGATAGCAAGAAACTTATTTATTTTTGTTTACTAGGGAAAATATGTAACACATATTGTAAAAGGAGAAAAGTTAAGAATTATTTAACAAATGATGGGAAAGAATAAACATAAAAACATCATTTCCCTTCCATTTATATATGGCTATATTCTATCATATATTTTCTTTCTTTTCCAAACAACTTGGTCACATAAATATTGACTACTAAATATACAATTAAGAGAGTTATATATATCTCGTTGTGCAATTATTTACCCAATATAATCATGTATAATAATTTAATGTACAATTGTATAAAATATGAAATTTGAAATTCTTTTTTATATTATTCCATTTATCAACATCTTGTATATACTTATTAATCCCATAAAAAAATATCTTTCTCAAAATGTTTCTCTTCTCACATTGGAGTCGTTGAAAACATGTATAACAATTTTATGTCAATAAAAGACATCTATTTAACTGATATTAAGTTAGATCCGAATTTCTAAATTTGAGGAAACCATATATATTGCAAAACAATAGATTAAATTATTTGTGGAGTATATTGGTGCTAGCAAATTTATATATCCAAAAATAATTATTATAGCCACATGAATTTCAATTCGAAAGGGTGAAAACATTATTTATCAAACCATTTTCCTTTTTTCCTTATTGTTAACAATTTGAGGAGGTAATAGGGAGGTTTACTAAGGAATTCCTTCAGTCAAGATTATTATTATTTCATATTTGGTTAAGTAATGGATTATAAAATTTTGGGAACGTTTATGGGTTTCCAAACAAATATATAATTGAGTTAAAATATCTCTTTCTTTTATGATAAGCTAACTTGATTATTTTCATTTATTTGTTTATTTTAAACATTAAGTAGAGAGAAATTATTCTTTAAATTTCATTCTAGTTTATTAAATATCTCATGTATTCCACATTATAGCAATTACCTTAGTCACATTGTATTTAGAAAGTAAATACATTTTTTGATTTTCCACAATATAAATTTTCTATAGATTTAACAGGAACGTACATCATTGTTTCCCTTTATGTTACACCACAATTTGTTCATTAAAACATCACATAAATCATATACTTAAAATACATACAAGTTGGTTTATATTATTTATTTAGTAAATTAGATATTTTCCTTTTAATAATAAATTTAATATATTTGGACCTATCTATCATTGTCTTGTCTTAACAAATTTGAGGCATATAGGAACACTCAAAAATGTGAAACTTGGCCTACAAGTAAGCTAAAATGTGAGGAGTTTGATTTTTTCATTAAGTTTTCCATTTTCGAAGTGTTTACTATTTTATTTTATATTTTGGACTTTAAGTTTTATTCTCTCTCCTAAACTAAATTAGGATTAATAAGATTGTCCAATTAATGTGGAAATTCACACATAGACTAAGTTTGGTATGTGGAATTTCAATTTGGAATTTATCTTCACTTTTGAAGTCATTAAACATATTATTTAGTTTTGAAATAAAACTCTTATTTTCTTTTCTAAATGAAATTAAGATAGTTATTATCATTCAAAAAATGTGAAACTTGCATCAAAGCTAATTGGGAACCAAGACACACGTTTTTATCATTATAATTGGGTTTTGGAGTTTCCATTTGTGAGTTATATCACCATTATGGTTTAGGAAATTTATCTACATATATATTGATAATCTTCAATTATGAGTCCCATTAATTTCATATTGTTACTAAAAGAGTTACATTTTATTATTATGCACGAAGTTCTCAATTTTACTCCTTTAATGTATTTTGTCCATTAATTCCACTTTAGTTTAAATGATTGTACATGAAAATTTCAATTGTTATTCTAATATGTGTTTTAAGTACATTATTTCTCTTATTTAACCATTATGTGAATATTAATTCGCAAAGGAAATACATGTAACATATTTCATGAACTTACCCACATGTTAGCACATATTTAAGTTATCATGTAAATACGTGATGTTTTTATAGAACATATTGCCACATAATATGTCATTTGTATTGATATCATTCATTAAGATAAAATTTTATATTTATTTGGTCAAATCTAGGGAATCGATCTTACAAGCCTTCTAATAATGAAATAAGGTAAGATTCTAGGTCTTTGTTCATTAAAACACTCCACCCCTTAAAAGATTCCATCCTAAATGTCTAATCATCCATATACTATCAACCACCTAGTCTCCACCCCTAAAACCTAATAAGACAACTCTTATAGATATTATGGTTACTTATTAATCTTTTAATCATGAACACTTCCTTTTTGTTTTCCATGCATCCATCTAGCATGTCATATACACCTAAGGTTGAATTATAGGTCCTTATGATTCTAACCTAGAGACCCTGAGGTTCACATCTCAAAACTAAATATTCATCTAGTACAACTTTACACATATTAGAGGGGTAAGGAGGGTAGGTTCACTAAACCTTTTTTCACATGTCATAGCTTCCTAGGTAAACATACTTTTTTTAGAAACTTATAAAGATTAGCTTCTATTCATCCCGTTCTCTATTATAGGCCAAATCAGATGAGGCTGAATGTTAACATCTTTAAGTAGCCAGTCTGGTTTTCCAGATGAGAAACTAAACTGGGAAAAAGAGTACATAGAGTGTTTTGCAAGAGCGTCTGCTACGTGATTATGCTTCCGACTGATGAACTGAAGCTGGAGGTCTGGCAGTGAGGGGAGGGCGCGATAGTACTCTCTTCTCAGTGGCTGAAGTCTGCAGGAAGGTGTTGAATCATGCTGCAGTAGATTGATGGCCGAAGACGAATCAGATAAGATGACAGGGGTGTTCCATCTCTTGTCGATACATGTCTGCATAGCATGTATGATGCCTTTGATTTCCACCTCCAACACTGACGTAGCATATCCATAAATGCTAGAGCTTAGGAGACAAACTCCATTGACGTCAGTGGCATGCACACTAATTCCCATCTTGAGAGTATGTTGTTGAAAGGCTACATCGACAAAAACAAATTGATGGTGCAGCTCGGGATGAATGGCAGGACTTTCCTCTATAGCAGACATGGGAGTGTTGCTCATGTGCACGGAAAGGATAGTCTTGGTTCTTTCTCAAATGAGGGAAACTAGAACAGCAAGAGGGAGGCACTTGCCTCCATGTATATGATCATTGCGTGCGTGCCAGATAAAAAAACACCCCACACAACACAACGTTACAGCTTCAGACGTGTCCTTGCTGTGGATGGTGTGCTTTATCCAATCATCAGTAGCCAGTGTAAAGAATGAGGGATCTATCTTGAGTAGTTGTCATACTGCCAAGCTCGTCAGGCAGTCTCGTAAAAAGTGGGTCAAGGTATCCTGTTCTTTCATGCAGATAGGGCAGGCACTATCGCTGATAATGTGCCTACGCGTCTTCTCCACGTTAGTGAGTAGGGCATGGTGTTTGAGGAGCCAGAGGAAAGTATGTTTCTTCAGTGGGAGCAGGAGTGACCAGATAGCCGTCCAGTTGCCAGAGATGATTGGGGCATGTTGCCCCTTTATCTAGGTATACGTCGTACTGGCCGAAAGCTCACTAGTGGGATGTAGAGGCCAGGACCATGTGTCTGGTCCAGCGTCCTCACTGGGAACACAGGTATGCTCGATCATGGGCCATGATGCTGGGGGGGAGATATTCCCGGATGAACTCCCAATCCCACACACCTGAGGGCAGCAACATACATTGCACAGTGAGGTCTTTGAGGTCTTCTGGCACAGGGGTACTGGGGCCAATATCCAGAATTGATTTGTCAATTAGCCACTTATCACTCTATACATTGGTGCTAGATCCAGAGTTTACGGTCTTGTAACATATAGCTTGAAGTTTAGGTAGTTGACTCTTGATGAAAGACCATACCGAGGAGCTAGGTGCCTTTGACACTATCTCACGTAGCATATATTTGTTCTGCATTACCGCCACCCACTGGGATGGTGAGTTACTAAGGAACTGCCCTGCATTCTTCATCATAAGTGCCACGTTCTGATCTCTAGCAGCCTTGATCTCGAGTTTGCCCATTCATTTACATCTTGTCAATTTTTCCCACGAGAGTAAGGAGATTTTCTTTTGTTCACGACCACCCGACCAGATGAAATCCTGGATGTGTCTATCAATATCATCGTAGAGAATTGGCAATAGCTTCATAGTCTGCATAGTATATGATGGAATCATTTGTAGCGAGCTCTTTGCTAGTGTTATGCGGCCTGCAAGAGAAAGATGGTGGGCTGATGAGCTATCCATATGGCCTCTGATGTGTTGCAAGATATGAGCATGTGTTTTCTTATTCACCCTATGGTGCAGCACTGGGACGCCCAAGTAATGACCCAAGTCGGTCGTTCGAGGAATACCCAAATGACGGCAAAAGGCTCACTGCTTAGATGTAGTCGTGTTGGCCGAAAAGAAGCAGCATGATTTTTATTTTGAGACCATTTGATGAGACAATAAGGAGAATTCTTTGAGGACCTTGTTGATAGTAGAGGCTTGAGCAGTAGATACTTCCTCCATAAGTAGTAAATCATCGGCGAACATCACATGGGAAAGAAACGGGCCAGTCTTGGTGACCATAATTGGCTTCCAGGTACCCCGTGATACCTCCGCTGAAATTGCTTGACTAAGGCGTTCCATGCAAAGAACAAACAGGTACAGGCTGATAGGGTCGCCTTGCCGGACACCTTGTGTGGATTTAATGGGTTCCATGGGTGCACCTTCCCACAGAATAGAGGTGTTGCCTATGGAAATGATCTGCATAATCAGCTTGCAAAGATTTCCAAGGATGTCCGTATTCTTGAGGGTGTCCTCGATGAATGGCCATCTCATCCGGTCAAAAGCTTTGGACAAGTCCAGTTTGATGGTAACCCACTTCTTTCTGCCATGTTTGTTTCTCATTGAGTGGACAACTTCATGCACAAGAATGATGTTATCACTGATTCGTCGACCCGGAATGAAGCTTGATTGGTTCAAGGAGACCCAGTCACTAAGGAAGGGCTTTAACCTTTCCGCAATAATCTTTGAAATAAGCTTGAAGCAGCAGTTGTTAAGAGAGATGGGCCTTAGGTCACTACAACACTGTGGACTTGCAATTTTAGGAATGAGGACCAGTAGGGAGTCTGCTATGCGTGGGTTGAACGTACTGGTGGTGAAGGCTTCTTGTACCGTGGAGACGAAAGATCCTCCCACATGAGACCAGTGGCATTACACAAAGCCATTATGAATACCATCTGGTCCCGTAGCTTTAGCTGGGGCCATGAGAAACAGGACTCTCTTGATCTCTTCCGCATCAGGAACTCGACTAAGAAGGTGCACATTCAGGATGGCCCTGAACGCACCAATGTATCTTCCAATGGTGTTGCTGTCCGGCGGGGTATGAGTGGGCATGCATTAGGACGCTTGAAGAAATCTTGCACGTGTTGCTTGATGTATGTTGGAGAGTGATCCAGACTCTGTCATCATCGTGTAGTCTTGAGATCTTATTGTGTTGTCATCATGCTTTGACATGTGCATGAAAGAACTTGTTGTTGCCATTACCATATTGTAGCCAATTGATGTTGGATCATTGTTTCCAGTACGCCTCTTCCCTTAGGAGAATAGTGTTGGGTTGTTCCTGGAGCACGACACAGTGTAGTTGGTTTGATACAGAAATAGATGTCTGGGATTGTACCTGACATCTGTCAATTTTGCGTAGAAGGTTGTCTTTGCGTTTGTACTGGTTTTGAAGGCGTTTACTTTCCCACTTAACAACAGCAATCTTGAAAGTAGGCAGCACCTCCAAGAGGGGCCACAAGCCATCCCATGCAGGGAGGAGTTCTAACTTGAACTCGGGGATGATGTTCCAACTCATCTTTGTCTTGAAATAATTGCCTCTTGCTGGCGGCCACTGTCTCGATAACAGGATGGGGTTATGATCACTATGAAGGCGAGGTAGAACACTTATCTGCATGCCACCTTCAATGGAGATCCAGTCTTCATTAGCAATAGTTATGTCCAACCGTTCTAGAAGGTAGCCTTTTCTGAACATGAAATGGTGGCCCGAGGATGCCATGTATTTGAGGCCAGCAGTGACTAGAAGAGTGTTGAACTTGAGGCTGGAGCATCCGTCAAAGCCATGCTCGCCCCACTTCTCTGAAATGTCAAGCATAGTATTAAAGTCACCGATGAGCGCCCAAGCTTCATTAATGTGGGCAGCAATGCTCGTAAGTCATTGCCACAATAGATCCTTCTTCTTTGGGTTGGGACTACCATAGACAAATGTAAGAAGCTAGGAGTTGTTGATGTGACAGTGTACATATTGATGGTGATTCTGTAAAATATCAATAGTACACATGTGATTGTCCCAGAGGACCCAGATGCCACTAGAAGAGCCAAGTGCTTCAACTCTATGGGAAGAGGTATAGCCAAGCTTTTTGATGATACTATAAGCCTTGGTTCCACTGCAATGTGGTTCAATGATAACGAGAATGTGGAGTTTATATCTCCTTTTGTATTCCTATAGAAGAGTGAGTTTATACTTGGATCCAGCTCCTTGGATATTCCAACAAATAATGTTAGTCATTTAGATAACTTAGGGAAGAGGAAGGCGAATAGGAATGCTCACTGGATGGTAGTGAGTAGGCCAAAACTGGAGGCTACCGCTTCCATGGCCTCATCTGGACCAAGGTCATCTGTGTCAAAGTTGAGTGCCTTCTTCACATTGTTGTAGTCAACGCTGCCCACCAGTTGTGCAAGCTTCCCTTTCTTGCACTCACGCCCCGGGTTCACTGTTTAATAGATAACTCTATTGTTACAGAGAATCACCCCAATGTCAACACCATCTACTCCCATCGAGAAGCTAGGTTGAGCAGACAGTTGGATGATGGGGTCAGTTGCTTGGAAACATAATGACTTCGCAATGGTGTTGCTGGTTCATCCTTCGCTCACTTCGTCATCAATTAGGGTCACCATAGTGTTGTCGCCACCCGTACTTGTCACTGTAGATGTTGACTTTGGGGCCGGAAGTGGCTTGCCGTTGTTTTGTGCCTCATGCACCTGATGCTGCTTCCCAGACTTCTTCTTTTGCTTGCGAGACGTCACTGTCTCCCAATCCCCTACTTTAGTTCCGTTAGAGGTGGAGTTCTCATTGTGTGATGTTGTGGTAGTATCTTTCTTTCTCACATCCTCTTGGGTCGATGGCTTCTTCCCCGCAGATGTTCTTCTTTTCGGCATCTTTGCATGGATCTCCGCCATGTATGGCACTGAGATGGCCAGTGAAGCACTGGTTGAGGATGATGGGTCAATGTTAGGGAAGCTTGGGATGAACCTGCAGACTCCCTCAACTGAGCCTACCACACTTCATGCAGAAGGTTGGGAGGTTTTCATGTTCAAGTTTGTATTTCTTGTTGATAAGCAAGATGGCCAGCAGTAGTGGATGCATGGTGTCCACTTCAATGGCAATCTGGGGGAACTTCCCTCGATGCCCAGATTGGGTTATAGGGTCGATCTTGATGGTTCTCCCAATCAAATCACCAATACTCGAGAGAAGCAGATTTTGAAAGAGGTATATCGGCAACTCAAGGATCCTAGCCCAAACCACCAACCTATGAGGGATCGGGTCCAAAGGTCTGAAGTCTTTGGACCATGACTACACTGAGAGTAGTGGTTGAATATCATCCATAGCCTGCCAGTCAATGCACAAACAAAGTCATCATTGTTAGCCAGTTGGATGATGTAGTATCCTTGGTCAAGGTCTATTGCCCAGAACTCATCCGTGAGTTTCCATAAGATTGGAATCCTGTTCATGAGCACATTGAAGTTGACGGTGGTGTCGATGACCTTGATAACAACCGCAAACTTACAATGCTCTAACAGCGGTGGCAGCATTGTCAGGTTGATTGAAGTAGCTGGGATGGCACCATCCCTCACTACGCAGATATCCACTGAGGTCAACATGTCAGGGGAGACCTACGAGAGGGCAGTCAGTGCTCTGGTCAAGCACCCTATCATGGCGTCCTTATAGGACCTTTGATTTTGTTGATGCATGGGCAGATCAGATGCCGCCATCACGGTGTCTACCACTGACACACTGTCACCGCTAGCAGGTGTCTGCTCTAATCGACCGATAAAGGAACTAGGCAGACTAGCATCGCCTGCAGATGAGCTCGCACGGGGGGTGCCACGCCTAGCACTACGGCTGCCACGGCTGGGGAACCCTAGCATTGTCAGAGTCGCGATAGAGACGAAGAGTCACGACTCCTAGGTAAACATACTAAGGGAGAGAAGACTGAAATAGTTAGATTAACCAATCGCTAATGGCTATGATACAATACTATAAGGAGTGGAGATTGAGAGGGGATCCACTCAGTAAATCAAATAAAAGGAAACATCCATACTTCAGACACACAACTAAATTTTTACAAAGGGATGATAATACAATTTATTCAAAACTATGTTTCAAGATACCAAATGTAGCATTGGAATATACAAATTTCTAACTATTATAATGTTTGATATTATCACTATCCTTCACCATGTAGGGTGATATATACTAAAACTAACTATAGTGTAGGATTAGCAAAGGATTATCTGACCACCCCAAATCTATCTCCCAAGAAGGTTCAGCTACTCTTGAAGTTGTTCTAGTCAAACTTTGCTCTCTCCTCCTTGCTTTGTACCTAGGGGTTTGAAGCATACCCCACAAGAGAAGGAAAAAATGGAAATTATCAGCATGAAAGCTGGTATGAGCATAATAATTGGGGATTTGAGCAACATACGAAAAAGGTCACCAAATATAACAACCCAATCAATAGAAGAGGAAAGGTACTGTTCAAGTGGGTATCAAAGAGGATATGAATTTCAATGGAATTATAATCAATAATAAGATTTTTCTTAACTTAAAACAATATCACTTCATTAATGTCACAAAACATAAATAGTTTCTAGGTGAGTAATAAGTAGACTAGCATATAGTAAAAAGTAGGGTAGGAATCCATATATTCCATACAAATGGCAGGAGATATAAAAGTTCAGTGCCAAACAAATATAATATTTTGTAGGAGGACTAAAACCTCAATGTATTGTAGGAGAACTAAAATCTCAATGCTCAAAATATAATATATCACAGGAGGACTAAAACCTCAGTCCAGTGAGAGGAAGACTAAAACCTCAGTGCCCAAAATAATTATGGTGTCACTACTTCTAGTTATTACTATCCAATCACACATGAAAATAGGGTAGGCAAGATAAAGTATAGTCATGTTCAAATAAAGGATGACATCATTCAACTAAAACAAATGGGGTCATAGGACCCATAAATAAGAATATAATAATTTCCATAATTGAGATACATCAAAGATCACAACATGGAAATTATTATTGCAGAAGAAGTAAAATGAGCAAGATATAAATAAGAGTCCAATGAAAATATCCATCAAACTAAGTAGGTAAGATTAATAAAAGCATATAAGTAGTCAAATGTTTCAAACTCTTAGAAGAAATAGGGAGTGTGTAGGGCAATATGCCCAAAGGACCATGAGAGAGATGAAGCATAGATCTTTTCTCAATATAGAAGTAAAGGAATGCAACATACATCAAAGATGTTTGTAAACTTGTTAAAACCCAAATCTTCGATCCAAGTTAGGGTTCTAGGGTTTGTAACACCTGTGGTTGAGAAAAGATCACCATGAGATTACAAGTCTTTGACAGCTCATCCACAGGACTTGAACAGGAGGATAAGGGAGAAGGTTAGGAGTCATAACCTATTAGTAAAGTGATATCTATGTCTGTGAATGTCATGGAGATGGGTCTATATATCGAACTATTCATCTTGGATAGCAAGAAATTTATCTATTTTTGTTTACTAGGGAAAATATGTAACATATATTGTATAAGGAGAAAAGTTAAGCATTCTTTCACAAATGATAGGAAAGAATAAACAAAAAAACTTCATTTCCCTTCCATTTATTTATGTGTATGTGTTTTCATATAATTCCTTTTTTCCACCAAATTGGTCACATAAATATTGACTACTAAATCTACAGTTAAGAGACTTATATATATCTCGTTATGTAATTATTTACTCAATGTAAACATGTATAATAATTCAATGTACAACTGTGTAGGGTATACATATTTGATTTCTTTTGTGTATAATTCCCTTTATTAACCTATTATATATACTTATTAAAATTATAACAAAATATCTTTATCAAAATGTTTCTCTTCTCACTTTAGAGTCATTGAAAACATGTATAACAATTTTATTTCAATAAAAGGCATTTGTATAATTAATATTAAATTATATCCACATTTTGATATTTGAGGCAACTGTATATATATTGCTAATATATTTTACATTAAATTATTGGTAAGTAGATTGGTGCTAATAAATTTATATATCCAAAACTAAATATCATAGTTTCTCATTTGGTGTTTGCTGATGATCTTATGATTTTCTTGGAAGCTAACAAGGATAATGCTGAGAATGTTTTGAAGATCCTTGACTACTTTGGCAGACTTTCTGGGTTGTATGTTAATCCTAGCAAGAGTGAGATCATTCTTAGCAAGGGTGCTGATAGTAAATCCATTATTGATATTCTTAAGTTTAAAGTAGCTGAGCTTCCTTCAAAGTATTTGGGTGTTCCTTTGGTTATTGGCAAGATCAATAAACAAGCTTGTGCTCCGCTTGTTGATAAGATTAAGGCAAGACTTGAGGGCTGGAAAGCCAGGTGTCTTTCTATGGCTGGTAGGCTTGAGTTAATTAACTCTACTATTGGTTCTATTTATCTTCACTGGTCTCATTCTTTCCCTATCCCTAAGTCTGTTATAGAAGATATTAATAGGCTTTGCCGTGATTTTCTTTGGGGGAAGAAGGATGATAAAAAGTTGCTTCATCTTGTTAAGTGGGAGAAAGTTACCAAACCTAAATCTGAAGGTGGCCTTAGCATAAGGAAGATTGAGGATGTCTCTTTGGCTTGCACTCTAGCTAATGCTTGGGATATTGCTAGTAAAAAGGATTCCTTATGGGTCAAGTGGATTAATGAGAAGTACTTACTCAAATCTTCCTTTTGGGTCATCCCTACTAGTACTAATATGTCTTGGAGTTTTTTGAAGATTATGAATGTCAGAGACACCATGATTAATCATGTTTCTTATGTTATTGGTAATGGCAAAAGTATTAAGCTTTGGGTTGACCCCTGGGTTCCCAATAACCGTTTGTTAAAAGACTGTTTGGGTGTTGATTCGGTTCTTAAGCTTGGCCTTCCTGTTGATTGCTATGCTAGCTCTGTTATCTCTAATGGACACTGGAATATCCCTCCTTCTAGAAACAACAAGAACCTTATTGAGTTTCTTGAGAAGTGTCCTTGCTCGCTGAACAAGGAAGATATTATCCTTTTTTGCAATAAAGATCGCCCGAAGTTGAAGAACGTCTGGAGTGCTATTAGGGATAAGTGTTGTGATTCCGATGTCTTTCAGTGGATTTGGAAGTCTAGAGCCCCGAATAGATTTAAAATTCATGCTTGGAAAGCTGCTCATAACAAGCTTCCTACTTCAGATTATGCTAGGAGAAGGGGCATTCCTACTCCCTCTATGTGTTTTCTGTGTAAGTGTGATGGTGAAGACACTACACATATTTGTTTTCTTTGTCTGTTTTCAAGACATATCTGGAATCTTATTGGATTGGAGCTGAATGTTTTGTTGGATATGAATTCCTGGACTGAGTTGGTTAAATGTCATTGCAGCAAGTTCAGATTATTGGTGTTATGTTCTCTCTATTATCTTTGGTGGGAGAGGAATATTCGTGTTCATGAAGGTAAAGAAAAAAGTTGGACTGAACTATGGAAGTTGATTCGTAGGGATTATGTGGATTTTCAGAATCACATGCCCTAGGGCCTTTCTCTGTTGTTTGTTTTGCTGGTCTGATCCTTTGTTTCCCCCTTCTCTTAGGGAAAAGGTCGAGTCCCCACTCTCGGAGTGTCGACGCTCCCTTTTCCCTGAGATGGTTGGTTGTGGTTGCTGTTTGGGTCCTGCTGCTGCTGTTTGGTTTTCTTTCTTGAGTGGAGAGCTTATCCTTCGGGAGTGGCAGAGCTCGCTCTTGATTTGGTGGGTTGTTCTTGGCCCAGGGCAGGTTTTGTTGCAGCCTGATCCATTATCTTCTGGAAAACGTATGGTTGTGTTCTGCTGTGTAGGTGGTCGTTTGTGGAGCTGGATGGGCAGGTTTTCTGCTTGGCTTTTGTTTGACAGTTCTCCTTCTTCTGTTGGGGTGCTTCGCTTTCTTCTTGTTGGCAGTTGGTGTGCTGGATGGGTAGCTTCTATTTGGTTGTTGTATGGCAGTTCTCCTTCTTCTGTTTGGGGTGCTTCACTTGCTTCTTCTGCTGGTTGGTCTGCTGGCGTTGGATGGTTTCTTGCTGCTTGGTGCTGTGGCAGATTCTTCTTCGGCTAGGCATGGTCCTTCTTGTTTTCTCTGGACAAGGTTGGGTTTCCTTTTCCTGCTCAGATTTTCCTTGCGCTTTCTGCTGGTGCTGCTATGTGCCTAGAAGTTCTGTGATCTGTATGGCTTGTTCTTTTGATCCTTTGGTGGCTTTGGATGGTTTCGGTTGAGTGGTTGAGCTGATCCCGGTTTGGGAGTGGCAGAGCTCACTCTTCCTTTCTCTTTCACGGATGGATGTGGTTGTTTGGTGTGTTGCTGGCTCTTGTTGAGTGGTTGAGCTGATCCCATTTGGGAGTGGCAGAGCTCACTCAATTTTCTCTTTTTGAGTGCTTTGGGAGCTAACTTTCCTGCTATGCGGAAGGGGTGTTGATGGATCATGGTCTGTTGAATGACGCTGGGTTTTGGTGTTCTGTTCAAGCTTTTGTTTCTTTTCTGAAGCTTTAAAGTTTTCGCAAGGACTGATATGGTGCCTGACATTCCCTGGTGCTGCCGGTTTTGTTTGGCTCTGGTGGTTCTAATGATGGACGTTTTGAGGATGTGAGCTGATCCTTGTGCTTGGATGTTGGTCTTCCTGCTGGGTCTCTATGTGCTTGGTGCTCCCCGGCTGATCTTTTTGTCCAGAGCAACCAAATAGTACCAATTGTGGATATTATGTGATGAAGTTCATGAGAGACATCGTTGAGATAAAAAATCTGCTGCTGGCTTCTGGTGTTGATGGTTGTGCATATGCTAGTGTTGCTGCTGATTACTGGTGCATTTGCAGAGGCATAGAGCTGCTGTGTGCTGCTTTTGGAAGCTGGAACTCATGGAGTTAGGTGTGTGGAACAGAGCCTCATTTTCTGCTGTATACATTAGTAGCAACAGAGGTTCGTTTTCTGTTGTCCATCTGCTGCTGCATTTGCAGTGGCTTAGAGTTGTTGTGTGCTGCTTTTGGAAGCTGGAACTCTTGGATTTGGCGCTACACTTTTATCTTCTTAGCTGGTTGGTCGTTTGGGAAGTTCTGCTGCTCCCTCCTGTTGCTATCCTTGGTGCTCTGGGTGAAGGTCGAGTCCCCACTCTTCGGAGTGTCGACGCTCCCTTCTCCCTGAGTTTCTCTTGCTGTTGCTGATGCGTTGGGAGGTTTTTTTCTGTTATGATTCTTTCCCGATCTCGAGTTATTCTTGGATGATCCATTGTTGCTGTTGGGGCTATGCTGGAGCTTGGGTCTGGATTTGTTGATGCTGCTGCATGTTCTCTATGCCGTCCTGCTACTGGTGCTCCTTTTAACAGTTCTGTTGCTGATGCTGGTCGTTTGGGATGTTCTGCTGGCTTCGTTTGGGATGTTCTGCACACAGCTTCTCATCTTGAGTTATCACGCTCTTTTCTTCTTAGCTGGCTGGTCGTTTGGGATGTTCTGTTGCTCCCTCCTGTTGCTACCCTTGGAGCTTAGGGTGAAGGTCGAGTCCCCACTCTTCGGAGTGTCGACGCTCCCTTCTCCCTGAGTTTTTTTCTTGCTGTTGCTGATGCGGATGGGTTTCGTGTGCTCATTTTCCATTTTTCTGGAGGTTTCGTTGAAGATGGATGGCCTGGGCTTTTGAGCTTCTGATATCTTTTTTTGTCGGGGGTTTAAGTGTTGTGGTTGTATAGATAGTTCTTTTTCCCTTTTTTCTTTTTTTTTCTTGTTGATTCTTGTTTGGGAATCAACATGCTTTTGTACAGATATTATACAAAATGAAAAAAAAAAGCAACAGGAGTTTCGGCCGACCAAAAAAAAAAAACTAATTATCATAGACACATGAATTTTAAATCAAAAGGGTGAAAACATTATCTATCAAACCATTTTGTTTTTTTCTTGTTGTTTACCATTTTAGGAGGTAATAGGGACGTTTTACTAAGGATTTCATTTAGTCAAGATTACTGTTATGATAGATTATATAAATTTAGGAACGTTTATGGGTTTCCAAACAAATATATAATTGAGTTAAAATATTTCTTTCCTTCATGGTATGTTAATGTAATTGTTTTCATTTATTAATTTTTTACAACCATTAAGTAGCGAGAATTAGTTCTTTATTTTTTTTAAATTGTATCTTGTGTATTCCACCTTATAGCAATTACCTTGGTCACATTGTATTTAAAAAGTAAATACATTTTTGGATTTTTGACCATGATAAATTTTCCATAGATTTAACATGCATGTAAAACATTGTTTCCCTTTATGTTACACCATAATTTTTATTTTTTTACAATTTCACATAAATTATATATGTATTATCCATACAAGTTGGTTTATACTATTTATTAATATATTAGATTTTTTATTTTAATTAAAAAAATTAACATCTTTGGCCTTATTTTTCATTTTCTTGTCTTAATGAACTTGAGCCATCGAGGAACACTCAAAAGATGTGAAACTTGGCCTACAAGCAAACTATAATGTGAGGAGTTTGATTTTTTCATTAATTTTCCATTTTTGGAATGTTTACTATTTTATCTAATATTTTGAACTTAGGTTATATTCTCTCTCCAAACTAAATTAGAATAGATAAGATTGTCCAATTAATTAGGAAATTCACATATAGTCTAATTTTGGTATGTGGAATTCAAATTTGGAATTTATTTCTAATTTTGTAGTCATTAAACATATTATTTAATATTTTGGAGTAAAACTCACATTTTCTTTTCTACATTAAACTAAGATAGTTATTATCATTCAAATAATGTGAAACTTGGCACCAGAGCTAATGGGAACCAAGAAATACATTTTTATCATTATATTTGGGTTTTTTTAATTTTGTTTTGTAAGTTCTATCACCATTATGGTTTAGGGAATTGATGTACATATATATTGGTAATCTCAAATTAAGAGTCCCATTAATTTCACATTGTTACAAAAGAGTTATATTTTATTATTATGCACAAATTCCACATTTTACTCATTCAAAATATTTTGTCTAATAATTCCACTTCAATTTAAATGATTGTATATGAAAATTTCAACTGTTATTCGAATACATGTTTTAAGTACATTGTTCCTCTTATTTAACCATTATTTGCATAATTTTTAGCAAAGGAAATACATGTAAAAAAATTCTTGAACTCACCTAGATGTCAACACATATTTAAGTTATTATGTAAATATGTGATGTTGATTATAGAATATATTGCAACATAATATGTTATTTGTATTGCCATTATTCATTAAGATACTCGTTTGGTCAAATCTAAAGAATTGATCTCACAAGCCTTCTAATTATCAAATAGGGTAAGATTATAGGTTTTGACACATTGCAACTGATAAGTGTGTGACACTAACATTGAGGTGAAATATATATATATATATATATATATATATATATATATATATATATTATATATCAATTTCTATAACACAAACCATATACCCATTATAATTATCACTATATATGTATGGAACATACCATTTTGTCAAACTACATCATTGTAGATTATCTACATAAAATTCAACTTGACACCAAACCTAAATCAACTATTTATAATCTGATTATACCATTAGGTTTTTATTTTAATATTAGCTTTTACGTGTTCCAATAAGTTAGGATGTCCCATTACTTTTAGCAAAATAACACTCCATGTATTATAATCATCATTATTTCTATAATTAAATCCAAAGAGTGATTATTCATTTCTATTTTATAGTTATCTAAAAAATTATAATTGATTAGCTTATTATCCAAACAAATGTCATACATTCCCATTAAACCATAGCTATTTTTAATGGGATAGAGATACAAAATTTAAGTGTATTTGTTGAAATAAACACCTCCTAGGGTTTATATGTCTTGTTGTGACACCAAACAAAGGAAAAAATGATTTTATGGTTTATACAGTTCCATGTAGGCACATGTGAATAAACTAAAAGAGAACATATGTAGAATTGAGTATGTTATAGATAGTATATTTGTATGTATGTTTGTTCAAGTTGTAATATCTATTGGATTAGGTTTTC
Source organism: Alisma plantago-aquatica (assembly GCA_963693085.1). Classification (NCBI taxonomy): domain Eukaryota; kingdom Viridiplantae; phylum Streptophyta; class Magnoliopsida; order Alismatales; family Alismataceae; genus Alisma; species Alisma plantago-aquatica. The sequence goes on from OY856409.1 coordinate 810,913,882, forward strand.
CCAACAAAATATCTCTAGACAAAATAGATTTCGACTGAACTCGCCCAAAATGTTGGTTGTCACTTGACCTTTTGGCTATTTTGAATTTAATTTAATTCCTTTGCATCATATTTATGCAATCTAAACATGTCTTGATCTTTTGGCTATTTCTTCAATTGTATTTATTTCATTCGCATAATATTTATACAATCTTTGGGGTCTAAATTTATTTTGTCAAACATTTTGATTATGTTTTAGATTTCCTTTCATGATCTTTATTTTGATTTATGTTTCTTGATATGAATTCAAATTCTCTAAGTATATGTTTAACAAGGAGCTCAACCTTAAGTCATGTCTTGCTATATTTTGATGTTTCTATTTCTAATTATTTCTCTATATCAATAGTGGATTTAACATTCTTTACTTTTGTTTAGAGATTCTTGTTATAACCTTTGTTCTCTCTTAATGGGAGATATTATCATGAACGACTTAACATCCCTACCTTTGGTTTTGGGACATCTTTGACATTTTGTTCTTTGATCGAATATGGCATTTTGTCTATCATGAAGCATTGTTTATTTTTCTTTTCAATGGGTATACTTGTCTTTTTGGGTATGTGATTCCCTTTCCATATGATTATTCTATTTAGCAGAGTAACCAATTAGGGGGACTTTATGTTCGTACACTCCTTTTTTAGTTCACCAATAGGAGATCAAATCTACCTAAAATTTTTGCTTTGTATGGAAAACTAAAGTTTTGATGTTTTTAGTTTGTCTATCTTAAATTCATCTTGTGGGGATATTTTACATCTTTAAAAGAGGGATAGTGTTGGATATTTTAGGATATGAGAAGATTGGAATTTGATTATGCATATATTTGATATTTATGGTATTAACATTTGCATTATGTGTTCCAGTCGATCAAAACACTTAAACTTGATCCAATGAATTTATTTTTGCTGTATTTTAGGTACATATATGCTTGTTGATCAAGTTATGCCTATAGTTATAACTTGTACAATATGAAAATGTACACCTTGATAGAAATCATGTAAGAACAAGTAAGGAATGGTCAAAAACCTTCCTATGTCTAATTTGTACTTGTAAAGAACCATAATGATAGGCAATATTCAATACAAAAGGTGTTTGATATATTTTGTAAAATTTTGGGATATGGGTAATTATGATTTTTTGGTCAATTTGTTATTTGACCAGACTGATTCCCCTTCAAATTATAATTCCTTGAGATTCATTCTTTTTCAAATTTTGTGCCTTTCCTGAAGAGTTTCAATAAATGCACAATTAACCATTTTATCCCCATTAGTTGTCCTATAACAACTAGTTTGGCACTAAACTCATCCTCAACATTCGCAATAGTCATGTAAACTATTCCAAAGCATTTCCTATGCATAGGGATGTCATATAGATACCCAAAATATACTTGAGCATTTGCTTGGCATGCTATCCAATTGAGCTTAGAATTCTAGTTTTACTTCTCCATTTGCTTTAGCAAAGTTCTAAGCCTCAACCTAGATCACATGTCCTTCTCCCCATATATAGACTTTGCTTAACCTTGAGTTTCTCATCACTTTTTATAGTTCATTAGTTTTAATATATGTTAGAGAATGTGTACTTTACTTTCTTCCTTTTTATTCCTATAATGGTGTGGTTCTTTGGAGATTCTTCTCAATATAAGAATGAATTTGAAGTGCTTTGGGGATACTTCACGATCAAAGTATATTTATGAAGGTGGAGGAGGAGATTGAATTCATCTTCAAGGGTTATCTTTTGTGTTCCATAAAAAAGGTGATAGCTATCCTTGAACTAGAAAAGGAGGTTGGCCTTGATACTTAAAAGGCACTGCTAGTTTTACTTTGTATTAGTATAGAAATTTTAACAACTTAGATTGAAAAATCCTAGTTGGAAACAACTAGGTAGCGGAGATATGACATTTCAACCCACAACCACTATAAACATTTATGTTTTCTTGTGGTTTCTCCATTTTTGTTTTTTGCATTTCATTTTGCTAACATTTTTTAAACAAGTTGAAATTAACCTCCTTGTGAATGAAAATGTATCAATAACTTATTAATGCTATCCAGTCCCCTATAGATCTTTCACTAGAGTTTAGAAGTCTAAATATTATAGTTAAAAAAATATCCTAATAGAGTGACTATAGCTATAGCCTTTTATAGGAGTGTTTGATTTGAATTCTAGATACAAATATTGTACCATTGTTAAGAAACACAACTTATAAGGATGTAAACAAAAAATTGAGTGCATACATATTATAAGGAGTAGGATCTGAGAGGGGATCCATCCTACTAAGTTAAATAAAATGAAACATCCCATATGCCAAACACCCAACGAAAAATTTTGCAAAGGGATCATAATCCAATTTATTAAAAAGTATGTTTTAGTATACCAATTGTAGCAGTGGAAGATAAAAGATATAACTATTATAATGCTTGATTACATCATAACCCTTGACCATATAGGGTGATACAGAATAAATGAAACTATAGCATAGGACGACATTGAATTTATCTCCCAAGAAGGATCAGGTACACTTGCTTATGTCTTGGTCAACTTTGGTTCTCTTGTCCTTGCTCTCTACCTAGGGGGTTGAAGCATATCCCACAAGATAAGACAAAGTGGAAATTATTAGCATAAAATATTTGCTATGAGCATATTAATAGGGATTGATCAATGTTGGAAAAAGAGACAAAAAATATAACAAGTCTTCTCATCCAACAAGAAAAGTACCATCCAACCGGATATCAAAATAACAAGAATTTCTACAAGATGATAATCAACAGTTAGACCTACCATTAATCAAAATAAGGTATTCCATAAAATCACACATAAAGAGTTTAGGTTGTATAACCCATCAACAATAATAATCAACCTGCATCCATGTGAGATAAACATAGTACTAGTAAAATATAAATAAACAATGGTGGCTATTGCACATAACCCATAACCCGATAGACTAAGGCACATAACCAAACCCCCCAATATATAAAGTGGGAACAAATCCAGTGTATCAGATACAATACCTCCATCCCAAAACAAAAGGGCGCATAACCCCATAAAACCATAGTACTTATACAAGTCTTAGGCTACTAAATCACAAATCATGCATAAATGTAGAGGCAAGCAAAAGTATACTCGCAAAAATACAATTAATAAGTTTACCATCACATAAATGGACAATATGAAACATCCACCATAAAAGTGGGCAAAATTGGGGCTCCATCTCACAACAAGGAACAATTTAGTTCAATACCACCATTAGGGTTTCATCATGAAGCAAAGTACAATTTTTGAGTTCAACATGAATTATAGACAAATCAAGAATATCAAGACTCAAATTTATTAATATTAGACCCATAAAGGTCATCAAGCCAAGAAAAAGAAAATCCATAACCAATATACCTCAAATAGGACAAAGAGAGAAAAATAGAATCAATTGCTCAATATGGGATCATGGCATGCAACATACATCAAGAGAGAGTAAAATTAGGTTTATTTCTCAATGTGATTTGGAAGGTGCAACATACCTCAAAATGTGTGCCAACTTGTCCAGGTCCAGAACCAAGATCCAAGTCAGGGTTCTTCTTCACCTAATATAGATTTATATATACAAACCATTAATTAGTGTGTGCATATCTCAAACCCTAGATTACTAACCTAATTATAATTGGTTTAGGTTATGAAATATATTTTTGTAGGTAGATAATCTTTTGTTGATTCCAAGGAGTATATTTATTTATTTTTTTGACCATTAGAGAATTATTTATAAATTGTCGAAGATAATATATTTATCTTAATTTATTAAACAAATCGATTGAAAAAGTTGGATATACCCATGGAGTGAACTCTAGAGCATATCATCATGACATGGCTTATTGTGTATCTCATTAAATAAAAAATCACGCTTGGACATTGATGAAAAGTAGGGTAAATGATGGTAGAGAGTGTGAAAAAATAATACATTCAATTCAAGAGTAAATTCATGAAATCATAACTTACTTTATTCTTCTGCTTGTCAATCAACTAACGAACAACAACCCTGCACAGTAATTAAATGCTAGGATCAATTGGAGAAAAAATGGGTTCGGGTACAGACAACCCATCTCACAAGCTTTATCATCCCTTGTTGGACTCAACAACTCCAATCATGACATGTGAGTCATTCGAAAGCTCAAGGAAAGTTGGACGCCATGATAGGCCAAGAGAGCAACTTGCAAAACCAAAATTGAGAAAAATATTGTAGAATCAACATGTCGCAAAAATAGGAGACTTCAACAACATGAAATAAGTGAGATCGGAAGTCGGTGACGTCCAGAGAACAAACCCCCCCCCCAAAATGATTGCAAACACAACAAGGACACATAGAAAATGAGGAAGGAGTGTATTCCCAAAATTGGCACCGATGGAAGTGCAAGGATCTATCAACACTCTCCCTCAGACAATGTGAAGGACCAGCTTAGTCTCTGAGGATTCAAAGTGTTTTCAAACACAACCTCCATTAGAAAGGGAGGGTGAGATTTTAGACACTTGGAAATGGGGGGATCCAGGGAAAATGAAGGTCACAGAACTATTTTTGGGAATTGAGTGAACGTCTTGGTCCATATTTATAGGAGTCCAATTAGTCCTGGGTGGTGAGGAGGATGGAAAGAAAGAAAAGTAGAGGAGAGACCGTGGAGGAAGGAGGGTCGTGTGTGGTCAGGCTTATATGCCTTGAAACCCTAGAAGATTCAGGGTCAGGATGTTCAGAAATGAAATAGGAAATTAGGGGTGATACAATCAAAAGGAAAGGTTGCAACCTATTAGAGTTATATAAGAAAATAAAACTAGGAAAGATGTCGGTTTCCCATTCATGGAAAGAAGAGACGAAGGGGAGGTGGGATAGAAGATGGGAACCACAAGATCAAAATCAAACTGTAATAAATGAAATCAATATTAACAAAGATGGAAACCGTTTGTGACATATCAATATGTGTGGCATGCATTAGTCTGCAAAACAATAGGAGAATTGGGGATTAGTTCACATGATAGAATAATTTGGGGACCTTATAAAATTGATTATGTTAACTTCTTTTGATTGCATTTTTAGAGGTTATTTGATGTAGTTTCTTCCCCTATTTGTTAGAGGGTCCAACAAGATTCAAATAATACCAAACTTGGTACCTAGACTAATTAGGACACGAAGAATCTTAATTTGAGATTCTTTCCACTTTTGAAGACATTTAATAATTTTTTAATATTGTTTCCTTATTTTATATTTTATTTTCTTAATGAAATAATTATAGTTAGGATTATTTGAATGATGTGAAACTTGGAGCCCAAGCTAATCAGGACCCAAGGATCACAATTCTTCCATTAGATTTGGTTTTCGAGATTTCATTTTGTAAGTCATAATACAATTAGAGTTTTAGTATCATTGCCATTGTAAGATATAACATTATATCATTACCATCATTATTTATTATTTATATTCCTATTATCTACACATCGTTACCAAAAGAGTTTACTTATATTATTATGCACAATTTTCCATATTCCACTTATTTAGCCTATTAAGTCCATAAACTCAATATTTATATAGATAATGGTACATTATTCATATTTATGGACATGGAAACACCAACTATTATGCTACTTCATGTATTAAGCACGATATACTTCTTATTAAATATATCTTATTTATTATTCAAATATTAGTTAGAAAAGGAAGCATATATGGCATATCTTATGAACTCACTTACATGCTAGAACATATACATGTTATAATGTTAATATGTGATGTTGATTATAGAACCTTAAGTCACTTAATATGTTATATTTGTTTTCAAGCCTATATATGTTATGGGTTATCGCTGAGCTATTCATGTTATATGCATTAACTATATATATTCAAATATAACTCCATCCATGTTTGGTCAAATCTAAGGAACCAAACAAATTTATGTCCTAACAATGGAATTAAAGTTTCTAAAGTCATGATGATAGGTTTCGGTATGTTACAACACTCCAACCCTTAAAAGGATTTCATCCTTGAAATTTGACCATCCATATAAAATCAGCCAACTACTCTCCCCTTTTAAAGGGTTTAACCTAATAAGACAACTCACATAGATATTAGGGTTACATAAACATCTTTTAGTCATGAACACTTTTTATGTTATTCATGCATCCAAGTAACATGTCATAACCACATAGGGTTGAATTTTAGGTCCTTAAGACTCTAACATAGAAACCCTAAGTTTCACATATAAAAATTAAAGATTCACATAATAAAACTTCTCACATCATAGAGGGGTAAAGAGGGTAAGTCCACTAAACTTATTGTACATTCCACATCTTGCTAGGGGAAGTGGTAAAGAGGGTAAGTCCACTAAACTTATTGTACATGCCACATCTTGCTAGGGTAAATATCCTACAAAAGAAAAGATTGAAATAGTTAGGTTAACCGACCACTATTGGCTTTGATACTATACTATAAGGAGTGAGACTCGAGAGGGGATCCACTCCCTACTAAATTAAATAAAAGGAAACATCGCATATGCCAAATATCAACCAAATTTTTGCAAAGGGATGGTAATCCAATTTATTCAAAAGATGTTTCAATATACTAAAATGTAGCAGTGGAAGATAAAAGATCTAACTATTACAATGCATGAATGTATCATAATCCTTCACCACACAGGGTGATAAATAAGAAAACTAAACTATAGTATAGGACCAGGAGAGGGTTATCTAACCACCTAGAATCTATCTCCCAAGAAGGATGAGGTACACTTGATTATGTCCTACTCAACTTTGGTTCTCTCCTCCTTTCTCTCTACCTAGGGGTAGGAAGCATACAAGAGAAGACAATGTGGAAATTATCAGCATAAAATGTTGGTATGAGCATATTAATAGGGATTGAGAAATGTTAGGAAAAAGGGACAACAAATATAACAAGGCTTCCCATCTAAGAAGAAAACTATCATCCAACTAGAAATCAAAAGAACAATAATTTAAATGAGATGATAGTAAATTGTTAGACTTACCATAATCAAAATAAGGTATGCCACAAAAGCATACATAAAGAGTTTAGGGAACATAACCCATCATCACCATCATCATCTAAGCATTAATTCCTACTATGTTGGTGTCGGCTACATGGATCCTTTGTTTCCATTCAGCTCTATCATGGGTCATATTCTGGTTGAGATGTAGAGATTCAAAATCTCTCTTTATAAGATCTTCCCATGTTAATTTAGTCCTTCCTATTCTTGTATTAATTGTGCTTGCCTCAATATAATTTCTTTGTATAGGTGCATTAGTCAGTCTGCATTGCACATGTACATACCTTCTGAGTCGACCCTTGTGCAACTTGTCCTCAATGCTCACCACCCCACTTTATTCCTTATATAGTCATTTCTCAAGAGGTCTTTTCTAGTCTCCCCACACATCCATCTTAGCATATGCATTTCAGACACGTTCATCTAGTTGAGTCTTTGTCTCTTCACAGCCCAACATTCACTCCCATAGAGCATGGTTGGCCGTATAGAAATTCTATAAACTTGCTTTTTAGTCAGAGAGGGATCTTCTGATCACATAAAACTCCAATTGCACACCTCCATCTTAACCATCCTATAGTGATCTGATGACAAATGTCATTTTAAACATCCCCATCTATTTGAATAATAGAACCCAAGTAATGAAATTTATCACATTTTGGTATATCTACTCCATCCAACTTAGATCCACCATTCACACTGTCAGATTGGCTGAATTGCAATGTATATACTCAGTTTTTATCCTACTAATCATCAATCCATTTGATTCCAATGCCTTTCTTCAAAATTCAACTTTATCATTCAATCCATCTTTAGTTTTGTCAATCAATACAATATCATCAACAAATAACATACACCAAGAAATATCATCTTAACATTCTTTGTCAACTCATCCATAACAAGACCAAATAGATATGGGATGAGTGTGGATCCTTGGTGTACCCCAACAATGATAGGAAATGTTGGTGTCTCTCTTCCAGGAGTCTTCAAACTTGCAGTAGAGATAGCATACATGTCTTTAACCAAGTCAATGTATTGGATTGACACACCCTTTTTCTTCAAAACCATCCACAACACTTCCTTGGGTAGTTGATCATAAGCCTTTTCCAAATCGATAAAAACCATATGGAGATCTATTTTGCTTCCCCTATACTTCTCAATAAGCCTCCTTATTAGAAAAATAGCATTTGTTGTTGATCTACTGATGCAGCCCTATTATAGGGCTCCATCTTGTGCCATTTTGTAGTTTACACACAGGGAACCAGCGGCGGCTACCCTAGCTCTCTAACAGAGTCTTAGGGTTTAGGTGGTGGCTGGCTGGGGGGAGGGGGTTTTGGCCATAGTGAAGCGGCGCCCCACTCCCCCACGACCTCTTCTCGCTCGATGTCAGTAGGCCTCTGCTCCAAGAGGCACTTCTGCTTAGCATGCCCTCTACGATGAGTTTCTTACCCCCTTTCTCTTTTAATTATTGTCTATTTGGTTAGTTGTTTTGTTTCTCATTTGTCTCTTTCATCGTGTATCGATTCTTTTTCTCTCCTCTTAGCAGGCTACCTTTATCAATCAATTTTGTTACTCAGTCGTATGGTAGAAAGTGTGGAAGCAATATTCTTTTGGAACACCGGTTTGGTACAGTTACTCTATCACCGATATATGCTCATATTGAAGGTATCTCTCAAAAAAGTTACTTTGATCAATGAAGAAGAAGAGGGATCTCTACATCATCATCCTCATCAGATTCGAATATGAGTTTCAGTGGTATAGTGTATATATTCTTCACATCTGTGTGGTCTGTTAGTCTGTCTTCTTCCACATGTAGATGTCGTATGGCTTTTTCGTAATGAAATTGGTCTTTTATTTTCAAAAAAACTTGCACTTTATTCACATCTAAACATAGTAGAATGCAAGTTAAATCCCTCAATATGAGTATTACTATCAAATGCACTTATGGACGTTCTTTGCACTGTTTTCAAGTACTTGGATCATGCTTTGGATGGATGAGAGAGAAGGAAGGAGTTCTAGGGTTCCTCCACTCATGGAGGGGTCCAAAGAAGGTCCCCGAGCTCCCTCAACCTACCCCTAATGGCCAAGATTTGACATCAAGTAAAGAAGTCCATGTATGATGAAAGTTGAAGTTCATTTAGCCATTGAACACTCCAACATGGTCGTGGGCATCCACCATGGTCGTTTGAATTATTGTGAAGAATCAACAGGGATGTCAGGGTTTTGCACCTAATACACCACGGTCATGGCCACCAAAATGGCCATGGCCTATTGAAGATACCACGGCCATGTCCATCAGTACCGCCATGGCCAACAGATAGGAAAACAGTTGTGGCCTCCCACAATGGTCATTTGAATTTTGCACAAGGATCCCCAAAATCAATAGGGGGGCAACCAATTTTACACTTGAATGACCACGGCCATGACCACTCACCACAGACATGGCCCTTGAAGACCGCCTCACCCGTTCTGCTACCCATGCTCAAGAGCTACTCCTCCAAAATGGTCATGGTGCCACATACTCAACACGACAGGGGCACCTCGCCATGACCGTGGGCACAACTTATACTTAGCCTTTTCATACCCTGGTTGTGGCCACTCCCCCATGACCATTCCCTACTACCCCCACCATGGCCATGGTACATCAACGCTGTCATGGTGACCAACCAACCCTACCTATTTATTACACTACGTTTCCTATTCTACCCCTACTTACCCTAGTGCTTCCCCACCACCTATATATACATAGGTGGCGGTTGGGGCACAAAGGTTAGACTCCTTAGCCTCCATTACTCCCCCCTATCCACTCCTTGAGCATTCATTGCACTCTCCCTTGCATTTATGCTCTCCATCCACCATTTCCACCTCATTTCCACCTTGGAAACCTAGTTTTTTAGGTTTTCTTCCATAATCTCTGATAGTCTCATGCCCATCTACACCATTAGAGGAGGAAGGACGTCCCCAAGCTGCTAGGAGGCAAAGAAGGAGGCTTCTACTTCAAGCTTCATGGAGTTATACCCCCTTCTTCCCCTTTCTTTTGCTATTTCTTCGATCATGTCTAGCTAAGCCCCTAGTGGTGGGCCGTTTGGGGTTAAAATGTGACTTTGATACCATGTTGGGGGAAAATAACTTGTAATGAACACAATTTCTATCTATGATGATTTCTTCTTACTTTTATCTCATTTCCTATTTTATTGCATGTGGTTTGTGCTTATAACATGGATTGCTTGCATTGAGATGTTTGATGACACTTAGCTTATAGGAGGAATTAGAGTGTACGTGGCAATCTTCAGAGTGGCTCCTAAGTCCAATTAGTGGATCCCTAGCTAGCCCCCTTTGTTCCTACATACACATCCCTCCTTCTACAAGTGAGTGTGAGATATAAGTGGCCAGTGTATGTGTGATTAGTGCAATTTCCTAGATCTTTCTAAAGACTAGATGGCTAGTGGCATGAGGTGAAAAACCCTCATCTCTAATCCCAATCCTACCCTTGGTTGTCAATTACCCTAGTACCACTTATCCTAGAGACCTAGACTTGACAAGTCCTACTAGAAATACACCTAACCCTAGTTCTCTAACTAGTAGTATAGGGTACATTCTAATAGCACTTGCCTTGTTGTTTGGTTTGGTAATCTAGATGGAATTATGATAATTGCTTGCTATGTTGAAACCCCCCAACTAACATCAAGTCACACCCTCAAATGGACCACCTACCTAATATCATTGCTTAAAACCTATCTTGCCATATTAGCTCGTTCATTCTAATCTAGTTTAGTTGCTTTTGCTTAATCTAGTTAATTGCTTAATCTTGTTCTTTAGGGTTAACTTAGGCTCTTGCTCTCTCTAGTGGTTAACTTAGCTCTTAGTTGCTAATTTCTCTACTAGTGTAGTGTAGTTAACCTTTGCTCTTTCTTGTCTAGTTGCTTAATCTAGCTCCTTAGACCTGCTTACTTAGGATAATTTAGGGTTGTTATAGCTTAGATTTCGTAATTGCCTTTACTTGCTTGTTCACCTAGTTTAACAACCAAACAAACCATTTTTAAACCATTCAACCCTAGTCTCTGCAATAGGAACGTAGCCAACACTAACCTAACTCTAATGCCCCCTCTGTCCCTGAGGATCGACCCCTGCTCTTGCCTTTCACCTATACTACAATAGTACCATGTGTGCTTGTGGGTGACCTATTTGGTTTTGTGATCGACTTTTGTTAGGGTTAATATAAATTTTGAAAGGTTCACATGTGTGTTTTCCTTTAGGGTTGCATCTAGCCACCTTTAGTTGGCTAGTGTGTAGCCAAATCGAACCAAGCTTTCTGGCACCGTTGCTAGGGATAGAGGTGCTTGGCCTAGCTAGTTAGTGTAGCTTAGCCTTTCCTTTTGCCCTCATCATTGCTATTATTTATTCTTTGTTTACTTTTTCATATTGTTGTTCTAACTTGGTTTCTTGTTGCTTGTTTGTGTATTCTGCAGGTGACAGTTGTGCATGTGTCACACACATTCTACTTGTACCGACTTGGTGTTGTACGACCCCGAGATAGGTAGGAAGAGACGCCAAAGTCGCCGCAATCAACACCGAGAAGCTGAGATGGGTGACCACATGGAAGACAACCCTAATGGGAATGCTCAAAAACCTCCACCACAGCCCAACCACCCACTCCATGAGTATTTCACCTGGGGAACTGCAATTCTCCAATTGCCACCTTAGTTGACCAAATGTCGAGTCAACAGTTCTCCATTCCACCCACACTCCTTGGACTCCACCCTACCTACTATGGGATGGAGAATGAGAATCCCTACCATCACATCGACGCTTTCCTTGAGACGTGCTCCACCTTCCGTACCCCCGCCGCTACTGATGACTCCATCCATAGGACTCTCTTTCCATTCTCTCTAAAGATAAAAACTAAAGAATGGTACATTTCGAAGCCAAAGTTGGTGACTTGGAATGAGGTCATGAATGAGTTTCTCAAAAATTTCTTCCCAATTGCCAAACTGACTCACATAAGTAGATGTATCACTACCTTTGCCCAGAAGGAAAATGAACCTTTCCACGAGGTGTGGGAAAGGTTTCAAAAGCTCCTTCGTGACTGCCCCCACCATGAGGTGTAATTGTGGTAGCTAGTCCAAGCCTTCTACACCAAGCTTGAAGAGTTGAGCCAGAACAACATTGACTCATCATGTGGAGGCACATTCATGGAGAAGCCACCCGAGGAGATGTGGCCATTGTTTGAGCACCTTGTTGAAAATTCCCGCCATTGAGTTTCTACAAAAGGAGAACATTGCAGCCCGAACTATGTCCCTCCACCTTCTTCCGTAGATCCATCTCACAACGTTGCCAACTCCAACATGATGAAGATGATGGCAGACATGATGAATATGATGAATAACCAAGCTGGTGGTTCTTCTAGTTGATCCACCATGGAAGTTGAAGCCGAAGAAGAGGAAGTGCATGCCTTGCACTCTTTTGCCAACCAGAACAATCAAGGCCCCATATACAACACTTACACTCCCGAGTGGAGGAAACGTCCCAATTTCTCATGGAAGCAACAAAATTAAGAGGGGCAAGGATAAGGGAAGACAAGGCCACGCTATACCTCCAAGTTTGAAGATGAAATGCTTGGAAGAAGATTAAGAAGCCTGGATGAGGTGAAGAAGGATTTATCATCACATGGAAAGTCCATCAGTTGTCTTGAGAAAAGACTGGATCAAATCTATCTCTCACTTGCTAGGAGGGAAGAAGGAAGACTCCCATCACAACCAATGTTGAATCCAAACAATGATGGTACTTTTCTAGGAAACACTCAAAGTTCATATGATCCACTATCATACCAAGCACCTCCAAATCCCTATGCTCCACCACCTCCTCAAGCACCTGTCAACTATCAATATGCTCCACCTCCACCTCACTCATACCAACAACCACCTCTGCAATACCACCCCCATCCACAACAATAACAACCACCACAACAACCACAACTGCAATTCATCCTCCAAAACCCAAATTCACCTCACCAAAGGCCACCACCACCCCAACAGCCACAACCACCCCCACAAGCCTCTTCTTCTACTACCCATGAGCATGTGAAGGTTGTGACTATTTTGAGGAGTGGTCGAACTTTAGAGCACCCCTGTGATACTATTGTTGCTGATAGAGATGATATTGTGACTAGACAGGTTGATACTGAGACACAGCTTGATGATACTGTGATGAGAGCCATAGTTAATACTATGATACCGGGCAGTGATACTGTGATACAGAGCAGTGACACCATGATTCATGTTGATGATACTATTGATCTGAGCTATTTGGGATCCCAACTTCTGTCGTTTCCTTAAGCTCTTAAGGAGCCTTCTGTTGAGAAGAGGAGAAAGAAACATACTGAAGAGATCCTAGAGACTTTCAAACAAGTGAAAATCAACATTCCTTTGCTTGATGCGGTCAAGAAAATCCCTTCTTATGCTAAGTTCCTGAAATATTTGTGCACCTTCAAGAGAAATACAATGGAGAGAACCCCAAAGAAAGTCAAGCTCGCCGAGAAAGTGAGCTCAATTGTGCAGCACACCATGCCAAGGAAGAGGAAAGATCTCAGTGCTCCCATCATTTCATGCTACATTGGGGCACATTGTATAGACTAAGACCTTCTAGACTTGGGTTCTAGCATTAACCTAATGCCGTATGATGTGTTTGCCGAGCTCCAAATGGGGAAATTGAGTCCAGATCATTGTACTTTGCAGTTAGCTAACTGATCAGTATAGATGCCTAGAGGGCGTGTTGATGATGTGCTTGTGAGACTTGATGATGAGACTTTTGCTTTCTTCCCCGTCGACTTCATTGTCTTGGACATGGAAAAGGATACAAGGAGGGTACTTATCATCCTGGGAAGGCCATTCCTAGACACAGCTGATGCAGTGATTCATGTAAGGACCGGGACTATGAATGTGACATTCATGCACATGAAGATCTGGTTGAACATCTTTAAATCTTCAGCCACAGTCGAGGTGATAGGGACCACTGAAGAAGATTGCTATCTCATTGAGTGCTTGGATGAGACTGTGGAGGAATGCCTACCTGTATGGATTAGAATTGCCACTCAAGGTAGAGGTCTAGAGCCAATAGTTGAGTTCTCAGATGATGATGATGAATAGGATGAAGAGAATGAGCTAGCCATGGTGGCTGCAAGTGAAGAGCTTCCATCTATTTTTGAACCATTAAAGAACTCCCTTGAAGAACCTCCCACTCTTGAGATGAAGCCACTTCCAGAAGGATTGAAGTATGCTTTTATAGGATCAAATGGCACCCTTTCGGTGATCATTTCTTCCATTCTCTCACCAGAACAAGAGGAGGCATTGATGAAGGTCTTAAAGAAGAACATCCAGGCCATTTGATGGTCTATAGTTGATTTGAGGGGTATTGACCCCTCCATCTATGTACACAGGGTCTATTTGGAGGATGATGCAAGGCTGACCCACCAAATGCAAAGGCGGTTGAATCCAAAGCTGAAAGAAGTTGTAACTCAAGAGGTTGTGAAGTTGCTAGATGATGGGATTATCTATCCTATTTATGACAACACGTGGGTGAGTCCCATCCAGGTTGTACCTAAAAAGGGTGGGATCACTGTGGTAGAAAATGTGGATGGTGAGCTTATGCCAGTTAGAGAACAATCAAAGTGGAGAATGTGTGTTGACTACCAAAAGCTCAATGAAAAGATCAAAAAGGACCACTACCCTCTCCCATTTCTTGACCAAATTCTAGAGAGGCTAGCGGGGCAAAGCTTCTATTGTTTCCTTGAGGGGTACTTTGGATACTTCCAAATTGATGTGCATCCTGTGTATCAAGAGAAGACAACATTCACTTGCCCAAGTGGTACATTTTCCTACAGGAGAATGCCATTTGGGTTGTGTAATGCCCCTTCTACATTTCAGAGATGTGTGACCTCAATTTTTGTTGATATGCTTGATTCATAGTTGGAATTGTTCATGGATGATTTCTCGGTCTTTCGTAAAACCTTTGATGAATGCTTACTTCATTTGGCTTCTATCCTTGAGAGATGTGTAAAGGTTTTCCTAGTGCTATCTTGGGAGAAGAGCCATTTCATGGTACCCGAAGGCATTGTTCTAGGCCACTGGGTTTCAAAGGATAAGATTGAAGTTGATAGGGCCTAGGTGGGCCTCATTTCTACACTTACTATTCCTTCCACCATAAGACATGTCCGATGTTTCTTGGAACATGCAGGTTTCTACCGCCACTTCATAAAAGACTTCAATAAGATCTCGAGATCTCTATGTCACTTGCTTGAGAAGGGTGTTGAGTTTCATTTTGATGACAGGTGCATTGAAGCCTTTAACCACTTGAAGGAAAGACCAGTTTATGTTCCTATCATGTAGTCCTCAGACTTCTCTTTGACATTCAAGATTATGACTGATGCATCTGACATGGCAGTGGGGGCTTTACTGGGCCAAAGAGTTGGTCGGATTCTACATGCTATCTACTACACAAGCAAAACTCTAGGCGAAGCCCAAAGAAACTACACAACTACCGAGAAGGAGTTTCTTGTAGTCATCTTCGCTCTTGACAAATTTAGTTCATATCTTCTATAAAACAAGGTGATTGTCTATATGGACCATGCTTCTCTAATATATCTAATGGCAAATAAAGACTCCAAGCCGAGGTTGATCCGATGGATATTGCTGCTTTAAGAGTTCGATATTGAGATTGTAGACAAGAAGGGATTAGAGAATTCTACCATCGATCATCTCTCCCACATTGAAGCACCTTTTGATGAAACAAGTAGAATCAAAGAGACATTGCCACATGAGAAGTTGTTCCTACTCTCATCCGCTCAAAGTCCATGGTACCAACACATAGCTAACTTCTTAGCTAGTAGGAGGATACCAAACACTTGGATGAGGGAGGAAAGCCGAAGGTTATTTGCTATGTCCAAGGATTATGTTTGGGATGATCCTCACTTGTTCAAGTATTGCCCCAACCAACTTATCTGAAGATGTGTTCCAGAGATGGAGCAGCAAGAAATTCTCTCTATGTGTCATTCTGGAGTTTGTGGAGGTCACTTTGGGGGAAAACGTACTGCTGCCAAGGTTCTTCAAAGTAGTTTCTATTGGCCTTTCTTGTTCAAAGACTCTCATGAATTCTGAAAATGTTGTTTGAAGTGCCAAAAGGTGGGCACTATCTCTAAGAGGGACATGATACCTCTATCACCCATTCTAGTGATATAGGTATTTGATGTTTGGTGGATTGACTTTATGGGCCCTTCCCCCCCTCTTTTGGATATGTCTATATTTTGGTTGTCATTGACTATGTATCAAAGTGGATTGAGGTTGTTGCAACAAGGACAAATGGTCACAAGGTGGTGTGTGACTTCATGAAATCTAACATCTTTAGCCATGTTGGTATTCCAAGAGTTATGATTAGTGATGGTGGAAGTCATTTCATCCACCACACCTTTGAATGTTTGCTCAAGAAACATGGGGTGAACCATCATGTAGCTACTCCCTACCACCCCCAAACAAGTGGTCAAGTTGAGTTAGCCAATCTGGAGATAAATCTCATTCTAGATAGGATGATGAGATCATACCGCAAGGATTGGTCACTTCGTCTCAATGAAGCTTTATGGGCATATAGGACTGCATACAAAGCCCTGATTGGCACTACACCGTTCAAGCTTGTGTATGGAAAAAGCTGCCATTTTCCAGTTGAGATGCAACACAAGGCACTATAGGCTTTAAAAGCCATGGACTTTGATGGAGAAAATGTCAGATTGAAAAGAAAGTTTCAGCTGAATGAGTTGGAGGAAATGCACCATGAAGCATATGAAATGTCTAAAAGCTACAAAGAGAGGACAAAATTTCTTCATGATAAGATGATCAAGAAGAAGGACTTCAAGCCCGGAAAGTGGGTGTCACTATACAACCCAAGGATGAAGTTCTTTCTTAGAAAACTCCGATCTAGATGGAAAGACCTTATCTCATCAAGAAAGTGTATCCATCCGGGGATGTAATGATTTGTGAGAAAGAAGGATCTAGGGAATTCACAGTGAATGACCAAAAGTTGAAATCGGTGGTGGAAGTAGATCCAGACAAGGTAAACCAAAGTTTTGATATAGTGATGTTAGTGGAAGAACATCAAGTTGATGAAGAGATGTGCTTGAATGCACATGAATGAGACATTTATTTCAAATATGCTTCGAGAATCCCACAGAAATGATGTAAGTCAAGAATCAATAAGCTCAGCTGAAGGCGTAAAATTTAGCGCTAGTGGGAGGCAACCCACCTAGGTTTAGGAGCTTTTTCACCCAACCTTCTCTTTTTGATATTTTTGTTTTCTTTTCCACAAAATACACACATGTGTTTAATAGTTTTCTTTGAGTTTTGATGATATGGCAGGTGGTAGGTACTAAAGAGAGAGGAATAAAAGGTGAATCATGGTCACTAAGATCAATTTGTGGTGAAATGTCAAAGAAAAACAAAGTTCTTGATTTTGAGTTGAAAATTTTGAAGGAATGACCCCACCACGGCCGTGGCAGAAGTTTCCCAAAATGGTTGTGGCCCCTCACCATGGTCATTGTAATTAATTTATCAAAGGAGCCAAAGAAGTCAGGGTTTTTGGCCAAGTTCATGCATGAATGGCCACGGTCGTGGCCACCAGCCAAGGTCATGTCATGGATAGTTAGTCACGGTCGTGGCCTAGTCACCATAGTTGTGTGAATTATTTTGTCAAAGATGCCAAAGAAGTTAGGGTTTTTGGTTGAATGGCCACGGCCGTGGTACCCCACCACATCCATGTCAAGGATGGATGCCCATGATCATGGCACGTGACCACGACCGTGGAAAGGTTGGGTGGGAGCACTCTTCATCGACAACACGACCATGGCACCCCACCACGGCCGTGCTACCAAACCCTGGCCATGACCATGGCCACCTACCACGGTCGTGGTGCACCCCGACCCCACAAAAAAAATATAACTTATACTCATCTTCAACCCGAACCCCCATTCTACCACTTCTATTCGTGAGAAGACGGCTGTGGCGGT
Organism: Alisma plantago-aquatica; assembly: GCA_963693085.1. Classification (NCBI taxonomy): domain Eukaryota; kingdom Viridiplantae; phylum Streptophyta; class Magnoliopsida; order Alismatales; family Alismataceae; genus Alisma; species Alisma plantago-aquatica. The sequence continues at coordinate 810,931,980 of OY856409.1, forward strand.
GCACAACACCTCCAAGCTCCACCTCCAAGCCCCCAAATCACCTCCAAACCACCACCATTCATCCCCCTACCATTCCTCTTCCATTTCCACAACAAATCATCCATTAATCCACCCTCCACCATCACTTTCCACCCCCACTTAAAACCTCCACCAAAACCTCCATTTCTTTCCCAAATCGAAACCTAATCATTCACTCACCATCTAAACCCCCATATCCTTCCATTCGACCCCTCAATCCACCTCCATTTCATCATATACCCAAAAATCCATTTTCCACAGCCCTACCACCTCCTCCACATCCACAAAATGAAGGGGATCACCAAGGTAGTGAAGAAGGGGGGCCAAAAAGAGTCTTGATGTGATCAGTAGAGGCAAGGTGCGCACCAAGAGGGCCTCCTCCCAGGTCTCCAGGCCATCCCACACCCCTTCACCATCTAATTCCATCACCTAATCACTTCCCTAATTGATTTTCATGAATTCATCCCGCACACGGTCATCTGATAGCCACCACATTACCGATGAGATGTACCAGGGAGAGGAGGAGGAGGAATTCGATGAGAACATGGACAACTTGATAGATGAGGTTGAGACAGTGGTTGCCAAAAGAATCTAGAAATCAAAAGAAGCATCATCCTCATCAAAGTGCCCGCCAAAGCCCACTCCAACATGCCATTTGATGTCTCACATGGTAGCAAAGCATAGGGAGCAGCCACAACCTAGGCAGCAATTGCATCCAGATGAAGAGTAGTTCACACAGTGGTACCCCAAACAACAGGTGCCAATCAATCTTGATACAAGTTCGGGGTCCCAATCTTACAGGTTGGATGAGGAGGAGGAAGATAGTGAAGATGAGGAAATGCAGCTGTCAACTGAGGTAGAGGACATTCTGGCTCAATTAGTGGAAGATAGGTTGAAGGCTTTAGGAAAAGCCCCTATTGGAGTGTCCTATGGAAGAGGACACAGGCACATGAAGATTGCACTCACATACCTAGAAGCCATGACAAAGCGAGTCGTCACCACAAGGTATGGATGCAAGAAAGTTATTAATGAACTCAGAATCAAGGTGGCCGTGGAAGAAGGTTAGAAGGAAATGGGGTTGTGGGACATTCTTTTCACAAACACCCAAACTACTTACACCAAAATGATGCAAGAATTTTTCACCACACTTGAGAAGACGAAGGTGAGAGATAATGATGCTATCAAATTTGCCATGTTTGACAACATGCACACTCTCACGGCAGCTGAACTGAATGGTGTATTTGCTGCCCATCATGAAGAGGCTGAGAAAATGAATGATGGCCTACTTGAAAAAGAGGTAGATTTCAACTATGTACACTTCTAGAACCTCTTAATAGGGAGTAGGGACTACTTGGCAGGGAGGTCAAGACCTCGGCTATAAGCAACCCCCTGTTCTGCTATGTGTAAAAGGTCTCAAACACCATTGTGGGCCGATATGACAATCAAGGTTCAATTTCTCATAAAGATATGTTTGTCATGATGGCGATGCAACACAAAAGATATATAGACCTTGAAGTGTTGTTAATTGATCATGAGGTTCATACCCTCCAAAAGTAAAACACCATTTGTTATGGGAGGGTTTGTAACCTCAATCGCACTTTCTTTGGGGTATGATCTTTCTAGTTTGGAAGACACAGATGAAGCTGAGTTTGTTGACTTAAACTATCTTATTTTCTCACACACTATTAAGATGAAGGACCAAAGAATGATATATCATGTGAGTAGTGTGCCAAACATTAAGCTTGGGTTGCCATACCACGTTGTGCCACTTCTCTCTGTGTTGGGAGTCCTCCATAAACAGGAGGCCAAATTGTTAGAATGGTAGCAAAACAACCCAAGAGAGACATACAATAGGGGAGCCACTACCACACAAGAAGAGATTGTTGAATCTAATGTGCAAGGGTAGGAGCAAGAAACTAAAGGACAATGGCAGCCCCAAAAATCAAGCAGAAGGGATGAAGGAACATCCCAGATGCAGCATCCCTCAACAAATGCCTACGACATGTCCACCATCCAGGAACAACTTGAGAGCATACAAAAGACATAGGGTGACATGCAGCTGATCCAATAATACATGTGGAAAGACCAACAGCAGATGCACCACCAGGTCAACCACTTGTATCACTACCACCATGCCCAAGCAGCAAGAAACCCCGAATGGGGTGGAGATTTTTGGGGTGGCATTGCTGCATATTCAGAGACATACCCTCCAACCCAGGATGACTACTGGGGACATTACTACCAGCATCCTCCTGCAGGCTCAGATCCTCCTCAAGATCCTCCTCACTCGTCCGACCAGCTGCCATGACACTTCCCCTATCTACCCTAAGCTATAGTTTCATGCTGAGGACAACATGATTCTAAAGTTTGGGGTGGGTAGGGCAGTATGCACCACCCTATCTCTCTTTTTGTGATTTTGTTCCACCTTTTCCATCTAGTTTAGTTTTCCTATTCTTGTTTTTTATTGCATCCTTGCATAGCATGTAGTTACAAAAATTTTGCTCCTTGTTTCCATGCATTGCATATCATGTAGATTTTTGGTAATTTTTGCATGTTTTATCTAGGATTTGCCTATTTTACTGCTTTAAGTTCAATAATGTAGGTTTATATGTGATTGAAAGCAAATTGGCACCAATTTGGCCAATTTTGCCCAAATTTGAATGCTCTTGCCTAAAAAGCATGTTTTGACTTAATCTCCACTGTTTGAAATGAAATTGTTAGTCCTTTGACAAATGCATACTGTTTCTTAGAGTTATTGCTATGTGGTCCTATTTGTTGACTTTTTACATGTGCACCACTTTTCTCAATTTTGTGAATGTTTCGATTGTATTGTGAATTGAGCAAGCTACAAATGCTTAGAGCCTATGGAATCACTTGATAAAAATGTGAATGTCATGTTGTTTTATCATGTGGGGTGATATCATTTGATGAAGTGTTGCATTAGCTTTCATGTAGGGAATCTTATGTTGAAGACTACACTAATGACCCCTCTTTGATATGACTATTCTTTCACCATCTTCATACCTCTCCACCTCATGAAAGGATGCCCTAGTGCACATAATCAGCCTTGGAAACCCCCAAAAGTTTGGGGTGGCCATATCTATATCTCCTCACTTCACTCTATCCACCATGTGCCCTATCTACACCATGGGCAAAGAAAAGAAAAGAAAAATAAAATATGTTCCTATTTAATAGCATTCAAATAAAGAAAAGATGAGTGCTCTATGTAATAGCATTCCAAGAAAATCCTTCTGCAACCCTTTCTTCTATTTTCATGCCCATTGAGCTAGAGAACATTAAATCTAGCTCGCTTTACCCTTTTCTACAGTCATGTGGGTCATTTGGTGTAGTTTGAGGCATAAGATTGAATGCATGAAAGTGAAACAACACTCCTAGTCATCTTTGATTAATGCTAACATGAAACGGTTTACCTAGAATGATATGAAGGACATATGGACCGTTTGTGTATTCTATGCTTTATATTTGAAGTTTGTGTGCACAGTGCTCATTTCATGATTGGTATGTGAAAGAGGAGAGGAGAGAGGTAGAACATACACTTAGTCAATCCCAAGACCATGTAGTCAAAAAATTTCTATTGCTATGCATTTGTCATTCTTGTTATTTTTTAAAGAAAACTGAAAAGATAGATTAAGTTGGAGCATACTTGAGGACAAGTATGTTTTAAGTTTGGGGTGGTGATGCAGCCCTATTTTAGGGCTCCATCTTATGCCATTTTGCACTTTATTCACATCTAAACATAGTAGAATGCAAGTTAAATCCCTCAATATGAGTATTACTATCAAATGCACTTATGGACATTCTTTGAAATATTTTTAGGTACTTGGACCATGCTTTGGATGGATGAGAGAGAAGGAAGGAGTTCTAGGGTTCCTCCACTCATGGAGGGGCCCAAAGAAGGCCCCAAAGTTCCCACAAACTACCCCTAATGGCCAAGCTTCAACATCAAGTAAAGAAGTCCATGGATGATGAAAGTTGAAGTTCATTAGCCACTGAAGGCTCCAACACGGCCGTGGGTATCCACCACGGTCGTTTGAATTATTGTGAAGAATCAACAGAGATGTCAGGGTTTTGCACCTAAGACACCATGGTTGTGGCCACCAGAATGGTCGTAGCCCACTAAAGATACCACAGTCGTGGCCATCAGCACGGACGTGGCCAACAGAAGGGAAAACGGTTGTGGCCTCCCACAACGGTCATTTGAATTTTGTGCAAGGATCCACAAAATCAACTGGGAGGTGGCCAATTTTACACTTGAATGACCACGGTCGTGGCCACTCACAACGACCATGGCCCTTGAAGACTACCTCACCCACACTGCTCCCTACGCTCAAGACCTCCTCCTCCAAATCGGTTGTGGTGCCACTTACTCAACACGACTGTGGCACCTCGCCATGGCCATGGCCACCACATATACTTAGCCTTTTCACACCCTTTCATACCCTGGATGTGGAAACTCCCCCACGACCATTCCCTACTACCTCCACCACGGTCGTGGTACAACAACACGACTGTGGTGACCAACCAACCCTACCTATTTTTTTACACTATTTTTCCTATTATACCCCTACTTACCCTAGTGCTTCCCCACCACCTATATATACATAGGTGATGGCTGGGGCACAAAGGTTAGACTCCTTAGCCTCCATTACTCCCCACTATCCACTCCTTGAGCATTCATTGCACTCTCCCTTGCATTTATGCTCTCCATCCACCATTTCCACCTCATTTCCACCTTGGAAACCTAGTTTTCTAGGTTTTCTTCCATAATCCCCCATATTTTCATGCCCATCTACACCATTGGAGGAGGAAAGATGTCCCCAATATTCTAGGAGGTGAAGAAGGAGGCTTCTACTTCAAGCTTCATGGAGTTCTACCCCCTTCTTCCCCTTTCTTTTGCTATTTCTTTGATCATGTCTAGCTAAGCCCTAGTGGTGAGTTGTTTGGGGTTAAAATGTGACTTTGATACCATGTTGAGGGAAAATAACTTGTAGTGAACATAATTTCGATCTATGATGATTACTTCTTGCTTCCATCTCAGTTCCTTTTTTATTGCATGTGCTTTGTGCTTATAACATGGATTGCTTGCTTTGAGATATTTGATGACACTTAGCTTCTAGGAGGAATTGGAGTGCATGTGGGAATCTTCGGAATGGCTCCTAGGTCCAATTAGTGGATCCCTAGCTAGCCCCCTTTGTTCCTACATTCACATCCCTCCTTCTACAAGTGAGTGTGAGATCTAAGTGGATTGTGTAAGTGTGATTAGTGCAATTTCCTAGAGCTTTCTGAAGTCTAGATGGCTAATGGCATGAGGTGAAAACCCTCATCTCTACTCCCATTCCTACCCTTGGCTCTCAATTTCCCTAGTACCACTTATCCTAGAGACCTAGACTTGATAAGTCCTACTAGAATTACACCTAACCCTAGTTCTCCAACTAGTGGTATAGTGTACATTCTAATAGAACTTGCCTTGTTGTTTGGTTTGGTAATCTAGATGGAATTATGATAATTGCTTGCTATGTTGAAACCCCCCAACTAATATCAAGTCACACCCTCGAACGGACCACCTACCTAATCTCATTGCTTAAAACCTATCTTGCCTTATTAGCTTGTTCATGCTAATCTAGTTTAGTTGCTTTTTCTTAATCTAGTTAATTGCTTAATCTTGTTCTTTAGGGTTAACTTAGGCTCTTACTCTCTCTAGTGGTTAACTTAGCTCTTAGTTGCTAATTTCTCTACTAGTATAGTATAGTTAACCTTTGCTCTTGCTTGGCTAGTTGCTTAATCTAGTTCCTTAGACGTGCTCACTTAGGATAATTTAGGGATGTGATAGCTTAGATTTCATAATTGCCTTTACTTGCTTGTTTACCTAGTTTAATAACCAAACAAACCCCTTTTAAACCCTTCAACCCTAGTCTCTGCAATAGGAATGTAGCCAACGCTAACCTAGCTCTAGTGCCCCCTCTGTCCTTGAGGATCGACCCCTACTCTTGCCTTTCACCTATTCTATAATAGTACCCCGTGTGCTTGCGGGTGACCAATTTGGTTTTGTGATCAACTTTTGTTAGGGTTAATATAAATTTTGAAAGATCCACATGTATGTTTTCCTTTAGGGTTGAATCTATCCACCTTTAGTTGGCTAGTGTGTAGCTTTGATAAGAATCGCACCATCTACCACACATGAAACAAAATTGGTTGTTTGATATGTGCATTATAGATCTTACCCCCACCTGTCCAAGATGTGGAAACTCTTGCTTGTCCTTCAATACAACTGGGCATCGTTGTGTCAGAACCCCTTGCATATTTATCACTACACGGGTGCCGATGCAGCGCGTATCTAGGTAGGGACGCTCCAATGATATTTTATTAAGGATCCAGGTCATAGAAAGAGTGACAAAGTTTTTATGTCTGGCTGTCAACCTACCACCAACCCTCCTCCTTTACTCAGGACTATGACCGGCTCCATTTGCACAAAATATATGAAAACATAGGGGAGTCAGGGAAAATAATCCATCAACAATAATAATCAACCTGCATGCCTATGAGTTAAACATAGCACTAGTAAAATGTATATAAACAATGGTGACTAAGTCACATAACCCACAACTTGATAGAGTAAGGCACATAACCAAATACACCAATACTAAAAGTGGGAACACAACTTGGGTATGGGGCACATAAACTCCATACCGAAACAAAAAAAAGGTGCATAACTCCATAAAACCATAGCACTTATACAACTCTAGGACTGTTAAATCACAAAGCATGCATAAATGTAGAGGCTAGTAAAAGTATAGTCACAAAAATAGAATAAATGAGTTTGCCATCACATAAATGGACAATATGAAACATCCACCACAAAAGTGGGCAAAATGGTTCTATCTCATAATAAGGAACAATTTAGTTCAATACCACAATTAAGGTTTCATCATGAGGCAAAGTGTAGTTTTTCAGTCCAACATAAATCATAAGCATTTCATGAATATCATGACTCAAATTCATTAAGAATAAACCCATATAGTTTGTTAAGTTAAGAAAAATAAATCATCACAAATATACCAGAAAGAGGCGAAAGAGAGAAAAATAGAATCAATTGATCAATATGGGATCAGGGCATGCAACACAGAGACAATAAAATTAGATTAATTTCTCAATGTGATTAGGGAGGTGCACCATACCTAAAAAGTATGTTAACTTGTCAAAGTCCAAAATCTAGATCCAGGTCAGTATTCTTCTTCACCTAATGTAGAATTATGTATAGGAACCATTAATTAGTATGTGCATATTTCAAACACTAGATAACTAACCTAATTATAATTGGATGTGATTTATGAAATATATTTACTTAGGTAGATAATCTTTTTTTGATTCCAACGAGTAGTTTTATGTAATTTTTTGACAATCAAATAATTACTTATGAATTATCTTAGCTAATATATTTATCTTGATTTATTAGATAAATTGATTGCAAAAGTCTAATATACCCATGGAGAAAAGTTTGGAGCATATCATCTTGAAACTCCTTATTGGATACTTCATTAAATAAAAAATAATGCTTGGACATTGATGAAAACCAGGTGAAATGATGGTAGTATCCAAGGAGAGTGTGAAAAATATTAGATTCAATTCAAGAGTAAATTAGTGAAATCGTAACTAGCTTCATTCTTTTGCTTGTTGCTCAACTCATGAACAACATCCCTACAAAGTGATTGGATGCAGGGATCATTTAGAGAACTAATGGGATTGGGCACAAAAACCCATCCGACAAGCTTCTACTTCCCTCGCCGGATTCAGTGAGTCTGATCATGACATTAGAGTGAATCAAAAGCTCAAGTAAAGCTAGCCTCCAGAGGGAAAGTTGCAAAACTACAATTGAGAAAAATATTTTGGAATCATCATGCCACCAAAATAGGTGAGACTCCAACAAGATGAAAATGATGAGATCAGAAACTAGCAATGTCCATAGAACAACCCCCCCCCCAAATGATTGCAAACACAACAAGGATAGATAGAAAATGTGGAAGGAGTAGTATCCCAAGTCGGCACTAATGGAAGCACAAGGAGCTATGCAGACACTCCATCAGACGATGTGAAGGATCATCTTAGTTTGTGAAGCTTCAAAGTGTTGGCAAACACAACCTCCCCTGTAAAGGCAAGGTGAGGTTTTGGACACGTGGCGTATTGGAACATAAACAATTTGTGGGAACTCTGTGAATGTATTGGAACATATTTATAGGAGTCTGAATGGTCCTGGGTGGTGAGGAGGAGGGAGAGAAAGAAAATCATAGGAGAGATAGGGGATGAAGGGGGGTCATGCGTGGTTCAACCTAGATGCCTCAAAACCCAAGAAGATCAGGGTTAGGATGATCAGAGATGAAAAAGGAAATCTAGGATGATGGGATTAAAAGAAAATGTTGCAAAATGAGAGAGTTGTATGAGAAAATAGAACTAGAAAAGATGTTGGTTTCTCATTCGCAAAAAGAAGAGATGAAGTAGAGGTAGGAGAGAAGGTCGGGATCGCACTACTAAAATCAAAAGGTCATAAATGAAACTGGCATTTGAAAAAGTTGGAAACTACATGTGACAAATCAATGCACGTGCCACACATTCTTCCACAACACAATAGAAAATTTGGGATTTAATTTGTGTGATGGAATAAATCCACTAAATATATTCTCTTGATCACAATTTTAGAGGTTATTTTATGTAGTTTTTTCCCTATTTGTTAGAAGTTTCAAACAAGATTCAAGTAATACCAAATGTGGTACCTAGACTAATTAGGACATCAATATTATGGATTTGAGATTTGTCTCCACTTTTGAATACATTAATAATGTATTTAATATTTGTGTCCTTATTTTATATTTTCTTTTCTGAATGAGAATAGGATAATTAGGATTGTTCAATTAATGTGAAACTTGGCAACCAAGATAATTGGGACCCAAGGATCACGATTGTTCCATTAGATTTGGGTTTTTGAGATTTCCTTTTATAAGTTATAATACAATTATAGTTTTAGGCTCATAACATTATATCATTACCATCATTATTTATTATTTATAGCCCTATTATCTCCACATTATTACCAAAAGAGTTTCCCTATATTGTTATGCACAAATTTCCATATTATGCTTATTCAACTTATTAAGTTCGTTAATTTCATATTTATTTAGATAATGGTACATTATTCATATTTATGAACATGGAAACACTAGTTATTTTAATTCATGTATTAAGCACATTATACTTCTTATTTAATATGTATTATCCATTATGTGAATATTAGTTAGAAAAGGAAGCATATGTGACATATCTTATAAATTTACTTACATGTTAGCACATAGACATGTTATTGTGTTAATATGTGATGTTGATTGTAGAACCTTATGCCACATAATGCATTATATTTTTTTTCAACCCTATATATCCTACGGGTTACCATTGATTTATTCATGTCATATGTATTAACTATATACATTAAGATATAACTCCATCCTTGTTTGGTCATATCTAAGGAACCAAACATACTAATATCCTAATCATGATATTAAAATTTATAGAGCCAAGATGTTAGGTTTTGGTATGTTACAACACTTCACCCTTTACAAGAATTTTTTCCTCAAAATATAATCATCCATATACTACCAACCACAAATCTCCACCCCTCAAAAGGTCTTACCTAGTAATACAACTCTCATAGATATAAGGTTACATATATATCTAATTAATTGTGGAAAGTTTTTATGTTGTGCATGCATCCAACTAACATGTCACAACCACCTAGGGTTTAATTTTAGGTCCTTCTAATACTAACCTAGCAACATTAAGTTTCACATCTAAAAACTACATATTCACCTAGTGCAACTTCCCACATCTTATAGGGGTAAGAGGGTAAGTCCGCTAAACTTTTTGTACATGCCACATCTTCCTAGGTAAACATCCTGAGGAAGATAAGATTGAAATACTTAGATTAAATGAACACTATTGGATCAGATATCATACTATAAGGAGTGGGATCTAAGAGGGGATCCACTCCCTACTAAATCAAACAAAAGGGAGTGTCCCGTATGCCAAATACTTAATCAAATTTTTTCACAAATGGATGATAATTCAATTTATTCAAAAGTATGTTCCTATATATCAAAATGTAGTAGCTGAAGATAAAAGATCTAACAATTACAATCCTTGATTATATTGTACTCCTTCATCGCACAGGGTGATACATAAGAAAATTTGACTACCACATAGGGCCAATAGAGGGTAATATAACCACCTTGAATTTATGTCCCAAGAAGGATCATGTAAACGTGATTATGTGCAAGTCAACTTTGGTTCTCTCCTCCTTTATCTCTACCTAGGGATGGAAATCATACCCCACAAGATAAGAGAAAGTGGAAACTATCAACATAAAAAAGTTGGTATGAGCATATTAATAGGGATTGAGCAACATTAGGGAAAAGCGACAACAAATATAATAAGGTTTCTGATACAAGAAGAAAAGTTCCATCCAAGTGGATATCAAAAGAATATGAATTCAATAAGATGTTAATCAACATTTACACTTGTCATTAATCAAAACAATGTATGCAAAAAAGCACACATAAAGAGTTTAGGGCAAATAACCCATCAACAAGAATAATCAACCTACATTCATATGAGATAGCACTACAGAAATATAAATAAACAATGATGGATAGGGCACATAATCCATAACCTGATAGAGTAAGGCACATTTCCAAACTCCCCAACATATAAAGTGGGCACAAACCCCGTTATGGGGCACATAACCCCCATCCCTAAACAAAAAGGTTGCATAACTGACATGATTTTATCGTGCATTAAATGCAAGTGCACATATCAAAGTAATATAGTCCTTGTGAGGCCCGATTCGAACTCAGGGAAATGTAAATTTTAGTAGACCACTACTAACTGGTCACGATCAGCTAAACCGATGGGAAAATTGAGTTTGATTTTGAAAAAGAAAATAAAACTAAAAGAAAGCAAAAGCGAACGATGATTAAATGTTTAGTTTAATCAAATTAAATGGGAATCCTTAGGATTACGGTTTCACCGCGAGGTCTCACTGCACACAAATCTACACAATTAACATAATTCGTTCTCTTTCCCTGATTATGGCCCGTAGTCAGAATTTCTCGCTTTCATGATACAATTCACTACTACCTAGTTCTAGGTCAGTTCCATACTAGTAGTAACTTATACCCTAGATCTAAGTTCTTTTATTATTTCTTTGAGTATCAACCATTAATCGTACATTACCTTGTCTAAGGAATTTATTGATTAATGTGTTAATCATGCCTTTTCAACCAATGATTCTCCGTCAGAAGTAATTAATGGTATTAGAAATCGACTATGGTGATCAAGCATAGTAAATTGCAATGGAAACACAATAACATATCAAGGGAAAGTGAGACAAATTATGATAATCAATATAATATTGGCATACAGCGATTCCCTGGGCTACTCCTGGTCCTAAGGACAATGGGGATTAGCCCTACATGTTCATCTCAACAGTACACATGGAGGAGAAAGAGGGAAACATAGAGAAACGAATGAATATATGGTGTAACCCCTGAAACGAAGAAGATCTGAATGATCCTTGGTGCGAGATGCACGTTCTGCAGCCTTCCGGCAAAAGAATCGTCCGTCTATGGCTCTGGAATCGTCCGGGGCATAGCTCTCGGGTCCGTTTTTTGCTCTCCTCTTCTATGGGACTCGTACAACAGAATAGAACATGTTCCCTTGCTTTGGGCCGCCTTTTTCTAGGTATAGGTACCACTTACAGATGCCAAAACATCACAGTCGTTCGATCGTGATCGTTCTGAACAATTTCCTGATCCGACGACGTCGATACCATCGACGGGGTGTCGATGGTATCGACCCGCTAGGGTACTGTCACTTTCTTCAATTTCTGGAATCTGCCTGTTGGTATCTCGATACTATCGACCAGTGTGGTCGATGGTATCGAGCTGGATGCTTTCCCTCCGACCTGGTCATTGTTTCCATGTCGATAGAATCGACGGATCCGTAGATGGTATCGACGGGTCCTGGAATGTAAAGTACCTGAAACCAAGAGAAAAACACAAATCAAATCCGAGAAATTTGATAGTTCATATGGCATAAGATAAAATAAGATAAATTTTATGCAAACAATGATTATAGGCTGAAGGAAATGAATCATGCTATTATAGTCACAAAATGACAAATAATGACATAAAACAAGTATAAAATTAGCCTATAAATGTGACTCAAAATCCTTGCATCAAACTCCCCTAAGCTTGAGTCTTGCTCACCCTTGAGCAACAAAACTTTAAAATATGATTGAGAGGGTCAACTAAAGAACATAATCACATAATTGATATCTCAATATGATTCCCTCCTGCATCTCGCATACCGACCCTTACTAACCACAGAATGATAACTACCCTTCAGGCGACAATAATCATTCATAAGAAATGTCTACCCCAAGATCAACGAACACTATTAAAAAAGGTAGTTAATATAATAAAATCCTCAGGTTTAGGCTTGGTGCATCTTATGATCTCCTATCTACGTTGCTCATTTCCTAACTACCATCTAAATGGAACCAGATCTCCTGATATACATGAATGAGGAGAATATCATGGGTGGCCTACCACTTAGAGCAACGGGTGGATGAAATGGGTGGATATGGAAGAAAAGGAAGCACAGTACAATCGATCATGCAAAAACAAAAATGAATGGCCTATCATGATGCAAATGCAAATGAAAATGCCCTAATGCTACATTTTTTTCTATGAAATGATGCATGCACTATCATTCTGTCCCAAAGTGAGATGGAATATCTAAGTAACTACTCCATGTGCTTGTTCTTCCTAAAATGCGGGTGAGAACATGTGCTTGTTTTTCTTTTTCTTTTTCTTTTCATTCATTTTTTCAAGACCTCATTTTCATAAATGGTAATGGATTATTTGTTGGGCTTCCTTATATTTTTTTTTCTAACTGGCACATTTGATGCATTCTATTCAGAGGGTATGGAACATGTTCAACACCTTTAAGTTTTTAGAAGAACATACAACACATGATGTACAACTATATGCTCAAAATATGCGAATGCACTACAAAATGACAATTACACAACGAAATGACATGCACCTAAAGATAATGTGCATGTATAACTACTCTATATCTTTCTTTTTTCATTTTTATGCAAAACATGCAAAAATAACTGTAATGCATGACCTATCTATGTGGGATGCAATCAAAGAGTGAAAGACAGTAATGTGCTCTCAATTCTTATGGTGGAGAGTAAATGAAATTGTGGTGGATCAGATCACAAGATTAATTGATAGAACCTTCAGAAAAAAATTATATGTCCTTCCTTACTGACTTTTGTACCAATTAATCAAGGGGTTTCTCTCTCTCACTTCAAATTAAAGTCACATTATCATTTGGTTGGTTTAGGCTCAACATCCATATCAATCCTCTTAACATGAACCATACAGATACACAATCATGTTCATATGTTTTTAAATTTGACCTACCCAATGAGTTTCACAAGCAATGTCCTCAAGTTCTCACAAGACAAACTTACAATTTCTTAAGGATTTTTTCATTTAAAATCATTTTCTCACAAAGCCCCAAGTGAAAACGAGATGATATGCAATTAAATTAGACTCCACTGATTACACTAGATAGATAGTGGATCCTAGAAAATAGTAAATCTAGCAATTGAGAAAACTAAGATAAAGAAAGATGAAAATTGCAAAAACAAATAAAAGATCAAATAAAATAAAATAAAAAACTAGATAGATGTTGTTCCAGCACCCCCCTAAGCTTTAACTCGACTATGGCCTCATATTTGAAATCCTAACTAAAGTGGTGGAACAGTGATACCCCTTTATTGCTCCAGTGGTGGGAGTGGCAGGTACTGGTGGCCGCTAAGATCCCAAGAAGGATAATGCCCCTGGAATGACATATCAGACGGGGGCATCGGTTGTGGCTGTGGGTATCCTCCAGAAAAGTTCTGGCTCTAGTAGTGATCATAAAATGACTACTTCTGCATCTCCATCCTATGCAACCTATTGTGGATGGTCTCTTGGTTGGCAAAGAGGAGGCACTCATTCTCATAGATTGCTTGTTGATTCTCAAACAGCCGGTTTGTTGTTTCTTGAATTCCCGTAAAAGAGGCGGTATGTTGGTGTTGCGTCTTCTGAATATCCTACAACATAGTATACATCCCCTGCATTGAATAGACATCCTCTCCACCTTGAGAGGGTTGTGGTGGCGGTGGTTGGGAAGAATAGAAGGCTCCATAGTGTCGTGGACGCTTCGTGGAGCAACTCATCGTCGAAGAGGAATGGTGGCTTCCTCCCCCTCTTCTTCATCATCGTCACCATCTTGAACTTCCACTTCTGCAACTTGTTCTTCCTCATCCTCATCAAAATCAATGATAGGCCACCTGTAGTTTTGTCCTGACCTGATGTTGAAAGTAGGGTCGGGCAATGCATGCCGCTAAAAAACCTTTTCCACATGGCAGGTAGCGTAGGCGATGCCATGGAGGAATTCAATGAGGTCGGAGTTGACAAAGTGGGTCAGGCCGAGCGTATTTCTACTCTCTATCTTTTGGAGCCCAGACAGATCAAGCCCCAGGTGCATGGCAATAGGAGTAATAAGGCCCCCAAAGTAGATTGGGGCCCTGTGAGAAATGTTCCTCTTAACCGCCATCACACGCATGAGGAAGAAGGCTCCAAAATTGATGGGTGTCCTCTCCAACAGACTATAGAGGAAGAAAAGGTCTGTCTCCTGAAATTTGCTCTGTGACGGTTTGGATCTTGCAAAGAATGATTTAGAAATAATCTAGTGAAGAATTCAGACAAATGGATGCTCAAAGTCAGCTATAGCAGTGTGGTGCCAGTTGATAGAATATCCCTCATGTATAGTGACCATCTTCGCATACATAGCTTCATAGTTGGCATTCTGTGGTGGCTGACGCAGATCACTATGGTTCCACCCATAAATTTTGTTGAACACACAAAGGGTCATGTTGTAGCCCCTATTGTAGAGACAGAAAGACACGCACCCCTCCTTCCATTCTGTCTGCGTCGATATTAATTCATTGGGAATGACACAAATGTCCAGAGATGCCATGAACTCGATGACGATCTCCTTGTATGTGGGCCATCTGCTGAAGAATGGATGACCTTCTGCATGGTCACGGTAGAGCATGGGGGACTCTCGCAGTTGTCCCTAAAGAACATAGGCCATATTGGCCTCAAATCCCAGATCTTTGATAAGCTGCCGGTCACCATATTGGGTGGGCTCAATCGGACGCTTCCACAGTTCTTCATATACCTTCTTTACCTCCGCCGATGGGTGGACTATCCTTGGGCAAGGAACTAATCCTTATTGTGGGGTAGGTAGGGCAGGTAGTGCA
Source organism: Alisma plantago-aquatica (assembly GCA_963693085.1). Taxonomy (NCBI): domain Eukaryota; kingdom Viridiplantae; phylum Streptophyta; class Magnoliopsida; order Alismatales; family Alismataceae; genus Alisma; species Alisma plantago-aquatica. The sequence continues at coordinate 810,947,449 of OY856409.1, forward strand.
TCCTTGGATGATGAAGCTCCATATCTCACCATTGTTGCACGGGAAACAAATGAGAGAGAGAAAGGAGAATGGAGCTTGAAGAAGACAGTCGAGGCACTCAGAGAAGCTGGAGATCTGTGGAGCCAAAGAAGATGCTCGGAGACGATCGTCGGTGGTGATCTCAATTGCTCTTGGGCACTCGGAGGTGCTTGGGCTCGGTTGTGGAGGATAGGCACTGAGGATGTGATGTTAGATTGAAGAATTGCCTCCCTTTTTATAAGGGTCGGCCGGGTCTGCTGTCGGTGTGTCGATACCATCGACAGATCCATCGATGGTATCGACGGCTGTTGAAATTCGTGGCTTGCTGCAATCGACGGCTATTGATGGCTTGATGTGGGGGCCCAGATCGTCTACATGTCGATGGTAGTGACAGAGTGTCGATACCATCGACACTGTCCACGGATAGGTGTTGTGGACCGCTCAATGAAGACTGTAGATCATTGACGTGTCTGTTGATACTATCGACGTTGCGTCGATAGTAGCGACGCCTGGTTGTTCCTTTGATCATCGCGAGGTCTGGCCCTGCAACTGTGTTTTTGATGTGTCAATACCATCGACCAATGTGTCGATGGTATTGAGATTGCTGAGAACATCCGGTCTGAATATCTCCAGACATTTCACGACCATCGACAATACGGTCGATACCATCGACTCTCAACCATCTTTATGCCTGTTCCCGTGTCGATACCATCGACAAGTCCATTGATAGTATCGACGGGATGAAGTTTCGGTAGAAATTTTTGCTATTCTAAATTCGATACCATCGACCCAGGCATTGATGATATCGACCGTTTCCCAGCCTGCACACTCAACAAACATATCAGGGTATCATTTTTAGAGACTAAGTGCTAAATTAATGAAAACTACCTAGGAATATGAAAAATTTAAAGAGATAACCATGTAATCTACCAAGGTTGGGTTGCCTCCCAATAAGAGCCTCATTTAACGTCTTGGGATAGACGCAATCATGCTCCTCATTCCTCTTTTAGTGTCATGAGTTTGATCTCATGCACTTTCCTTGCGTAGTCTTCCCCATAGTAGTGCTTCATCCTTTGACCATTCACCAAGAATGTTCTCGCACCATCTCTCTCCATGATAGCACCATGGGGCCGCACCTCCTCAACCACAAAGGGTCCACTCCACCGGGATTTCAATTTCCCAGGATGCAACTTCAATCTCGAATTGAACAATAGCACACTATCACCCTTCTTGAAAACTTGCAATTGAATGTGGCAATCGTGTATTTTCTTTGCCCGCTCCTTGTAAATCCTTGAGTTCTCGTATGCATTCATCCTTAGCTCATCCAACTCATTGAGCTCTAGCATCCTCTTTCTCTCTGCATCATCAATGTTCATGTTTAGCTTCCTTAGCGCCCAGTGTGCCTTGTGCTCTAACTCCACCGGCAAGTGACAAGCCCGTCCGTAAGCCAACCTAAAAGGTGTGGTACCTATAGGTGTCTTAAACGCGGTCCTATATGTCCATAGTGCATCCGGTAGTAGTGCACTCCAATTTTTCCTGGAAGAGGCCACCGTGCATTCCAAGATCTTCTTGATCTCCCTATTGGACACCTCCACTTAGCCTTGCATCTGTGGGTGGTATGGGGTACCTACATTATGTTTGACCCCATATTTACTCAATAGTGCAGTGAATTTCTTATTTGTGAAGTGGGCGCCTCCATCACTTATGATCATCTATGGCACACCAAACCTACAAAAGATATTCTCTTTCACAAACCTGCACACTACCACAACGTCTTTAGTCCTTATGAGTATTGCCTCTACCCACTTCGACACATAATCAACAGCAAGCAAGATATATAAATTAGAATTGGAGGACACAAAGGGTCCCATGAAATCAATGCCCCACAAATCAAATACCTCAACTTCTTGAAACACATTGAGGGGCATTTCTTGCCATTTTGAGATGTTACCTGCCCTTTGACATGAGTCACACCTCCTCACATAATCATAGGCATCTCAGAAAAGTGTGGGCCAATAAAGGCCACTCTCTAATACCTTAGTCGCCATCCTTGTGCTCGCATGATGACCGCCGGTGGGAAATGTATGACATTGACTGAGCACACTATCATATTCGCTCTTGGGTACACACCTACGTAAAATTCCATCCATGCACTATCTCAAAATAATAGGGTCATCCCAAAAATAATATCTCAAAGAATGGAAAAACCTCTTTTTCTCTTGAAGTCCAACCATCCGGGAGTTCTTTACATGCAAGATAATTCACGATATGCGAAAACCATGGGTCCTTAGATTGAATAGAAAGGATTTTCTCATCCGGGAAGGTCTCGGTAATGGGTATGTTAGTATCTCTCTCATCTACGTGCTCTAACTGAGACAAGTGGTCTGCAACCACATTCTCAATGTCCGCCTTGTCCTTAATCTCAATGTCAAATTCTTGCAAGAGTAGGATCCACCTAATGAGTCCAGGCTTGGCATCTTTCTTTTCTATTAAGTACTTTATGGAGGCATGGTCCGTCCATACCACAACTTTAGACCCCACTAAATATTGCCTAAATTTTTCAAATGCAAACACCACGGAAAGCAATTCTTTTTCTGTGGTGCTGTAATTAAGTTGGGCATCATTCAAAGTCTTAGAAGCATAGAAAATAATTGTGGGTTTGTTCTCAAGGCGCTGCCCAAGAATGGCCCCCATTGCAAAATCCGATGCATCACACATAAGCTCAAAGGGCTTACTCCAATCCAGCGTTTGAACAATCGGTGCGGAAATCAACTTTTGCTTGAGAACCTCGAAGGCATGCATACATTTGTCATTGAAATCAAAAACCGCATCCTTCTTAAGCAATTCTGATAATGGCTTAGCGATTTTAGAAAAATCCTTGATAAACCGGCAATAAAACCTCACATGACCAAGGAAGCTCCTCACCCCTTTCACTGAGTTTGGTGGGGGTAGTTTGGAAATAACCTCAATCTTCACTGGATCTACCTCCAGTCCCTTGCTAGACACCTTGTGTCCTAGCACTATGCCTTTGATAACCATCATATGTCATTTTTCCCAATTGAGGACTAAATGTGTGTCCTCGCATCTTTGTAGCACCTTGTCTAGATTATATAAGCACTCATCAAAAGATGCATCATAGATGGAAAAGTCATCCATAAAAACCTCTAGACAATACTCTACCATATCCAAAAAGATAGCAAGCATGCAGCGCTGAAAAGTGGTTGATGTATTGCACAAACCGAACGGCATACGGTGATATGCAAAAGTCCCATAAGGGCAAGTGAAGGCAGGCTTCTCTTGGTCCTTAGGGTCTATGGAAATCTATTTATAGCTGGAATAGCCGTCTAAAAAGCAAAAGTGAGAGCGGCCAGCCATCCGTTCTAAAATCTGATCAATGAATGGTAGGGGGAAATGATCTTTCAAAGTGGCAAAATTTAAACGACGATAATCAATGCAAACCCGCCACCCGGTTACCAATCGGGTGGTGACAGGCTCGTTTGAAAGATTTTGAGTTACCGTGATTCCCCCCTTTTTAGGGACTACCTATGTTGGGCTCACCCATGTAGAGTTTGAAATAGCATAGATGATGCCCGCAGAGAGAAGCTTGATCACCTCCTTCTTGATGACCTCCATCATGACGGGGTTGAGGTGACATTGCAACTGAATCACAGGTTTGGCTCCTTCAATGAGCCGGATCTTGTGTTGGCAAAGAGTAGGGGTGATCCCCTTGATGTCAGAAATTGACCACCCAAATGCACTACGGTGATTCTTCAACACAATCCTCAACTGCTCTTCCTCAGCGGCACTCAGATATGCCAAAATGATCACCGGTAGCTTTTCATCAACTGCTAAGAATGCCTATTTCAAGTGAGGAGGCAGCGGCTTTATCTCTAAATCTGGCGGGATGACCAAATAAGATTGAAGCGGTGGTGGCAGCAGTCCTAGTTCTTCATAGTGCTTGGCATAGTAGCAAGGAAGCACTCGAAGCATCTTCACACACTCTTGCAATGATGTGCTTCTCATCCAATCATCCATGATGTTGAATAAGCAAACTTCAAGAGGTAATTGTGGGTACGAGTCAAGCATGGAGACTACTATAGCATCATCCTCAGTAGACTGTGGGACTTCTTCTTCTTCATCATTGGGATAACGCACAACTTTAATAAGAGAAACCACCTTTGTTTGTTATGTGATGTCCACAGCAAGTGTTCCCTTATCTACCTTTGTCATGACGTGAGCCATATCAAGAAATGGTTTCCCTAGACAAATGGAAACGTTGTGACCAAAGTGTCTAATTTTTCTACACTATCCTTGCTCCTGTGATGATTGTGAGTTAGCTGACATCTTTATTTCAAATCTGTCATCTGCTATGCCCATGGTCAACCGACCTCTACCCATTTCCAGAATCATGTCAGTTGTAGCCTGGAAGGGTCTACCAAGAAGCAATTCATTTCCTTGCTCATCTTGCATTTCCATCACCATGAAATCTACTAGAAATACAAATATGTCCACTTTGACTAGAACATCCTCACAAATCCCATAAGGTCGTACAACGGAATTATCTGCAAGCTAGATTGTCATGTTACTCCTTCAGGATTCTTTAAGATCAAGTTTCTTGAAAGTGGATAGAGGCATCAAATTGATGCTCACTCTCGAGTCACATAGTGCTTCACCGAATTTCACCTTTCTAATGTAGCATGAAATATTGAAACAACCCAGATCTTGTCGCTTTGGTGGCAATTTTCCCAGAATAAAGGCGATGACCTGCTCCTTAAGCACTACCACCTCTGTGTCAGGAATCTTCCTCTTCTTGGTAATTATATCCTTCAATAACTTACCATAGGAGGGTATCTGCTCAATGGCCTCTAGCAAAGGAATGTTGACTGAAAGTTTCCTAAAGCTATCGAGGAACTTCTTAAACTGTGCATCCACTTTCTTTGCTTTTAGACTATTTGGATAAGGAACCGGGACAGTATGTGCCCTCTGATGTGGTGGCACATAAGGTGTCCTCTTCTCAGTCTCTTTCTCTGCAATGGGATCCTCTGTGACCTTCTTTGCTTCATCCTCCACTGTCTCTATGACTACGACATCCTCTGTGGCCTCACATGTGGCTTCTGGATGTGGTGTGCTTAGTTCATCCTCCTTGGAGTTTAAAATTTTCTTTCCACTCCTCAACAAAATTGCTTTAGCTTGGTGGTTTCCTCCTGGAACATCAGTATTCCCTAGAAAACCTTGTTGTGTTGGCCTCTTCAAACTTGCAATTTCGGCTTCCATTTGTGAAATAGACGCCTCAAGTGTCCTCATATGTGCCACATGACTCTGCAAAGTCTGGACGAATTGGTTCATAAATTCTCCTTGAGATTTAATTTGTTTGCCGAAAGTGCTCATCAACTATTGATTTTGCTTTATCACCTGGTTGAGAAGCTCATTACTCTTATCTTCTACACTGGGTTGTGGCTTCAGATCCAGATCCTGCAAAAAGTTATTTGGATCCTTCCAAGAGAATTTATTGTCCTTTCTCTATGAATAATCATTATTCTTGTAGCCCTACTATTAACGCATGAACTTAGCAAGTGCCTCATCATCAGATCCTTCATCATCTTTTGCTAGCAGTCTCTTTGCTATCAGGTCCATCTTCTCATTTAATTCTTTAATTTTCTTGGATTCCCCTGTGATTTTAACCTGCTCTGGTGCATCTCTTTCACCCCAGGATTGCTTCTAAGCCATGTTTTTTAAAATTTCTCTACACTTTGAGCCTTTATTGTTCAGAAAGAAACTTGTCCCTGCTGAGTCCAAATTACTCCTGTCATGTTCATTAAGGGAAAAATAGAAGATCTTTGCTTGAGTTTCTAAATCCAGCCCATGATGTGGGCATTTCCACAGCATGATGTTGAAACGTTCCCATGTCTCTGAGTATGTTTCACCTGCCTGCTGTTTGAAATTATGAATCCTCCTCATGAGATCATTTGTCTTCTCGGGCGGGAAATATCGTTCAAAGAAAACTTCAATCATCATGTCCCATGATTCCACATACTCATCATCTAGGTTGTAGAGCCACTCCCTTACGTTTCCTGCTAGAGAAGACGGAAACAGTTTTAGATAAATTGCCTCCTATGGAAATCTATCCACTTTCACCATATCACAATGTTCCACAAAGGTGCTGATGTGGGCAACTGGGTCTTCATTCTTTAGCCCATGGAAAGCCTATGACTTGACCAACTGGATCAGCCCTGGGTCAATCTTGTAACTAGGTATGTTGATAGCCTGTTTCTTGATTGGCCCCTTCTACATAGAGGAAGAAGAAGATTTAATCTTTTCCCAAATGGTATGCTCCTCAGCCATTGTGAAAGTCTCAAGTTCTTCTTCAACGTCTTCGGATGGTGTATTTATCCGCTCGTCTTCAGATCCTGAAGGTGGAACCTCAGGTGTCGATTGTGCGTAGTCCGTACTACGCGTCTTCACCATGTACTAGTACCTGAAATGTGGAAAATCGAGTAAGTATAGTGCTAGAAGAATAAAGAATCTAAAAGATAGACAATTAATCTCAATAATTAAAATTGCAAATAAAAAGAAAAAGTGGCCTAGAGTGGTCGCTTGCAGCACTCGTAGTGCTGAAATTTACCGTTTCCCCGGCAACAGCGCCAAAAACTTGACACGATTTTACCGTGCGTTAAACGCAAATGCATGTATCGAAGTAATATAGGCCTTGTGAGGCCCGAGTCGAACTCAGGGAAATGTAAATTTCAATAGACTACTACTAACTGGTCACGATCAGCTAAACCTATAGGAAAATTGAGTTTGATTTTGAAAAAGAAAATAAAACTAAAAGAAAGAAAAAGTGAACGATGATTAAATGTTTAGTTTAATCAAATTAAATGGGAATCCTTAGGATTGTAGTTTCATCGTGAGGTCTCACTGCACGCAAATCTACACAATTAACATAATTCATTCTCTTTCCCTGATTATGGCCCGTAGTCAGAATTGCTTGCTTCCGCGATACAATTCACTACCTAGTTCTAGGTCAGTTCCACGCCAGTAGTAACTTATACCCTAGATCTAAGTACTTTAATGATTTCTTTGAGTATCCACCATTAATCGTACATTACCTTGTCTAAGGAATTTATTGATTAATGTGTTAATCGTGCCTTTTCAACAACTATTTCTCCGTCAAAAGTAATTAACGGTATTAGAAATCGACTATGCTGATCAAGCATAGTAAATTGCAATGGAAACACGATAGCATATCAAGGGAAAGTGAGATAAATTATGATAATTAATATAACATTGTCATACAACGATTCCCCAAGCTACTCTCGGTCCTAAGGACAATGGGGATTAGCCCCACATGTTCATCTCAGCAGTACACATGGAGGAGAAAGAGGGAAACATGGAGAAACAAATGAAGATATGGTGTAACCCCTGAAACGGAGAAGATCTGGATGATCCTCGGTGTGAGACGCACGTTCTGCAGCCTTCCGGCTGAAGAATCGTCTGTCTATGGCTCTGGAATCGTCTGGGGCATAGCTTTGGGATCCGTTCTTTGATCTCCTCTTCTCCGGGACTCGTACAACAGAATAGAATGTGTTCCCTCACTTTGGGCCACCTTTTTCTAGGTATAGGTACCACTTACGGCCGCCAAAATATCACAGTCATCGATCATGATCGTTCTGAACAATTTCCTGATCTGACGGTGTCGATACCATCGACGGGGTGTCGATGGTATCGACCCTCTAGGGTACCGGTGCTTTCTTCAATTTCTGGAATCCGCCTGTTGGCATCTCGATACTATCGACCAGTGTGGTCGATGGTATCGAGCTGGATGCTTTCCCTCCGACATGGTCACTGTTTCCATGTTGATAGCATCGACAGATCCATCGATGGTATCGACGGGTCTGGAATGTAAAGTACCTGAAACCAAGAGAAAAACACAAATCAAATCCGAGAAATTCGATAATTCATACGGCATAAGATAAAATAAGATAAATTTGATGCATACAATGATTATAGGCTGAAGGAAATGAATCGTGCTATTATAGTCACAAAATGACAAATAATGACACAAAACAAGTATAAAATTAGCCTATAAATGCGACTCAAAATCCCTGCATCAATAACCCCATAAAACCATATCAATTATATAACTCTAGTGTTGTTCAATCACAAAGCATGCTTAATTGTAGAAAAAAGTGAAGTATAATCACACAAATATAATTAATGTATTTTCCATCACATAAATGGACAATATGAATCATCCACCATAAAAGTGGGTAAAATTAGGGTTCTATATCAATAAGGAACAATTTAGTTCGATACCACAATTAGGGTTTCATCATGAAGCAAAGTACAATTTTTGAGTCCAGCATGAACTATAGATAGTTCAATAATATCAGGACTCAAATTCATTAATATTAGACCCGTATAGGTCATCAAGTCAAGAAAAAAAATGCATCACCAATATACCTCATAGAGGACCAAGAGAGAAAAATCCAAGCAATTATTCAATATGAGATCTGGGCATGCAACATACATCAAGATAGAGTATTTAGATTAATTGCTCAATGTTGTTAGGGAGGTGCAGCACATCTCTAAACGTGTGTCAACTTGTCCAAGTCCAAAACTTAGATCCAAGTTTGGGTTCTTCTTCACCTAATATAGATGTATATATACAAACCATTAATTAGTATGTGCATGTTTTAAATCCCAGATTACTAACCTATTTATAGTTGGATTGGTTTATGAAATATATTTTGTTAGGTATATAATATTTTTTTGATTACAGTGAGTATTTTTATGTAATTTTTAGACCACCACAAAACTAGTTAAGAATTATCTAATCTAATGTATTTATCTTGATTTTTTAGATAAATTGGTTGCAAAAGTTTGATATACCCATGGAGTGAAATCTAGAGCATATCATCTTGACATGGATTATTGGGTATTTCATTATATTAAAATTCACATTTGGACATTGATAAAAAGTGGGTGAAATGATGGTAGTGTCAAAAGAAAGTGCGGCAAATATTAGATTCAATTCAAGAGTCTGTTGGCATGGGTTCCAACCCCATTTAACGTCAACACATTTTATACCTTTTGCATTTGACAGTTTTGGTTCTTAGCACCGAAGGCTGTGTGACTTCTAAAGAGGGTTCAAAACATTATGCATAGTAACATCATGACTCCCAAGTCTATGGATGTATTATTTCATAGGAATGATTTTTCTATCCAGGAATGATTGACGGAACATCGTGTTTCCCATCTTCCTTTCATATCGATGTAATTCTATATTATTTTAAAATGAGATAAATATATTCACACAAAAAATCAAGAGTAAATTCATGAAACTATAACCAGCTTTGTTCTTTTTCTTTTCCATCAACTCACAAACAACAACCCAACACAATGATTATAGGGGGGTCATTAGAGAATTAACGGGATTCGGCACAGACAACCCATCCCACAAGCTTCTCTATCCCTCTCCGGACTTAGCAAGTCTGATCATGACATGTGAGTCAACCAGAAGTTCGAGGAAAGCTAGTAGTCATGACAAGCCAGGATGGAAACTTGCAAAACCTTGAGATACATATTGTGTACTCAACATGCCACCAAAATATGCAACACTCCAACAAGATGAAACAAATGATATTGTAAGTCGGAAATGTCCAAAGAACAAAAACCCCCAAAAAGATCACAAACACAGTAAGGATAGATAGAAAATATGGAAGGAGCATTATACCCCAAATTGGCACCTATGGAAGCACAAGGATCTATGCGGACACTCTCTCAGATGATGTCAAGGATAAACTCATTCTACGAGGCTTCAAAGTTCTAGCAAACACAACCACTGCTAGAATGTCATGGTGAGGTTTTGGATGCTTGGTTTTGGGGTGATTCATAAACACTAAAGGTCATAAAACAATTTGTGAGAATTAGGAGAATGTCTTGAACCATATTTATATGAGTTTGCATGGTCATGAGTGGTGAGGATAAGGGAAAGAAAGAAAAGTAGAGGAGAGAAAAGGGAGGAAAGGGGTCGCACATGGGAAGGCTTAAATGCCTCAAAACCCTTGAAGATTCGGGGTCAAGATGTTCAAAGATGAAAAGGAAATCAGAGGCGATGGAATCAGAAGGAAAGGTTTCAAGCTGAGAGATGTATGTAAGAAAATAGAATCGGGAAAGATGATGTTTCTCATCCATAGAATGAAGGGATGAACTGTAGGAGGAGAGAAGGTAGGGATCGTAAGATCAAAATTTAACAATCATAAATGAAGTTGGTACTTAACATAGGTGGAAACAATGTGTGACGCATCAATGCACATGACATGCATTAATCTATGAAACAATAGGAAAAAATGGGATTTAATTTGCATGATGGATTAAATCAAGGACCTTATAAAATCAATTATATTAAATTCCATTGATTACAATTGTAGAGGTTATTTGATGTAATTTATTTTCCTATTTGTTAGAGGTTTCAAACAAGATTCAAATAATACCAAACTTGGCACCTAGACTAGTTAGGACATGAAGAATCTGAATTTGAGATTTGTTTCCACTTTTGAAGACATTTAATAATTTATCTTAATATTTTTGGCCTTATCTTATATTTTCTTTTCTTAATAAAATTAGGATAGTTAGGATTTGTTCAAATAATGTGAAACTTAGCACCCAATCTAATTGGGACCCAAGGGTCATGATTCTTCCATTAGAATTTGGGTTTTGAGATTTTCTTTTATAAGTTATAATACAACTAGAGTTTTAGGCTCATCACCATTATATTATTATAACATTAAGTATTACCAATAGTATTTATTATTTAGAGTCAGATTATCTTCACACGGTTACCAAAAGAGTTTCCTTACATTATTATGCATGATTTTACATATTGTACTTATTTAGCCTATTAAGTCAATCAATTAAATATTTATTTCGATGATGGTACAATATTCATATTTATGTACATGGAAACACCAATTTTTATTCTAATTCCTGTATTAAGAACATTATACTTCTTACTAAATACATCTTAGCCATTATGTGAATATTAGTTAGAAAAGGATGCATATGTGACATATCTTATGAACTTACTTACATGTTAGCACATATACATGTCATTATGTTAATATGTGAGGTTGATTATCAAACTGTATGCCACTTAACATTATATATTTGTTTTCAAAGCTATATAGGTAATGGGTTACCATTGAGTTGTTCATGTTATATGCATTAACTATATACATTAAGGTATAACTCCATCCTTGTTTAGTCAAATCTAAGGAACCGAGCATACTAATCTCCTAATCATGGAATTAGAGTTTCTAGAGTCAAGATGCTAGGTTGATATGTTACACAAAGTAAGCCCTATAAGTGATCAATGAAATTACATGGACCTTTATGCCTTCATGAAACTATAGTCACTAAGACCAAGTGAATTGGAATAATCGATATAAATATAAGAAAGAAGTGATTTTATAACCCCACTTCACTAATTATCGATTCAAATTCCACACAAGGTTGGTATAATTATAATACCTTCTCAACATGAGACATAAATTCCCTAAACATGACTAAAAATAATTGAATCTCATAAGGGGAAAAATGAAGTAAATGATCCAAATCGGAGACAATAGAAGCCAATTTGAGCTTAATTAGGATTAATTGGGGGGAAAAGACAAAAAGCAAGTCTACCATTAAAAGATACAATGTACTTTAAATAAACTACTTAGTGGTATTCAAACTTAGTAGTGATATTTTGGAATGTTTTGATAAGTGAATTCATTAGGATACAATGTACGGTAATTGTTTTTAAAAGCTTTTATTTGTTGCTTTGTTTTTCCAATGCATAAAAACACATTAAATAATATTGTGATATTGTAAACATATCATTATCTCTTCCACTTAAGTTCTCTTCATTTTAAAGTTCCTATGGTAATAAAAATGTAGAAAGGGAAAAAATTAATGTATATGACTTCACTTTATAATGATAAATTCAGATAAAGAGTGATTGTGGAACTTTATCACTCAATTTAAGTATCATTTTTAGAATAAATATATGGGATGTGTTCTATTGATGCAACATGCTTAGAAATTTTCTTAGGATTTTAGGATACTTCTCATACACTACTGAATGAAGAGTAAATTATTTTACTTAGGATACCTTTGTAACTTTAGTGACTACCTTACTAAAAATTGATATTTTTTTTTTTTAGATTTTGAGGATTTCAAGTATTTGTTGAAGGAAAATCATGTAATGAATCTTTGGATTGTTAAACTATTATCGATTTGTTTGGTAAAGCGGTGGCAATTGCTTGGGCAACAATGGACAACCATGGGCAGTAAGTTAATCTCTACCAATCGTGTTTCCAAACACACGGGTTTCCCACCACTCTCATTTTATGTTGTGTTTTCTCTGTGGAGTGATCGGTAAACTCTATTATTCTCTCATTTCTCACCGTGAGAAATTTTGGGCTCATTCATCTGTGATGGGCCACCAGTGATTAATGCAATCATATTGCCAAACACTACATATAACTTGGATATCACAATAAAAGTTTTCTTGAATTTGGAAGATAGTTTGACTCATTGAATACCTTAAAATAAATGCTTACAAACTTTTGGTTTGTTGTATGTTAATAGGATCTTTTTACGTTGATTATTAGGGTTGTCTCTGAACTCCAAACTTGATTAGTAATTGACTGCAATTCCAATCTAACTAGTAAATGTATTGACAATTTGATGCCCGAGCCATATGAAAGCAGAACACATGACATGGCCAAACCTACATGATAGGAAAATATATAGAGACATATAGAGTTGAGGGGATTTCAATAATTTTGAGCACATTTTTTCATCTGTCTCTTTTGATTAGGGATCTCAAAATTATTTCTTCTATTGGGAAATAAGGGAGAGACAAACTAGGAGAATGGAAACACTATGAACACATAGATATAAAGAGTCCCCTCACACGTAACAAGAAGGGATAAGTATGGCATTGGTTCTTATAAAAGTTGAACAAAGCATTGACTCCACATGAGAAAAAGGGGGACATAGTGAAAGGAGGTAGGTCCATGGGTTAGAATGAAGGTGGATCACATTCAATATCCATGTATGGATAATGAGGGCACAAGACATACAGATCCCTTAATCTGACTATAGTCCCCTATCAACCAACAACTATCTCAAATAATCTTTTGAGGTGATTTGTTGATCAATATGTATCCATATCAGGAGTAATTAATGCTTATGCTAATGGAACATGTTAAAATATTTGTGGCATATAGAAATGTATTAGAATGCAATCTTTACATGTTTTTATCTATCAATATTCCATGTTATATATGTAAGCAATTAGAGGTAATAAAAATTTAAAGAAATGTAATTTCAAAAATTGTGTGCTAATTATGACGTCAATGCTATCTTTTCATAAAAATGATTGAAATTCATGTCCATAACCAAAATTTAGCATTCTTACTTATAAATTTATGAGCTTGATTAGTATTTAATAAGGGTATAATCAAATTTATATATAGATAACAATTTATTCTAGATACATGAAATCAATGATAAATCACCATAAACATGTGAGATCGGCTTGTAATAATATATCATTCCTTATATGATCTATGTAATGAAATTCATGCTTTAATCACATGCAAGGATAAAAATTTGTGTATTGAGAAAGTTGGAAGTAGATTGGCACAAGTCTAACAGTGATTGTATTTAATTATTTCTAGTTGATGAATACATCAAATGAAATAGCCATGAGCCTATTAGAAGAGATAATACAAAAAAAAATCCTTTTTCAACTTACCATTTCCTCATCATCCCCAATTAATCTTGAATGATATCCAACCTCATTAATGGTTGCACTACAATGATCATCACTACATTTTCTCCCAACAAAACTTTTATAATGTAGGTCAAAATTGTTCTCTATACTAGTTATAAGATCATAAAATATCAAAATATTCTTAAAAATAGTTCATGCACTTATTACTTTCATTCTTGGAATGTAGTATTAATTTTGAAGAGTGATATTGTTTCCTAATAATGATAAAGGAAGGTGCAGTCTGACTATTAAATTCCAAACAAGGTTTATATAATTATGATACCTTCTCAACATGATAAATAAATTCTCTAAACATGACTTACAGTGAGTGAAGCTCATAAGGAAAAAATGAAGTAGATAATCCAAACTAGAGATGATAGAAGCCAATTTGGGCTAAATTAGGGTTAATTGGGGGGGGGCAAATATAAAAAGCAAAACTATCATTAAAAAATACAAGGTACTTTAAATATATTTGTTAGTGGTATTAAGACTTAGTAGTGTTAGTTTGGAAATTTTTGATAAGTGAATTCATTAGGATACAATGTATGATAATTGTTTTAAAAGATCTTATTTATTACTTTGTTTTTCCAATGCATAAAAACAAATCAAACAATATTATGATGTTAAACATATGATTACCTCTTCTGTTTAAGTTCTCCTAATTTTAAAGCTCCTATGGTTATAAAAAATGCAGAAAAAGAAAAATCTATGTATATGACTTCACTTTGTAATGAAAAATTAAGATAAAGAGTGATTGTGGAACTTTATCACACAATCTAACTATTCTTTGGAGAATAACTATTTAGGAGGTGTTATATTGTTGCAATGTGCTTATAAATTTTTCATAGAATTTTAGAATACTTCTCATATATTTATTGAATGAAGAGTAGAATATTTTATTTAGGATACCTTTGTCACTTTAGTGACTACATTATCAAAAAATTGATGTTAGCTTTTAAACATTTTGAGGATTCTTAAGTAATTTATTGTAGCAAAATCATGTAATGAATCTTTGGTTTGTTAGATTATTATGACTTGGATATCACAATAAAAAAGTTCTTGAATTTGGAAGATGGTTTGATGCATTGAATACCGTAAAATTAATGGATACAAACTTTTGGTTTGTTGTATGTAAATGGATTTTTTTATGTTGATTATCATATTTTCATTTGACATATGAGGGTTGTCTCCAAACTCCAAACTTGACTAGGAATTTACTACAATTCCAATCAAACTAGTATATGTATATGGGAATTTGATGCATATCATATGAAAGAGGGCCACAAGACATGGTCAAGCCTACCTCATAGGAATATATATACAGACATATACAGTTGAGGGGATTTAAATAATTTTGAGCAAGTTTTCACATTTGTCTCTTTTGATTAGGATCTCAAAATTATTTCTTATGTTGGTAAATAAGAAAGAGACAAACTAGATGAATGGAAACACTAAGGGCATAGATCTAGAAAGTCCCCTCACATGTAACAAGAAGGGATAAGTATAGTATTGCTTCTTATAAAATTTGAACAACATACTAACTCCACAAGAGAAAAAGGAGGAGATAGTGAAGGGGGTAGGTTCATGGGTTAGAATGAAGGTGGATCCCATTCAATATCCATATATGGATCATGAGGGCACATGACATACAAATCCCTTAATCTGACTAGAGTCCTCTATCAACCAACAACTATCTCAAATAGTCTTGTGAGGTGATTCTTTGATAAATATGTATTCATATAAGGAGTAATTAATGTTTATGCTAATGGAACATGTAAAAGATTTGTGGTATGTAGAAATGTATTATAATGTGATCTTTAAGTGTTTTATCTATTAATAATTTCATGTTATATATCGAGAGCAATTAGAGGTAATAACAATTTTAAAGCAATGTAATTTCACAAAAGTATGTGTTAATTATGACATCAACGTCATTTTTCATAAAAATGATTGAAATTTCATGTCCATAACCTAAATTTAGCATTATTGCTTATAAAATTATGATCTTTATAAATATGTAATAACGTTATAATCAAATATATATAGATAAGAATTTGTTATAAATATGTGAAATCAATGATGAATCACCATAAACATGTGAGATCGACTTGTAATAATATAGTATGCTTTATATGATCTATGTAATAAAATTCATGCAAAAAAACATTGATCATATACAAGGATAAAGATTTCAGTGTTGAGAAATCTGGAAGAAGAGTTGCACAAGTCTAATAGTGATAGTATTTATTGTGATGTCTAGTTGATGAATACGTCAAATGAAAAATCCTTGAGCCTTCTATATAGAGATAATACAAAAGACAATTCCTTTTTTCAATTAACCAATTCCTCATCAACCCCAATTAATCTTCAGTGATATCCAACCTCATTTGTGGTTGCACTACTATGATCATTGCTAAAATTTTTATAGAAAAACTTCTATAATGTAGGCCATATATTCTCTATACTAGTTATAAGATCATTAAATCTCAGAATCTTGTTGAAAAATAGTGCATACACTTATTAGCTTCATACTTGGATTGTAGTATTAATTTTGAAGTGTTGATATTGTTTTCGAAGGCACGTGTTAGTACATACCTAGTCATATGATGTTATAACATTGAAGGGCCTTGTGATGACAATGAACCTAATAAGCATACATTTAAAAATAGTTCACTTTGAGTCAATGGTCCAAGCTTCTATGAGAAATATACATTTTACATTCAACTTTGTTTTAGAAGTATGAGATATGAAAATTATAGTATATATCATATTACTAAGCACAACACACTAAAAACAATTAATGTTATTTGGATTGAATTGACATTTAATTGTGCAAACTATATGCAAACCATATAAAGGATATAAGCATTAGGAAAAATTACCTAGTACTTGTCATGGACAATAATCATAGGGTATCAAGTACATTGAAGGCTGACATTGACAACTACAACCCCCACCCAAATTTTGATGGAGAGAGGTTGTGGTCGTGTCTCAATATTTTGGTTCTATACCTTGTTTTCTTAGTGTCATGAACTGTGTACCGAGGGTGGGCATGTGATATATGTGGATCCTATTTTGAGCAACTGCACAGAAGATTATACCTTTGAGCACTCTATCTTTTGTTACCCTCGTTTTGACTTAAGGTCTGTGGACAAATCTAAGGGAGTCTGGTAATTCTTAGATCTTAAATAGGGTTAGTTTTGGGCTTTGCAACCACTATCTAGTAGTTTGAGTGGTAATCCTCAAACTAAGCAAGGGATAATAATATTCCACTTATGTAGTATATCTCTATAGATTTTATTTGGAAAATTATACGGATGGACATCTAGATGTGCTATATTTACTCTTCAAATTCTTACAAGTAGTATATGAGATTCATAATATGTTCTTATATTCGTATCTACTCTACATGCTTATATAACATGCTCTTACATGTATGAAAAAGATGTTACCAATTTTTTTATCATATCACTGGAACTTTGGGTCTCATCTATATGGTAATCTATATTTTTTAGGTATATTTGTGCAACATAAAGGATGTGATGGTCAAGGTTTAACAAGATACATCATAATTAATATTATATGTCCATGTACTCTCTCTCCTAAGTTATGAATGTGTAGCATATGATGCACTTAATAGGTTGGTTTACCCACTGATGGTTTTGTTATATTTGATTTGCAACTGAATTAGACATATTATACTTTTATAACTCCACTGATATAATTGATCTTCTAACACTTTTGATGAAATAAATAAAGAGAGTTCATAGTTCTACATGAAGAATAATTCATATGTGTAGTTATACAAATTTATATGATTTCATGCAAGATTTCATGTCGATTACCTATAAATGGATTATGTGTACCATTTCATTCTGAAACTTTTGACTAGTTTTTTGGTGTCTACCAGGTTTTAAGTTGAATTTTGTCTAGGAATTCGCCCTAATGATCAATTAGGGTTTGATAATAGGATGTGCCCATACAGAATTGATGGATGAAGGAAGAACAATTTCCCTTCCCAAAGCCATGAGGCACATAGATGAGCCATACACTTCTTTCTTTTCTTCTTCTATTAAAAAAAGAAGCAATGGAATGAATTTATCATTCTTATAATAGCCTATCACTTGATGCATACTTGATGAATTTGATAGAGGATGCGATCCAAGGTGATTTCTTAGAGGAGTGTGCTTTATTTCTACATACTTTCCAATATATTACACATGTCTCTATGAAGATCTTGGGCCACCTTTTCTACTCTTGAAACCATATTGTGAATGACTAGTAAATTTAGTTCTAAAACTATTGCCTCTACATTTTAAGTATGTATTCTAGCAGAGAATGTGAAGTTTTTGATCACCATCTTTATTTGAGCACATATGGGGAAAACAAGTAGATGATGGTCTTGTAACAACATTGTGTTGCATTTGACTTGTCTAATGCAGATATTAAGAGGATTTATCAAAGTCTGTCTCATCACAAGATCCACATGGAGGAAGGAGAAAAGGTGGTAGCATAACCGCAAATGAAACTCAACCCAATAATGAAAGAGATATTAAAGAAAGAGGTAATAAATTGTTGGGTGCATGTATTAACCATGAAATCTCTGATAATAAATGGATGACTCCAATATAGGTCATTCTTAAGAAGGAGGGTATAATTATGACAACCAATGATACAAATGAATTAATTTCTACTAGCCTAGTCACTTGGCATGTTTGTATTGATCATTTCCTTCTAAACACAACCAAAAAGATTTTTTTCCACTTCCTTTTATCGATTAAATTTTGGGGCGGCTCACCTAACATTCCCATTTTTTTTTCTGATGGATATTCCAGTTATGATCAAAATTCTATAAAACTAGTGGATCAAGGGAAGATCACCTTCACCTTCCCCTATGGTACATTTTCTTACCATCAAATGCCTTTCGATCTCTATAATGTGCACAATGTTTCAATGATTCATGATTGCCATATTTACCAACATGGTTGAGCATTTTCTTGAGGTTTTCATGGAGGACTTCTTCATCTTATGGGGAGTCAATTGATTTCTATCTAGAGAGTCTAGACAAGGTTTTACAAAGATATAAGGAGAACCAATTGGTACTCCATTGAGAAACGTGGAATATGATGGCCAATGAGGGGATTTTTTGGGACACAAAGTGTCCAAAAAAGGCATATAAGTTGATTTGAGAAAAATTGTGGTGATCTCCAAGCTATCTCCACCCACACAGTAAAGGCAGTTAGGAGTTTTCTTAGGACACGATGGGTTTTACATGCAATATGTAAAAAAAATCAAAAGTCGCCAAGCCACTTTCTGAGTTACTTGAGAAGATGATGTTTTGTTTTTGATAATATATGTTTAATTGCTCTCAACCTTGAAGGAGAAAATGATTTCAGTGCTTACAGTGGTGGATCTACATCGGAGTCAACTACTTGAGTTGATGTGTAATGCTTCTAACTATGTGGTTGGGGTTGTTTTGGGCAAGTCGAACATTGTGATTGGTTTGTGATTTACTATGCTTCCCCACCCCCAGACACACAGTGATGCTCAATTGAATTATACTACCACCAAAAAGTGGTTTTGGCAATCATTTTTTATTTTGACAAGTTTCACCAATATTTGGTAGGGGACAAGGTGATAGTATGGATTGGCCACACATCAATAAAATATTTAACGGACAAAGGAATGAAACCCTGCCTAAGTAGATGTGTTTTTCTTTTGTAGGAATTTGATATTGAGGTAAATGAAAAGGTGAGGACTGTGAATGTCAACGTTGGCCATGTCTCTTAACTTGAGTGAGTGGAAGAGAAGGGATTGGAGATCCCTATTTATGATTTTTTTTGATGAAATGTTATTAAAAAAAGGGTGATTGCCCCTTAGTTTTCCTATATTGTGAACTTTCTTTCTTGCGGGGTTATTCCAAATGATTATAAATACATAGGAAAGAAGATTTTCTTTCATTCTTTGAGATATTTTATATGTTATGATACTCTATTATTTAGAATTTTCAACAACAAAATAATTAGGAGATGTGGTCCTAAGTGGGAGGTGGAGAGCATCTCAACTCACTATGATTTGCTACCCATGGGAGGGCACCATGTGAGTTCTGGGACAAAGAATAAGGTCTTAAAATGTGATTTTTGTTGGCCTACATTGTTTATAGATGCATATAATTATATGTGACGGTGTGATGTACGTCAATTGTCATGAGGGTGTGAAACTGACATCTATGCCAATCAATTCATTCCCCCAAGTTACAAGGTAATGACACCAACTATGGGATATGTGGGCTAGTATCATCCATGTCCAGTGTGCTTCCATATTGATGGTTCCACTGACTAGGCACACAGATTGGATATCTAGTTGGTACCTCTGAATCATAATTTTGTGGCACCAATTCTAATGCATCATGCCATATCTCCTATTTCCTAGTTTTGTTTCTCAACACCAAGCTCATCTTTTTCAAGCACCTCTCCTAGAGCAACATTGAGCAGTGGTTCTCTTACATCTAGGAGGATGATCTACTATGATCTCCTTATATCTTGCCCCCATTGTCACCATGTTGAAGTACCCTTGACAAGAAGTAGGCTCTTCCTCAACTATGTTGGTGCCACGCCAACTCACGCCAAAGACCACCCACATCACCTTGTCTCAGAAAACCAAAAAAAGTTCTATGCCAAGCTCAGCAAGTATGTCATGGAGTCAACATGCTATGATGATTGGTCTTTCATCTCTACCATGGGCTTCACTAACAATTTGTGTCACGTGTGTGGGGAAAAATATGGTGGGTTACCACTTATTATTTAAGGGTTGGCCTACTGTAAGACCCCTAACCTTGCTTTTGACATGATTTCTTAACTTAATTAGATGCTTAAAACCTTAATTTAACCCTAAGATGTTCTTTGATATCTTTTGACAAAGCTAAGTTTCAAGTTTGGTCCAGTTTGGAGATAGATTGAGTAAATTTTTGCTATATATGTGTTTTTAAGGGCTTTTATGCAATTTTCACATATCTAGGGTTTTTATTGTAATTTTTCACGTGCTTTTCATGCCTCACATGTTTTCATATCATGTTTGATATAGTTGTACCTTGGGGCGCCTTGTTGCACCTTTGGTTTAGTGGTGACATCTAACCTTGTGTTGAGATTAGGGTTTCCTCACCTAGATGCCCTAACTTGATGGTTTTCCCCTTTGGATGTTGGGATCTGATGGTCCACCTTCAGGTGGTGGGATCTGATGGTGGTCTCTTGGTGCATGAAGGTCAATTGTTTTCCCTTTTGAGGCACCTAGGTTGATGGTTCGCCAAGTGAAGTGATGTTAGGGTTTGCTCTTGTGGACAAGGGTTGGCATGACCTGATGGACCATTTGTTGTTGGAGGTCGATGGTTTCTCAGGGGTCCATAATCGATGGTCCCCCTAGTGGACCTGGTTTTGCATGGATGGATTGTTTTGACCTTGGATACATGGCATGCTCGACTTGACACCTCTACCTTCTTTTCTGTCTCACCCCAAGCTTTATATACCTCCCTCCTTCCATGTAAATGATCTCTTTAGACACTCATTTATCCTCCTTGATCCTTGTATCTCATCCCTCTAGATTGGTGGAGAACAAGGAGCTCAAGGAAGAATAATCTTGGAAGGTCTTGCTTGCATGTGCACCTAGGGTTTGGATCTACCCTCTTCTTGGTCGTTTGGAGCTTCCTTAGCTTGTTCTTGACCTAAGCAAGTAAGGTCTTCCTCTTTCCTTCATTTTCTTTCTGTCCTACCTTCTTTTCTCTTCCTTCTTTGTCAGATCCATGGTTTTCATGGTGGAGCTTGTGCTAAAGGTTGAAGAACACCTTCCTTCTTGATTCTTTGGCCAAAGGTTTGCTTGTTCTTGAAGAAAAGGAGCTAGCTTAGACAAGTGGAGTGCTCAAGCTAGGGTTTACCTTGCTACTTGAACCTTCTTCATCATACTTGAGGTAGTTTATATAACTTTCTTCACGTTTATTGCTTACTCTTAACTTGTATGTACAAGATCTTGCTCTAAAACATAGTACTAAGTAGAAAGATGTTATCTTTTCCTAGGGTTTGAACTGTATGGTAGTTCTTGAGTAGATAACTGTCCTTGAAGTACCTATAAACCTTTTGCATGTTCCCCCCTTGGAAGAGGGATCTCTAGACCTTTCATGCATGTGGGGACCTATGGTTTCGGTGTTCCATGAAATGATGGTTCTTGAAGGTTGAAAATGATGACTCTTCCTTATGTTTGTGGACTCAATTATACCCTATTTTATGATATGATGGTTGGGCCCCTTGTGCCAACTAGTGGTGGGTACTTAGCTGCTATTTTGGACCTTCTTTTGTGTTTGAAAATGATGACTATTTTTTCCCTCACAATCGATGGTCTTAGTGCTCTCTTTAAGTGGTCCCAAACAATGGTCTTAGTGTTCACACTTAGTGGTTTCAATCGATGGTTTTCCTTCCTCTATGAAATAATGGTTTTTCTTGGAGTTTTAGATCATTTGTCCACATATTGTTGACAACTGAAGGTTTGTCTGGATCAAGACTCAATGGCACTTTTGGGTTCACAAATGATGCTTCTTCTGATCCACAACTGATGGTGTGTCTGACTCCATGATTTGATGTCTCTTTAGACACTCCTGATCCTCCTTGCTTCTTGTAGCTCACCCCTCTTGATTAATGGAGAACAAGGAGCTAAGGAAGAATAATCTTGGTCGATCTTACTTGCATGTGCACCTAGGGCTTGAATCTACCCTCTTCTTGGTTGTTTGGAGCTTCCTTAACTTGTTCTTGACCTAAGCAAGTAAGGCCTTCCTCTTTCCTTCATTTTCTTACTGCCCTACCTTCTTCTCTCTTCCTTCTTTGTCAGATCCATGGTTTTCATGGTGGATCTTGTACTAGAGGTTGAAGAACACCTTCCTTCTTGCTTCTTTGGCCAAAGGTTTGCTTGTTCTTGAAGAAAAGGAGGTAGCTTGGACAAGTGGAGTGCTCAAGCTAGGGTTTCTCCTCTCTTTCTTTAAGATACCTTGCTACTTGAACCTTCTTCATCATACTTGAGGTGGTTTATATAGCTTTCTTCATTTTTATTGCTTACTCTTAACTTGCATGTACAAGATCTTGCTCTAAAAGATAGTACTAAGTAAAAGATGCTATCTTTTCCTAGGTTTTGAACTGTATGGTAGTTCTTGAGTAGATAACCTTCCTTGAAGTACCTATAAACCTTTTGCATGTTTTCCCCCCTTAGAAGAAAGATCTCTAGACCTTTCATGCATGTGGGGACCTATGGTTTCGGTCTTCCATGACACGATGGTTCTTGAAGGTTGTAAATGATGGCTCTTCCATATGCTTGTGGACTGATTTATACCCTATTTTATGACCTGATGGTTGGGCCCCTTGTGCCAACTAGTGGTGAGTACTTAGTTGCTATTTTGGACCTTCTTTTTTGTTTGAAAATGATGACTATCTTTCCCCTCACAACCAATGGTCTTAGTTCTCTCTTTTAGTGGTCCCAAACAATGGTCTTGATGTTCACACTTAGTGGTTTCAATTGTTGGTTTTCCTTCCTCTATGAAACAATGGTTTTGCTTGAAGTTTTAGTTAATTTGTCCACATATTGTTGACAACCGAAGGTTTTTCTGGATCAAGACTCAATGGCACTTTTGGGTTCATAAATGATGCTTCTTCTGATCCACAACTGATGGTGTGTCTGACTCCATTATTCAATGGCTCTTTAGACACTCCTTTATCCTCCTTGCTTCTTGTAGCTCATCCATCTTGATTGGTGGAGAACAAGGAGCTCAGGGAAGAATAATCTTGGTCGGTCTTGCTTGCATGTGAACCTAGGGTTTGGATCTACCCTCTTCTTGGTCATTTGGAGCTTCCTTAGCTTGTTCTTGACCTAAGCAAGTAAGGCCTTCCTCTTTCCTTCATTTTCTTTTTGCCCTACCCTCTTCTCTCTTCCTTCTTTGTCAGATCCATGGTTTTCATGGTGTATCTTGTGCTAGAGGTTGAAGAACACCTTCCTTCTTACTTCTTTGGCCAAATGTTTGCTTGTTCTTGAAGAAAAGGATCTAGCTTGGACAAGTGGAGTGCTCAAGCTAGGGTTTCTCCTTTCTTTCTTTAACCTACCTTGCTACTTGAACCTTCTTCATCATACTTGAGGTGGTTTATATAAATTTCTTCACGTTTATTGCTTACTCTTAACTTGCATGTACAAGATCTTGCTCTAAAACATAATACTAAGTAGAAAGATGATATCTTTTCCTAGGGTTTGAACTGTATGGTAGTTCTTGAGTAGATTACCTTCCTTGAAGTACCTATAAACTTTTTGTGTGTTTCCCCCTTTGGAAGACGGATATCTAGACCTTTCATTCATGTGGGTACCTATGGTTTCGGTCTTCCATGAAATGACGGTTCTTGAAGGTTGAAAATGATGGCTCTTTCTTATGTGGGTGGACTGATTAATACCCTGTTTTATGATCTGATGGTTGGGCCCCTTGTGACAACTAGTGGTGGGTACTTAGTTGCTGTTTTGGACCTTCTTTTGTGTTTTTAAATGATGACTATCTTTCCCCTCACAACCGATGGTCTTAGTGCTCTCTTCAAGTTGTCCCAAACAATGGTCTTGATGTTCACACATAGTGGTTTCAATCGATAGTTTTCCTTCCTCTATGAAGCAATGGTTTTGCTTGGAGTTTTAGATTATTTCTCCACATATTGTTGACAATCAAAGGTTTGTCTGGATCAAGACTCAATGGCACTTTTGGGTTCACAAATGATGCTTTTTATGATTCACAACCGATGGTGTATCTGACTCCATGATTTGATTGTTTTTATGTTCACAACCGATGGTGACCCTTACGGTCACAACCGATGGTGGTTCTGATGTCAACTGATGGAGGTTCTGATGTCAACAAATGATGGTGCTTCTATTGTTGACATCCGATTCCCTACCTAGGACGGTATATGATGACTTTGCTAGATCGATGATCCAATGACTATACTAGCCTTATCAAGCGATAGTTTCTCTAGTTGTGGATCCAATTGTTTTGGTTTGATGACACAATCTAATGGTTTTGTTTACAATAACATCCAATGACCTTGTTGTAGGTTCATGATTCGATGGTGATGTTTTACTCCATGTATATCCATGATATGATGGAGTTTCTAGGTGTTAGGGTATGTGCTTTTGCCCATGTATATGTATAAACCAATGGTTTAGTTTTGAATGCATATTTGTGAGATAAAACTCAATCTACCTTACTGAATCTAAACCCTAATGTAATTAAGTGATGATGGTTAATTTCACATATCTTTCTTGTATGTTGTAATGATGAAATGATATTCTCATAATGCTAATAGTAATCTAATTGTGTTACCTTGGGAACATCATAGCTCATATGTGTAATGCAATTATGTTGAACCTATACAAGTATGGTGATGGTCTATGGAACCTTTCACAAATATGTTGAACGATAATGATGATCTTGTAGGGAATTATGTGGTGGTCTAGATGACCTTTGGGCATGAGTTGATCCCTAGTGGAGGTGAAATCCACTTTATGATTGATTAGGGTTGGTACCCTGGAATAATGTGACAAGGATTTATATCCTACAATGGTGTGATAAAGAATACAGTCTCATGGATGGCAATGAACTAGTACCATGTGATTTTTTGATCAAGGATATGTCTCATATGTTTTATATCTTCTGGAGTTGTTATGTAATCATGTTTGCCAGAAATGAGTTAGGGTTTTGTATGTCAAACTTGATTGATGCAGCCTTAACTCACCGAATTGGCAATAACTAATCAAGTGAAACACTAATCATGCAGTGCCCTGTTCCGTACAACCATACCAGTGTCAAAACTTTTTGGATGGGGAAATCAGTATTCCATAGGGGAAGCCTAGAGTCATACATTGTAGAGTATATGTGGGTGCATGAGACTGTGTGTCCTTGTCATCCTGATCCTAAGGTTATGGAGGATGGTTGCGGTCATGCCTTGGATGAGAGCGGTCGAGGCCATGTCTCAGATATTTATATATGTGATGTGATTGAGGATAGTTGTGGTCGTATGTTATATGATAGGGTTTGTATACCTATGTTTTCTAGTATTGGGACCCTAATACCAAGGACGGACTAGGCTAATTGTAGCTTGACATATATGATATTGTGGTGGACTCGTACTGACCGAGGGATGAGATCTTAAAATTCTAACTCTCTTAGATCTTGTAAGAAACTGATTGCGACTTCACAATGGTCAATTGGAAATTTGAGTGATATACCTCAAACTCCCCAGGGCTTAATAAAATATTGAATACATTTGTGTAGCATATCTGTTAGGGCTATAAAACAATTCACATTGGATGATAACCCACGTTTGCTCCTTTCACATATAGATGATGTATAGTGCAATAAGAGAAAAATGTTGTTAGATATGTATATACTTCTAGTTATGCTTATACTGCTAGTTATGCTTATGTTGCTAGTCATGCTTATGTTGTTAGATATGTTTATGTTATTATATATGATTATACTGTTAGTGATGTTTATGATGTTAGTCGGGCTCATGATGATAATTTATCCATATTGTGTTAGCTACACCTAGTCTTTTGAGAACAATTTTTTCCTTGAAATCCTATAAATAAGATTCTAAATTGAATTTCTCTTAAAGAAGTGTTATATATGGTATTTCTATTCTGTTATATAATCTTCTCTATCTATTTAATTACTTAACTTATTGTAATCAATAAGAACTGTAGAGAGTTATATCTCTCGTTGGGACATGGGTCTCACCTCGTGGGTGACCACATCTTTTGAGGTGAAGGATAGCAGCGGCGGTAGACCCGTGACAGTGATAAGGAGATGTGATGATGAACCTTAGAGAAGGTTGTTTAGTTTAGATGTCTAGTGTGTCCTAGATTCCTCCCTGTACTCTCAAGTCTGGGTGGGAAAGTTTGTATATAATGTTTCAATTGACTTAGGTTTTAATAGAATTCTAATTCTTGTACATGTGCTATTTGTGGATAAAGCTCTTTATGTATGTTGTGGTTGAGGCCACAAAGTAATTGTAAAAGATACTTAATTTGGCATAATATATATGCAAGATGTTGGACCTTTATGTCAATGTTCTTGATTATGTTGGTGGAATAAATTGGTTTTAATTTGACCATTTTTAGGGATGTGAATATTTAGTGTTCGATCGTGCTCTGGTTTTGAGTAATCTCATTTAGCATGATGGGTTGTCACACCTGCCTACCTCAATATCATTCTAGAGTTCTTATCTTCATTGGAAGCATGCATACTCCCAACACACAAAGGAGAATAGAGATAGGGATGGGTTTATTATGATTGTACAACATTCATGAAACCCTTAATTAGGTCTTCATCTTGAGCCATTTTACTCATATTTCACATCAAGACGGTTAGAACACATGCTATTTACAAATCTTCTTTATGTCAAATGAACTTATGGATGCTTTTTGCATATTTTTATAGGTACATTAACCACTACTTGATGGAAGGGAGAGATGGAGGTCAATCATAAGACTTTTTCAAGCTTGGAAGCTCATAGTGATGCCAAGATCAACCCCAACCTACCCAAGTGAGAATGGGATGCATTGAAGCAAAGAGCTACATAGATTTCCAAGTTCAAAACTGAAGTGCATGAGAAAACCCTCAAAATAGTCGTGCTACATTGGCATGGCTGTGCTTCATAAGCCCAAGATATAAGAAAACCACGAGAGAAAAACCAAGGAATCAAGATTCTAGTAGCACACACATTCCAAGTAGAACAATTATGAAAAGTGAAGGCCACCACAATCATTCCATTAGACATGATCATGGAAAATAAGATCCCCACAACCATACCAACAACCATAGGCACCTTTGGTCCTTACTTATCACAATTGTTTTATCCATTATTTTGCACCACCTCCTCTAGTCCACGGTCATTCCACTCATCATGATTGTGCTACATATATCTATTTCCTCCCATTTCCACTAATATCTACCCCATCCTAGCATGACCATTCCAACATACTATGGTTGTTCTCACACTCACCCACCAGAACCATTCTGCCTAGAACGGCTATGCTACCCTCAAACTCTAATGCTTACTGGTACCAATATTTTACCACTTTGCCCCAACTTAATTTTAGCCATCCTAGACCCATGTATAAGCATTAATAGTGGTTGGGGACTGGGGGTTAGCTCCCTTAGGCATTTAGTTTTGTACCTCATACTCTATCACATACATCATCTCCTAATTAAACCCTAGTCTTCTAGGTTTTTTTCCATTCCACCTCCATTTTCCATGTCATTCCATCTTCTTAGAAAAGGAGTCTAATCTAGTTTTTGTTAGATCTAAAGGAGGAGGACTCTATATCGAGATCCATGGCCTTTTTATGTATATTTACTTTTGTTTTGTTCTTTATTTGATTATGTGTAGCTAAATCTCCTTAGTAGGTTGTTTTGGGGAAACTACGTTACTATGATATAATGTAATTGGGGATCTTTCATGTAAAACTTTATCTAATATTATTTGTGCCATGATATGGTTGTTCTCTCTCTCCTTATCTCTTTCTATGGTTATTTTAGCTATGGAACCACCTAAGGTATAAAGAAAAGAGTGATTTTGGTCTTTTTGAGGGGAAAACTCCCAAGTTCACCCCCAACTTACCTAGATGAACCTTGGCTACTTTTATTTTCTTTCCCAATGTCCCCCTATTCCACTAACCTTATGTGTCAGATGTAAGTGTCTAAGTTTGTATATCCCCTCTCTCTTGGCAGGGAGCATATCTAGAGGTTGGATAGTAGATAGTAAGGGGTGAAATGTCATACTCATATCTCTTATACCACCCCATGCCACCAAGTGGGTGATGAGAACCATGTTTAGAAACCTACACTAGGGTTGATCTAGGCCAAGTATTACCTATTCCCTAGACAACTGAGCTTGGTAAGATTGGATAGGAGGTGATAGGGACTACTTTCCCTATACACACCCCATGCCACCCATGGCCATCTAGTAGGATAGGACTCTTAACCCCACCTCCATGTGCTTGTTTGGTTTTATGACACTAATATTAGATATGTGCATGAATGTCAAACCCAATTACATAGTTTATTAGTATCATACCCCAAACATCCCAATCCCTTAATTTCTTATTAAAAATTCCAACTTATTCTAGTGAGAGATAGTTTCTCTTTCCTAGTTAGTTAATTACTTGCTTATGCTAGTTTGCATTTGCTAGATACTTGGTCCTGGTGTAGTGATTGCCTTTGTTAAGTTTATTTGGTTAATTTCTTAGTTGTGTTAATTTACCTCGCTTAGCTAATTGCTTCTCTTAGTTGTTAATTAGGGTTTCTACTACTAGGGTAGTGTTATTGATTATCTCTAGTTTCTTTCTCTAGAGTAATCTCCATCTTTGCTAAGTTTATTTGACTAATAATTTGTATCATTGATCTAGGTTTAATTTTTACCCCCTTAATTTCATGCACCTTTTGTGATAACCTAGATTTTTGAGTTTTAATCATTAATACAATAATTGAGAGACAAGCATTCTATGTAGAGGACAAATACCAAATTGAGGAATTGGCAGTACAATCATGGATTCCTTCACCCAAATTAGGTGATTGGAAATAGGATGGAGGGCTATGAAGCCTAATTGAATTCAATTGTGAATTAATACCCTTTCTGATTGATTAATTCCTCATGAGACCAATCAATCATTTAGTGATATGTTGAGTAGAGAAATAAATTCTTTTGAGGAATCATTTTTTTTACATATGAACCAATGTTGAAGTTCTGGAGTCAACCTTGACTAAATGTCCTACCAAATTCGCATAATGTAAAACCCTAAGGGTCACATGAAGGTGAACTTTAGGTATTAATGTGCTTAGTCACTAACCATGCCTAACCTTTGAGTTTCACTCCCAAACTTATGCCACATCTACATCATGACATTATAAAGCTACACCTAAAATTTTGTGGCATTTGGATCATCCAATTAAGAGATATCAGCAGTTGAATCTTGGTGCATATATTCATGCACATTGGACCCTAGGACCTAAGTTTCGGTTTAAATGACCAGGCCGTGACACCTTAATGTGTCACGCGGCTTCTATGGTTGGTCCGCGCATTCCTGACCCTGGGATCCTGCCAATTTGGATCGTGCGGGGATCCAAGGGCTGGGAACCCATCTTCAACCTCCCGCAAAGGGCGGGGAGGTGAGAACAGGATCGATCATCAGCGGGTTGCCACCTCACTTCAGGTCTCGAATATCCATCCCTTTAGACGACCTCGTCTCCACAAACCGAACCTAACAAGCCCTCACTCAACCCCCCTTCACCCTCGGATCAGGGAGGATGGGCTCCCCTTATCTCTGCGCCTCTCACGAGCAGTGGCGCCCCTTTTAGGGCTTTCCCTCCCACACATCCTCATGCCTATTTAATGATACCAATAGTTCTTCCCGACCTCCTTTAGTCTCCCACTCAACCCAATTTGAAGCAACTAACCTCCGAGCACCCCCCCAAGTCGATCTTCCATCCATAGCTGCACCACCTCGGCAGCACCCCCACCGGCCTTGCCCCACCAAATACAACCAGCCATCACCACCACCTCGATCCGGGGGTGCTTCTAGACTAGGACGAACTATCCCAGAACACCCCACCAACCCTGACCTCCACCTCACTGGCGACCTCGCCCTCTCTACGACGGCGTTGGGTTCTGAAGGGAGCCGCATACTGGAAACCCCACCCATTCGATTGAGGCAGCCTCGCGAGGGTGAGGGCACTCTCATCCAGACTCCAGCGCCACCCAAGAGCAACCAGCGCCTCGCCGGAGTAATCGGCTTGCTGCTCGAGCAAGCAGTAGAAGAGACAGAGATGCCAGGTGATCGTGAAGAAAAGGAAAGAGGACCAGGTCAGACCAAGATGAACCGGGTTCAATCCCTTGAACCGGACCGACCTGGCTGAACCAAGGAAAACCAACAGAACCCGGATTAGCGCAGACTCTCATATGCCACGTGGCGACACGTGATTGGCCAGAAAAAGGTAATAATTCAGTAAATGCTCAGGTCTTCATTAAATCACAGTAATTAGCTCGATTATCAGAAAAATGCAAACAAGGTATCATTATTCTCAAAAAAATTAGTAGAACAATATGAAACCATAATATCAGTCTTTTGATGCACTAATCTTAGCAATATCATGTAAGATGATATATAGTTGTTTCATGGATAATAAATAGTAAACAATGGCCTAAAATTATGAGAACATGTCAGTAGACTCCTAATTAAGTTTGTGATGCATATGATATCAGTTATGGTCATGTTGATGTACGAAATCACGTAATTTGCTTAATATGTCTAATTAGGAATAATAACCCTAATAAAATGCAATAAATGCATACATGGTCAATAAATGATGAAATTCATAGAGTAAGCTTGTATCAGTATATTGAACCTCAGTTTTAATTATGAGATCATAAGGATGAACAAAATCCATGTTATATGAGGATGAATATTAATACATGGTTTAAAACCCTAATCTAGGTTAATGATGTAACCTAGGGTTAATATGTGCACAAAAATAGAATATGGAACCTAATATTCAGATAATGAATCATAATCTGGAAAATGACATCAGTAAGATAAATATAAGACAATAATGTAAGTAAACGTTGGACTATCCTAATGAGATAATATAAACCCTAATGAACACGACTAGGGTTAAGATGATGAGAATCTAATGCTAGTATATGATTTTGTTATTAATCAGGTGATGACCAGAGATGTAGATTATGCAGAATATATATATAGGAATCTCTGAACTCAGGTACGTGGGTTTTTGTTTAAGTATATGACTATGGTTTTCTTGGTTGCAATCATGATATGTATGTATGCTCTCTTCTATTTGCAAATATTGGATGTAGTAGCACTATATAGTACTCGATGTTTTATCACTTGTAAACATAAATGATAAGTAGATGCTTTGTAGTTATTTAAGGTGCTCATTATCCCCCTTACGAGGGAATGGATTAATGTTGGCTAGTACACCTCCCTAGAGCACACGGTGTATGGGGAGTTTCCCTAGAGTACTTGGTACACGGGGATGGGCCCATATTTATGTTTTGGTACTAGTCCACCTTGATAATGCAATTCATCTAGGAAAATGACTTAAATTGGCATATTTTGCTTAATAAAGAAGTGTTTTCTATGATTTTCTTTCCTTCTGCAAATCTTTTTCAAAAATTATGAAAGCCATAAATATATGTATCTTTCTGCCCATGTACACAACACCTTGTGTGTTGATTTGTTGTTTCACGTATGTTTTAGGTTCAGAGATAACATGGGAGGAAAAGTACAGGATGTGAGCAAGTTGTTCAGGTTGTACCTATTGTGAAGATCCTAGTTAGCATACATGTTCTTAGACTTGTAAATCATCTTTCAATATGTAATTGTAATTCATGTTGTAATAAGTCAATTTTGTATAAAAATACATGTTGAATGTTGAGTATGTTATGGTTGTATGTTCATGTATGCGTATTATGCTTCCGCATCGCTTTCTGATATGATTGGATGATGTTTTCGGATTCTGACTTCTCATTCCCAATAGGGTTTGGAGAAGCCAAAATCTGGGGACGTCACAGTTGGTATCAGAGCATGAACAATAGCTATGCCTAACAATTGCTCATCATAAAACATTAAACCTAAATCTCACCTTTCACTTTAAACCTTAGAAACTTAGTAAGTTGTTCTATAGGAATAAGGTTTGACTTAGCCTCTAAGTTAGAACCTAGATGTTCGAGAATTAGGTTTAGACAAGTGTGAGAAACCCTTTCCATATAGAGCTCATATGTATTGGGTAGCTACACTAGTCTACATCTCGTTCTCACCATTTCACTAGGTTACATGACACTAGACTATCTACTGTGTGTGGGACACTCGAGTTTGCTGGTTTGGTTTTGTTTCCCAATCGGCTCGCACCTCGACAGTTTTCTCTGACGCCTTCTTTCTCGGAGAAAAACTATATAATATTTTATTAGATATATGTAAATATAAAAATGTGTCCCTCACACAGGAGAGTAGTGGGTGTTCATGCAACCTAAGTGAAAAGGAGTGACATCAGTCTAGAAGAGAGAGTAGTCTAGATTAGATGTCTAGAGCCTTATCAAGATATGTGATACATAGAGTAAATGATAGAACGATAGTTGAAATAAACATGTGAAATCTTATCTAAGTTTGATCTCTGATGGTATAAGTTTCCTTATAAAGGTTTAAGTTGTATACTTGTTGAATCCAATTTTGTAGAATTTATGCAAAATCTTGATGATGAAAGTACATTCCTTTTTCTTATTTAAGATAAGCTAAGTTAAGATAGAGATGAGTGTGCATGAGCCTCAATCTCTTATACAAGGAGGATATCTAGTGGTAGGATGAGATATGTGGTGAACTCTAGAAAGAGTAAGACCCACAGGGAGAAGGTCATAGGACCTAGCCTCCAATATATGAGATATGTGTTAAAAAAATCCTACACTAGATTACTCTCGAGTGTTGAGTTGAGTCCTTATGCATGATTCAAATCTATATGTGAGAATTGGGTAAAATAAAAGGATGGGTAGATGACCCATATGATAAAGTCAATCCTTTGGCTGAGTTAGGTCCTAGCTAGAGTGACATATTTTGTGAATCTCATCATTAGTTGCAAGTGAGGTAATATATGAACTCTAGTTATGAGAGTATGATGCTTTGTGCAAATGAATACTCAAAATACATGTTCTCCCTTCTTCTTCTCTTTCTTAATATATGATGATAGAAACCTCACTTGAGCTATATAGATGATTTATATATGCGGAGTCACTCGTATAAGCTTGACCTATTCTATATTTCCCCCCTATATCATACATGTAGCACCCAAGATTGAAATCATGATAAGTTTGACTTTAAAATATTCTCTTCCCCTTCTTATGAAATATGAAAGACATGATGCTGAGATCATGGGATAAACTTAGTATATTCTCTTTTCCCTTCACATAATACATGCAAGACATAAAAAGTTGAGTTCATGAACTTGATATAAAGATATTTTTGGATCATAGGATATATGATCTGAAATATAGTTCGTAACTTTGATTCTTCTCAATATATGCTTCTAAGTTGAGTATGCATATCACACCATAGGGTGAAACCCTAATGGTCAAGCATGTTACGTAAGCCCTTCTTATGTAGAAAAAAAATCCTAATATCAAGGATGAAGATAAATCTCCTCTAATCCTAAAATCATTGTAAGATGTTAATGATGTTAGATTTGAATGATTTAAATACCATGGCACATAAATGAATTCCTCTTGAACTTTAAAGGTATTAACAGAACTCGTATCCTTAGGGGTGATGCAATCCTAAGATATCATAATGTCATGTTATGGCTAAGAGTTTAAGTGATGCTTCCATATATATATAAGGTGGGGTGGATACACCCAAGAATCTCTAGACCCTAAGCTGACAACTTAGAGTGCATATAACTATGATGGTCTTAGAACCTAAGCAATGATGATGTATATGAAGTTGAACTCCTAGATAGCCTCTTAAGGATGAGATTAGTTGAATTTTGAGGACGAAAATCCGATTAGGGTCAAAATAGGATCCGATTAGTAAAAGATAGAACCGATTAAGGATCCGAATAGAGACAGGGATAATGCATATGGGGTTATTTGTTTGGTAGCGGTGGAGAGTGATGATGATGAAGTGATGATGATGAAATGATGATGATGAAAACAGCAGGTGATGGCGTAGGGACATCAGTAGCATGATGATGCAGATAGCAGCAAATGGAAGATGAAGATCGCCGGGATGATGATGAAGTGGAGGAACAACTTGCAGATGATGGCAAATATGACGTCCGTTGGTGTAGCACTTTGTCGCACCATAGGAGATGACAAAGGGTCTCCTGCGTGACTCCGGAGATATTGCACGCCAAGAAGATGCATGCGGAGCCTAGGCGGAGCCTCTCCAAAGCGGCGATGAAGGTTGATCTGAAGACGTCATGAGATGGATCCTTCGACGGATTGCCGTTTGCTGCTGATCAACTGTCGATACCATCGACAGGACTGTCGATGGTATCGACCGACTCTCTCCTTGTCACTGTGATAAAGTCGATACCATCGACCTCCTGTCGATAGTATCGACGTAGATACTCTTCCGTCGCTGTGATGAAGTCGATACCATCAACCTCCTGTCGATAGTATCGACGCCGACGATGCAGATTGCGTCACGGGATGTCGGCGGATGTTTGCGTCTGGTCTGATGTCGATACCATCGACACTCATGTCGATAGTATCGACGCGGCGGCGGCGGCGGCTGCTCCGGAAGGTGGAGATGGTTGTTCCTTGCGGATGGGAACCAATTTCTGATGACCGACGACTCTGTGGAGATGGTTGCTGACGGCTACTGCTGCTGATGGTGGCGAGGCGCTGCTGCTTTCAGATGGCGGAAGGAGATTACCGCGGTGGATGCCTACGGCGGCGATTGTTGCGGATGATGATGGAGGACGACTGCTATGATAGGCAGCAGAGGTGTTGTATGGAAAGAATGAAAGAATAGATGAATGGAGATGACCATGGAGGCCGGAATATGCCTAGAGGGCAGCCGGCCAAGCCATGGAGATGGCGGCTGCGGCCGCCCGCAGGCGGAGAGAGCCCGCAGTTGCTCTCTTCGGAGAGAGGAGCGGCGGCGGCTGTAAGGGAGAAGTCGGCGGTCTTGGAGAGAGAGAGAGAAGGAAGCAGTGGCTAGGGTTCTCTCAGGATGGAACCCGCTCTGATACCATGTTAAAATATAAAGGATGGATTGAATAGAATAGAATGTATACAAAGACTGACGACCTCTCCTTTATATAGGAGAGGAGAGACGCCCTATTACTTAGGACCCAAGTAATCTAAACTAGACGGGCCGAAAGATAAAGGCCCACTAAACTAATTAGCCTATTTAACTAATAGACTAATTTAGACACTTTAACATAGGACAAATACCAAATTGAGGAATTGGCAGTACAATCATGGATTCCTTCACCCAAATTAGGTGATTGGAAATAGGATGGAGGGCTATGAAGCCTAATTGAATTCAATTGTGAATTAATACCCTTTCTGATTGATTATTTCCTCATGAGACCAATCAATCATTTAGTGATATGTTGAGTAGAGAAATAAATTCTTTTGAGGAATCATTTTTTTTACATATGAACCAATGTTGAAGTTCTGGAGTCAACCTTGACTAAATGTCCTACCAAATTCACATAATGTAAAACCCTAAGGGTCACATGAAGGTGAACTTTAGGTATTAATGTGCTTAGTCACTAGCCATGCCTAACCTTCGAATTTCACTCCCAAATTTATGCCACATCTACATCATGACATTATAAAGCTACACCTAAAATTTTGTGGCATTTGGATCATCCAATTAAGAGATACCAGTAGTTGAATTTTGGTGCATATATTCATGCACATTGGACCCTAGGACCTAAGTTTCGGTTTAAATGACCAGGCCGTGACACCTTAATGTGTCACGCAGCTTCTATGGTTGGTCCGCGCATTCCTGACCCTGGGATCCTGCCCCTTTGGATCGCGCGGGGATCCAAGGGTTGGGAACCCGTCTTCAACCTCCCGCAAAGGGCGGGGAGGTGAGAACAGGATCGATCATCAGCGGGCTGCCACCTCACTTCAGGTCCTGAAGATCCATCCCTTTAGACGACCTCGTCTCCCCAAACCGAACCTAACAAGCCCTCACTCAACCCCCCTTCACCCTCAGATCAGGGAGGATGGGCTCCCCTTATCTCTGTGCCTCTCATGGGAAGTGGCGCCCCCTTTAGGGCTTTCCCTCCCACACATACTCATGCCTATTTAAGGATACCAATAGTTCTGCCCGACCTCCTTTAGTCTCTCACTCAACCCAATTTGAAGCAACTAACCTCCGAGCACCCCCCCCCAAGTCGATCTTCCATCCATAGCTGCACCACCTCGGCAGCACCCCCACCGGCCTTGCCCCACCAAATACAACCCGCCATCACCACCACCTCAATCCGGGGGTGCTTCTCGGCTAGGACAAACTATCCCAGAACACCCCTCCAACCCTGACCTCCACCTCGCCGGCGACCTCGCCCTCTCTACAGCGGCGTTGGGTTCTGAAGGGAGCCGCAGACTGGAAACCCCGCCCATTCGATCGAGGTAACCTCGCGAGGGTGAGGGCACTCTCATCTAGACTCCATCGCCACCCAAGAGCAACCAGCGCCTCGCCAGAGTAATCGGCTTGCTGCTCGAGCAAGCAGTAGAAGAGACAGATATGCCAGGTGATCGTGAAGAAAAGGAAAGAGGACCATGTCAGACCAAGATGAACCGGGTTCAATCCCTTGAACCGGACCGACCTGGCTGAACCAAGGAAAACCAACAGAACCTGAATCAGTGCAGACTCTCATATGCCATGTGGCGACACGTGATTGGCCAGAAAAAGGTAATAATTCAGTAAATGCTCAGATCTTCATTAAATCACAGTAATTAGCTCAATTATCAGAAAAATGCAAACAAGGTATCGTTATTCTCAGAAAAATTAGTAGAACAATATGAAACCATAATATCGGTCTTTTGATGCACTAATCTTAGCAATATCATGTAAAATGATATATAGTTGTTTCATGGATAATAAATAGTAAACAATGGCCTAAAATTATGAGAACATGTCAGTAGACTCCTAATTATGTTTGTGATGCATATGATATCAGTTATGGTCATGTTGATGTACGAAATTACGTAATTTGCTTAATATGTCTAATTAGGGCTAATAACCCTAATAAAATGCAATAAATGCATACATGGTCAATAAATGATGAAATTCACAGAGTAAGCTTATATCAGTATATTGAACCTTAGTTTTAATTATGAGATCATAAGGATGAACAAAATCCATGTTATATGAGGATGAATATTAATACATGGTTTAAAACCCTAATCTAGGTTAATGATGTAACCTAGGGTTAATATGTGCACAAAAATAGAATATGGAACCTAATATTCAGATAATGAATCATAATCAGGAAAATGACATTAATAAGATAAATATAAGACAATAATGTAAGTAAACGTTGGAATATCCTAATGAGATAATATAAACCCTAATGAACACGACTAGGGTTAAGATGATGAGAATCTAATGCTAGTATATGATTTTGTTATTAATCAGGTGATGACCAGAGATGTAGATTATGCAGAATATATATATAGGAATCTCTGAACTCAGGTACGTGGGTTTTTGTTTAAGTATATGACTATGGTTTTCTTGGTTGCAATCATGATATGTATGTATGCTCTCTTCTATTTGCAAATATTGGATGTAGTAGCACTATATAGTACTCGATGTTTTATCACTTGTAAACATAAATGATAAGTAGATGCTTTGTAGTTATTTAAGGTGCTCATTATCCCCCTTACGAGGGAATGGATTAATGTTGTCTAGTACACCTCCCTAGAGCACACGGTGTACGGGGAGTTTCCCTAGAGTACTTGGTACACGGGGATGGGCCCATATTTATGTTTTGGTACTAGTCCACCTTGATAATGCAATTCATCTAGGAAAATGACTTAAATTGGCGTATTTCGCTTAATAAAGAAGTGTTTTCTATGATTTTCTTTCCTTCTGCAAATCTTTTTCAAAAATTATGAAAGCCATAAATATATGTATCTTTCTGCCCATGTACACAACACCTTGTGTGTTGATTTGTTGTTTCACGTATGTTTTAGGTTCAGAGATAACATGGGAGGAAAAGTACAGGATGTGAGAAAGTTGTTCAGGTTGTACCTATTGTGAAGATCCTAGTTAGCATACATGTTCTTAGACTTGTAAATCATCTTTCAATATGTAATTGTAATTCATGTTGTAATAAGTCCATTTTGTATAAAAATACATGTTGAATGTTGAGTATGTTATGGTTGTATGTTCATGTATGCGTATTATGCTTCCGCATCACTTTCTGATATGATTGGATGATGTTTTCGGATTCTGACTTCTCATTCCCAATAGGGTTTGGAGAAGCCAAAATCTGGGGACGTCACAGTTGGTATCAGAGCATGAACAATAGCTACGCCTAACAATTGCTCATCATAAAACATTAAACCTAAATCTCACCTTTCACTTTAAACCTTAGAAACTTAGTAAGTTGTTCTATAGGAATAAGGTTTGACTTAGCCTCTAAGTTAGAACCTAGATGTTCGAGAATTAGGTTTAGACAAGTGTGAGAAACCCTTTCCATATAGAGCTCATATGTATTGGGTAGCTACACTAGTCTACATCTCGTTCTCACCATTTCACTAGGTTACATGACACTAGACTATCTACTGTGTGTAGGACACTTGAGTTTGCTGGTTTGGTTTTGTTTCCCAATCGGCTCGCACCTCGACAGTTTTCTCTGATGCCTTCTTTCTCGTAGAAAAACTATATAATATTTTATTAGATATATGTAAATATAAAAATGTGTCCCTCACACAGGAGAGTAGTGGGTGTTCATGCAACCTAAGTGAAAAGGAGTGACATCAGTCTAGAAGAGAGAGTAGTCTAGATAAGATGTCTAGAGCCTTATCAAGATATGTGATACATAGAGTAAATGATAGAACGATAGTTGAAATAAACATGTGAAATCTTATCTAAGTTTGATCTCTGATGGTATAAGTTTTCTTATAAAGGTTTAAGTTGTATACTTGTTGAATCCAATTTTGTAGAATTTATGCAAAATCTTGATGATGAAAGTACATTCCTTTTTCTTATTTAAGATAAGCTAAGTTAAGATAGAGATGAGTGTGCATGAGCCTCAAGCTCTTATACAAGGAGGATATCTAGTGGTAGGATGAGATATGTGGTGAACTCTAGAAAGAGTAAGACCCACAGGGAGAAGGTCATAGGACCTAGCCTCCAATATATGAGATATGTGTTAAAAAAAATCCTACACTAGATTACTCTCGAGTGTTGAGTTGAGTCCTTATGCATGATTCAAATCTATATGTGAGAATTGGGTAAAATAAAAGGATGGGTAGATGACCCATATGATAAAGTCAATCCTTTGGCTGAGTTAGGTCCTAGCTAGAGTGACATATTTTGTGAATCTCATCATTAGTTGCAAGTGAGGTAATATATGAACTCTAGTTATGAGAGTATGATGCTTTGTGCAAAAGAATACTCAAAATACATGTTCTCCCTTCTTCTTCTCTTTCTTAATATATGATGATAGAAACCTCACTTGAGCTATATAGATGATTTATATATGAGGAGTCACTCATATAAGCTTGACCTATTCTATATTTCCCCCCTATATCATACATGTAGCACCCAAGATTGAAATCATGATAAGTTTGACTTTAAAATATTCTCTTCCCCTTCTTATGAAACATGAAAGACATGATGTTGAGATCATGGGATAAACTTAGTATATTCTCTTTTCCCTTCACATAATACATGCAAGACATAAAAAGTTGAGTTCATGAACTTGATATAAAGATATTTTTGGATCATAGGATATATGATCTGAAATATAGTTCGTAACTTTGATTCTTCTCAATATATGCTTCTAAGTTGAGTATGCATATCACACCATAGGGTGAAACCCTAATGGTCAAGCATGTTACGTAAGCCCTTCTTATGTAGAAAAAAAAATCCTAATATCAAGGATGAAGATAAATCTCCTCTAATCCTAAAATCATTGTAAGATGTTAATGATGTTAGATTTGAACGATTTAAATACCATGGCACATAAATGAATTCCTCTTGAACTTTAAAGGTATTAACATAACTCGTATCCTTAGGGGTGATGCAATCCTAAGATATCATAATGTCATGTTATGGCTAAGAGTTTAAGTGATGCTTCCATATATATATAAGGTGGGGTGGATACACCCGAGAATCTCTAGACCCTAAGATGACAACTTAGAGTGCATATAACTATGATGGTCTTAGAACCTAAGCAATGATGATGTATATGAAGTTGAACTCCTAGATAGCCTCTTAAGGATGAGATTAGTTGAATTTTGAGGACGAAATTCCATATAAGGTGGGGTGAATGTGATAACCTAGATTTTTGAGTTTTAAATAATTAATACAATAATTGAGAGACAAGCATTCTATGTAGAGGAAAAATACCAAATTGAGGAATTGCAGTACAATCATGGATTCCTTCACCCAAATTAGGTGATTGGAAATAGGATGGAGGGCTATGAAGCCTAATTGAATTCAATTGTGAATTAATACCCTTTCTGATTGATTAATTTCTCATGAGACCAATCAATCATTTAGTGATATTTTGAGTAGAGAAATAAATTCTTTTGAGGAATCATTTTTTTTTACATATGAACCAATGTTGAAGTTCTGGAGTCAACCTTGACTAAATGTCCTACCAAATTCGCATAATGTAAAACCCTAAGGGTCACATGAAGGTGAACTTTAGGTATTAATGTGCTTAGTCACTAACCATGCCTAACCTTTGAATTTCACTCCCAAATTTATGCCACATCTACATCATGACATTATAAAGCTACACCTAAAATTTTGTGGCATTTGGATCATCCAATTAAGAGATATCAGCAGTTGAATTTTGGTGCATATATTCATGCACATTGGACCCTAGGACCTAAGTTTCAGTTTAAATGACCAGGCCATGACACCTTAATGTGTCACACGGCTTCTATGGTTGGTCCGCGCATTCCTAACCCTGGGATCCTGCCCCTTTGGATCGTGTGGGGATCCAAGCGCTGGGAACCCATCTTCAACCTCCCGCAAAGGGCGGGGAGGTGAGAACAGGATCGATCATCAGCGGGATGCCACCTCACTTCAGGTCCTGAAGATCCATCCCTTTATACGACCTCGTCTCCCCAAACTGAACCTAACAAGCCCTCACTCAACCCCCCTTCGCCCTCGGATCAGGGAGGATGGGCTCCCCTTATCTCTGTGCCTCTCACAGGAAGTGGTGCCCCCTTTAGGGCTTTCCCTCCCACACATCCTCATGCCTATTTAAGGATACCAATAGTTTTGCCCGACCTCCTTTAGTCTCCCACTCAACCCAATTTGAAGCAACTAACCTCCGAGCACCCCCCCCAAGTCGATCTTCCATCCATAGCTGCACCACCTCGGCAGCACCCCCACCGGCCTTGCCCCACCAAATACAACCCGCCATCACCACCACCTCAATCCAGGGGTGCTTCTCGGCTAGGACAAACTATCCCAGAACACCCCTCCAACCCTGACCTCCACCTCGCCGGTGACCTCGCCCTCTCTACGGCGGCGTTGGGTTCTGAAGGGAGCCGCAGACTGGAAACCCCACCCATTCGATCGAGACAGCCTCGCGAGGGTGAGGGCACTCTCATCTAGACTCCATCGCCACCCAAGAGCAACCAACGCCTCGCCAGAGTAATCGGCTTGCTGGAAGAGACAGAGATGCCAGGTGATCGTGAAGAAAAGGAAAGAGGACCAGGTCAGACCAAGATGAACCGGGTTCAATCCCTTGAACCGGACCGACCTGGCTGAACCAAGGAAAACCAACAGAACACGGATCAGCGCAGACTCTCATATGCCATGTGGCGACACGTGATTGGCCAGAAAAAGGTAATAATTCAGTAAATGCTCAGATCTTCATTAAATCACAGTAATTAGCTCGATTATCAGAAAAATGCAAACAAGGTATCGTTATTCTCAGAAAAATTAGTAGAATAATATGAAACCATAATATCAGTCTTTTGATGCACTAATCTAAGCAATATCATGTAAGATGATATACAGTTGTTTCATGGATAATAAATAGTAAACAATGGCCTAAAATTATGAGAACATGTCAGTAGACTCCTAATTATGTTTGTGATGCATATGATATTAGTTATGGTCATGTTGATGTACGAAATCACGTAATTTTCTTAATATGTCTAATTAGGGCTAATAACCCTAATAAAATGCAATAAATGCATACATGGTCAATAAATGATGAAATTCACAGAGTAAGCTTATATCAGTATATTGAACCTCAGTTTTAATTATGAGATCATAAGGATGAACAAAATCCATGTTATATGAGGATGAATATTAATACATGGTTTAAAACCCTAATCTAGGTTAATGATGTAACCTAGGGTTAATATGTGCACAAAAATAGAATATGGAACCTAATATTCAGATAATGAATCATAATCTGGAAAATGACATCAGTAAGATAAATATAAGACAATAATGTAAGTAAACGTTGGAATATCCTAATGAGATAATATAAACCCTAATGAACACGACTAGGGTTAAGATGATGAGAATCTAATGCTAGTATATGATTTTGTTATTAATCAAGTGATGACCAGAGATGTAGATTATGCAGAATATATATATAGGAATCTCTGAACTCAGGTACGTGGGTTTTTATTTAAGTATATGACTATGGTTTTCTTGGTTGCAATCATGATATGTATGTATGCTCTCTTCTATTTGCAAATATTGGATGTAGTAGCACTATATAGTACTCGATGTTTTATCACTTGTAAACATAAATGATAAGTAGATGCTTTGTAGTTATTTAAGGTGCTCATTATCCCCCTTACGAGGGAATGGATTAATGTTGGCTAGTACACCTCCCTAGAGCACACGGTGTACGGGGAGTTTCCCTAGAGTACTTGGTACATGGGGATGTGCCCATATTTATGTTTTGGTACTAGTCCACCTTGATAATGCAATTCATCTAGGAAAATGACTTAAATTGGCGTATTTCTCTTAATAAAGAAGTGTTTTCTATGATTTTATTTCCTTCTGCAAATCTTTTTCAAAAATTATGAAAGCCATAAATATATGTATCTTTCTGCCCATGTACACAACACCTTGTGTGTTGATTTGTTGTTTCACGTATGTTTTAGGTTCAGAGATAGCATGGGAGGAAAAGTACAGGATGTGAGCAAGTTGTTCAGGTTGTACCTATTGTGAAGATCCTAGTTAGCATACATGTTCTTAGACTTGTAAATCATCTTTCAATATGTAATTGTAATTCATGTTGTAATAAGTCCATTTTGTATAAAAAATACATGTTGAATGTTGAGTATGTTATGGTTGTATGTTCATGTATGCGTATTATGCTTCCGCATCGCTTTCTGATATGATTGGATGATGTTTTCGGATTCTGACTTCTCATTCCCAATAGGGTTTGGAGAAGCCAAAATCTGGGGACGTCACACCTTTAGTCCAATTCAAACCCAAATTTAAACCCTAAAAACCCTACACTCACCTTAGGAAACCTAGTAAAAACACAAAAAATCTAGTGCCCCCCATCTTTACCTATGAATTCAAACCATTATTTGCTACCTCTATACTACATCCCAAGTGTGTGCACTTGTGGATTGTGCTGAAATAGAGTTATTTGTTAAGGTTACTTTTGTTATCCTTGGTTTACGCACATGAAACATCACCCACCACCTCTCCTTCATCAACTTCAACACACTTTGGGTGGCTGAATGTGGGTCAAATATTTGATTAAGACAACTCTGAGTACATCCTCCCATGGTGCAAGATGATGGAGCTACAAAATATGCCATCATAGACTTCCTTAGATCCTCTGCCAAAAACATCAAGCACCCCTTCACCCTTGTTATTCATCAACTTTT
The DNA here is from genome assembly GCA_963693085.1 of Alisma plantago-aquatica. NCBI lineage: Eukaryota > Viridiplantae > Streptophyta > Magnoliopsida > Alismatales > Alismataceae > Alisma > Alisma plantago-aquatica. The sequence continues at coordinate 810,991,942 of OY856409.1, forward strand.
CATGAGCACTTTGTTCACCAAATTCATGCAAGGGCAAGGGAAGGTGCAACATGTTGAATATAACCTATTGTGGGCACTCCTCACTTTGGGTAAGGAGTGTGTCAACATTGGTCAAATTCATTAAGATTAGACCCATATAGGTCATCAATCCAAGAAAAAGAAAATTCATCACCAATATACCTCAAAAAGGACCAAGACAAAAAAATAGAATCAACTACTCAATATGGGATCAGGGCATGCAACATACATCAAGAGAGGGTAAAATTAGGTTGATTTATCATTGTGATTAGTGAGGTGCAACATACCTCAGAATGTGTGTCAACTTGTGCAAGTTTGATACCTAGATCCAAGTAAATGTTCTTCTTCACCTAATATGGATTTATATATACAAATCATTAGTTAGTATGTGCATATTTCAAACCCTAGATTACTAATCTGATTATAACTAGATTTGGGTTATGAAATATATTTAGTTATGTAGATACTCTTTTCTATGATTCCAACGAGTATTTTTATGTAATTTCTAACCACCAAAGAATTAGTTATGAATTATCTAAGCTAATATAATTAACTTGATTTATTAGATAAATCGATTGTAAAAGTATGATATACCCATGGAGCGAACTCTAGATCATATCAACTTGACATGGCTTACTGGGTATATAATTGAATCAAAAGGCATGCTTGAAAATTGACAAAAATTGGGCAAAATGACGGTAGTGCCCAAAGAGAGTGTGACAAATATTAGATTCAGTTCAAGAGTGAAATCGTAAAATCATAACTGCTTATTATTCTGCTTGTCGATCAAATTACGAACAACATACCCACACAACGATTGGATGTAGGGATCATTTGGAGAACTAATGGGACTAGGCACGAACAACCCGTCCCACAACTTTCGTCATCCCTCACTGGACACAGTGAGTTCGCTCATGACATGTGAGTCAACTAGAAGCTCAAGGAAAGTTGGATGCCATGACAGGCCAAGAAGGGAGCTTGTAAAACCATAATTGAGAGACATAATATGGAACCAACACGCTACCAAAATAGGTGATACTCCAACAAGATGAAACATATGAGATTTAAAGTCAACGATGTCCAAAGAACAAATGCCCCCAAAGAGACCACATACACAGTAAGGATAGATAGAAAATGTGGAAGGAGCAATATACACCAAATTGGCAGGGGTGGAAGCTCAAGGAGCTATGTGGACACTCCCTCAGATGATGTGAAGGATCTGCTCAGTCTATGAGGCTTTGAAGTGCTATCAAACACAACCTCTATCAGAAAGGCATGGTGAGGTTTTAGACACTTGGTGTCAGGGTGATCCATGGACAATGAAGATCATAAAACAATTTGTGGGAACATGGCGACTGTCGACCATATTTATAGGAGTCCAGACGGTCCTGGGTGGTAAGGAGGGAAAGAAAGAGAAGTAGTGGAGAGACATGGGAGGACGGGGGTCGCGTGTGAGCAGTCTAAGATTCTTCTAAACCCTAGAAAATTGAGGGTTAGGATGTTCAGAGATGAAAATGAATATCAAGGGCAATGGAATCAGAAGGAAATGTTGCAAGCTGGAAGATTTATCCAGGAAAATAAAATTAGTAAAGATGTTGGTTTCTCGTTCATAGAAAGAAGAGATGAAGTGGAGGTAGGAAGGTTGGGACCGCACGATCAAAATTGAATGGTCATAAATGAAACCATTATTTCACAAAGATGGAAACCACGTGTGTCAAATCAATGCACATGACATGCGTTAGTATGTGAACCAATGGAAAATTAGGATTTAATTTATGTGACATATTAAATTGAGGACCTTATAAAATCAATTATATTATATTTTTTATTACAATTGTAGAGGTTATTTGATGTAGTTTCTTTCCCTATTTGTTAAAGGTTTCAAACAAGATTATAGGTTTCAAACAAGATTAAAATAATACCAAACTTGGTACCTAGATTAATTAGGACATGAAGAATATGAATCTGAGACTTGTTTCCACATTTGAAGACATTTAATAATTTATTTTAATATTTTTGGTCTTATCTTATATTTTTTCTTCTTAATAAGATTAGGATAGTTAGGATTGTTCAAATAATGTGAAACTTGGCACTCAAGCTAATTGGGACCAAGGGTCATGAATCTTCCATTAGATTTGGGTTTTGAAGTTTCCTTTTATAAGTTATAATACAAGTAGAGTTTTAGGCTCATCACCACTATATTATTATAAAATTACATCATTACCATCATTATTTATTATTTAGAGTCATATTATCTCCACATTGTCACCAAAAGAGTTTCCTTATATTATTAAGCACGAATTTACATATTCTACTTGTTTAACTTATTAATTCCATTAATTCAACATTTATTTCAATAATGGTATTTATATTTATATACATGGAAACACCAATCATTATTCTAATTCATGTTTTAAGCACATTATACTTTTTATTAGATATATCTTAGGCATTATGTGAATATTAGTTAGAAAAGGATGCATTATATATAATGAACTTACTTGCATGTTGTCACATAGACATGCTATTATATTCATATGTGATATTGATTATAGTATTTTATGCCCCTTAATATGTTGTATTTGTTTTCAATCCTATATATGTTATGGGCTACCATTAAGTTGTTCATGTTATATGCATTAACTATATACATTATGGTATAACACCATCCTTGTTTAGTCAAATCTAAGGAATCAAACATACTAATATCCTAATCATGGAATCTAGAGTTTCTAGAGTCGATATGCTAGGTTTTGGTATGTTACACATACTAAACCCTATAAGTGATCAATGAAAATACATGAACCTTTATGCATTCATGAAACTATAGTCACTACGACCAAATGATTGAGAATAATGGGTATAAATATAAGAAATAAATTATTTTAGAACCCCACTTCACTAATTGTCCTCCAAGGTGGGTAGTTCCTTGAAAAAGGAAGTTGCAGCCTGACTATTAAATTCCAAGCAAGGTTGGTATAATTATAATACCTTATCAAAATGATAAAAGTATTCTTTAAACGTGACTAACAATGATTGAATCTCAAAGGGAAAAAATGTTGTAAATGATCCAAACCAGAGACAATAAAAACAAATTTGGGCTAAATTAGGGTTAGTGGGGGGGGGATAAAAAGCAAATCTACCATTAGAACATACAAGGTATTTTTAATAAATTAATTAGTGGTATTAAGACTTAGCAGTGAGAGTTTGGAAAATTCTAATAAATGAATTCATTATGTTAAAACATACTACTAATTGTTTCTAAAGCTTTTATTTATTGCTTTGTTTTTCCCATGAATAAAAAAAATCAAATAATAGTGATATTGTACACATGAAATTATCTCTTCCATTTAAGTTATCTTAGTTTTAAAGTTCCTATGGTGATAAAAAAATGTAGAAAAAGAAAAGTCAATGCATATGACTTCATTTTGTAATAAAAAATTAAGATAAAGAGTGACAATGAAACTTTATCACACAATCCAAATATCCTTTTGAGAATAACTATTTAGGAGGTCTTATGTTGTTGGAATATGCTTCGAAATTTCCATAGGATTTATTATACTTCTCATATATTTATTTAATGAAGAGTGGATTGTTTTATTTAGGATACCTGTGCAACTTTAGTGACTACCTTATAAAAATTTGATATTACTTCCTTTTCAAATGTTGAGGATTTTAAGTAATTTGTGGAAGGAAAATCATGTAATGAATCTAAGGATTGTCAAAGTATTATGACTTGGGTATCACAATAAAAATTTTCTTAAATTTGAAAGATAGTTTGATGCATTGAATACCGATACAGACTTATGGTTTTTTGTATGCAAATAGGATTTTTTAATGTTCATTATCAGATTTTCATTTGACATATGAAGGTTCTCTTTGAACTTCAAAATTCACTATGAATCGACTACAATTCCAATCTAACTAGTAGATAAATTTGGGAATTTGTTGCACGAGTCCTATCAAATTAGGCCACAAGACATGGTCAAACCTAAATCATAGGAAAAAATATATAGAGACATATAGAGTTGAGGGGATTTACATAATTTTTGAGCAAGTTTTTGCTTTTGTCTCTTTTAATTAGGATCTCAAAATTATTTCGTCATTTGGGAAATAAGGGAGAGAAAACTAGGCGAATGGAAACACTAAAGACACATAGATCTGGAAAGTCCCCTCACACGTAACAAGAAGGGCTAATATGGTATTGGTTCTTATAAAAGTTGAACAATGCACTGACTCCACACGAGAAAAAGGAGGAGATAGTGAAGGGAGGTAGGTTCATGGGTTAGAGTGAAGCTGGATCTCATTCAAGATCCATGTATGGGTCATTAGGGCACATGACATACATCCCTTAATCTGACTGGAGTCCCCTATCAACCGACAACTATCTCAAATAATCTTTTAAGGTGATTGTTTGATAACTAAGTATCCATGTAAGGAGTAATTAATGCTTATGGTAATGTAGCATGTTAAAACTTGTGGCATGTAGAAATGTATTAGAATGTGATCTTTACATGTTTAATCTATTAGTTATATATTGGAAGTAATTAGAGGTAATAACAATTTCAAAGCAATGTAGTTTCAAAAAAATGTGATAGTTATGCCACCAATGTTATTTTTTTCATAAAATGATTGGAACTCATGTCCATAACCTAAATTTAGCATTCTTGCTTATAAATTTATGAGCTTTATAAATATTTAATAAGGGTGTAATCAAATTTATATATAGACAAAAATTTATTATAAATACATGAAATCAATGATAAATCACTATAAACATGTGAGATCGACTTGTATTAATATATCATGCTTTATATGATCTATGTAGTGAAATTCATGCAAAATAACATTAATCATATACAAGGATAAACATTTGCATGTTGAGAAAGCTGGAAGAAGAGCGGCACAAGTCTGACAATGATAATATGTAATGTGATATTTGGTTGATGAATGCACGAAATGAAATAGCCATAAGCCAACTAGATAGAGATGATACAAAAGACAATTCATTTTTTTCAATTAACCAATTCCTCCTCATCCCTAATTAATCTTGAATGATATCCAACCTCATTAGTGGTTGCATTACTATGATCATCACTCTGTTTGCTTCCATCAAAACTTCTACAATGTAGGTCATAACTGTTTTCTATACAAGTTATAAGATCATTAAATCTCAAATTATTTTTAAAAATTAGTGCTTACACATATTAGTTTCATTCTTGGACTGTAGTACTAATTTGAAGTAGTGATATTGTTTTTGAAGGCAGATGTTGGTACATACCTAGTCATTTGATGTTATAACATTAGAGGCCGTGTGATGACAGTGAACCTAATAAGCAGACAATTTAAAAGCAGTACACTTTGAGTCAATGGTCCACGCTTCTATGGGAAATATACACTGTACTTTCAACTCTGTTATAGAAGTATGAGATATGGCAATTGTAGTATAAATTGGCTTATTAAGCACAACACACTAACAAATATCAATGTTATTTGGATTGAATTAACATTTTCTTGTGCAATCTATATACAAACCATATAAAAGATATAAGCATCAGGAAAAATTACCTAGTACTTGTAATGGACAATAATCGTAGGATATCGAGTAAGTTCATTCAAGGCTGACATTGACAACTGCAATAGAAAATCCCCCCCTCCCCACCCCACAAAAAAAAAAAAAAAACACACACACACACACACACACACACATCCACGAGGGGCAAAGAATTGTCGTGTTTCGACGAGTCACGTGACCGTTCCGTTTCCCTTGCCATCTATATAAAGTTAGGCTTTTTCGTCCTTTGGTCCTCCCCGTTCCTTCTTCATAGCAGAAAAGGGGGGCAAGCGGTTCGGGGTCCGGTGCTGCGCGGGTGCCGTCACCCTTCGCCATCCCTCTGCTGCACTCGAGACGGTTCCTAGCCTCCTTTCCGGCGCGTCTCTGGGGCGGCCATGGACGTCCGTCGTCGGCCCGTGAATCTCCTTCCTGCAGATGACACCGCCAAGCCCGAGAAGAAGCTGCCTGCCGCCTCGCGGCCAGTGCAGGCGTCAGACGCGCTTCCTCTGCCAATCAGATACACCAATTGGTTCTTCTCGTTAGTCTTCTTCGTGGCGTGCTACTTTTTGATGGTGCGGTGGCGGGAGAAGGTTCGATCTTCCTCCCCGCTGCACCTCCTGTCCTTCTCTGAGATCTTAGGAGTGGTTGCCCTCGTCGCCTCGTTCACGTACCTCCTCAATTTCTTCGGAATCGGCATCATACAGTCATTCCTTCCGCGTGGCGCGGACGACGACTTCATTTCCGGGGAAGATGTCGGCAATGACGTTGGAACTATGAATCACAAACCGCGAATCCATCCTCGTCCCGTCTCTGATTCTCTCCTCCCACCGGTGTCCAAGGCGGCTGCCGCCGACGATCTGCCGCCTTTGTGCCCTCCATTTATGCCCAATGCTATCGCCCCTCGCCCGCCTTTGCCCCCGGTCAAGTCGGTCGATCCCATCATCCTCTCATCTGACGACGAGGAAATCGTCAGATCTGTCGTTGATGGGACCGTGCCATCGTATTCCCTTGAGTCCAAGCTCGGGGATTGCCGGCGGGCGGCTGCAGTTCGGCGAGAGGCGCTGAGAAGGATGACTGGGAGGTCACTGGACGGGCTGCCGCTGGAAGGGTTCGACTACGACTCTATCCTGGGCCAATGCTGCGAGATGCCTATCGGGTATGTGACTCTGCCCGTTGGGATTGCCGGCCCACTGCTGCTAGACGGAAAATGCTACTATGTGCCCATGGCAACTACGGAGGGGTGCCTTGTTGCCAGCACTAATAGGGGTTGCAAAGCCATTAGGGATTCTGGCGGTGCAGAGAGCGTCATATTCCGGGACGGAATGACCAGGGCACCGGCTGTTAGGTTTGATTCAGCCAAGAGGGCTGCGCAACTGAAGTTCTTTCTCGAGGATCCATCTCATTTTGAGGAGCTTGCCCTCGTATTCAACCGGTAAACATTCCAACACAACCAACATTATACTATTTTCGCGAAGATTCAGTTTTAAATTTTGGTTGGCCTTGTTTGACTGAAAGCAGCATTGTGAAGCTGCCAGCTATATGTTTGTTTTGTTTGAGCGTGATGTCCAGAGCTTTGCTAATTAGGAATTCCTCCAAGCTGTTAATGATTTGACCTAAGAACATGACACATGGCCTGAAATTGCTACTTATCGTGACATCTTTTCCGTTAAATGGCTTAAAAATCGCTGTCTCTGAGATACTTGCCAAAGTTATCTGCATATAAAACTTATGTCTATTATCAAATTTCAGCTCCACATACTATATTGTTAATGTCTTGTAACTTTAGACAGCAAACCTATTTGGAACTGATATTTTCTGTTCCCCTTCTAAAATAAATTCCAGATCCAGTAGGTTTGCTAGGCTGCAAAGTATCCAGTGTGCCATTGCTGGGAAAAACTTGTACATCAGGTTTTGCTGCAAAACTGGAGATGCAATGGGGATGAACATGGTATCTAAGGGAGTCCAAAATGTTTTGCAGTTCTTGCAGTCTGATTTCCCCGACATGGAAGTTGTTGGTATCTCTGGTCAGTATTGCTTCACACATCTACTACCTTTCCTTTTCATTTCTTTGTCAGAGGTGGTCTATTATATGTTATAGTTACCCTTCTTACTATTGTACATTACCACATGCGAGGCTAATTCGAAAAGTAAAATCTTCTGCATCAATTTGGATGGTTTCTTTAGTAATTAGTTTGTCAGGTATCAGAATAGCAGAGAATTGAAGGGTCTGTTCTCATATACTCTTTAGGTGCTACGAATTAATCAAGTCATTTCAGAAGATCTTATTCTAGATACCACCTAGTGCCCGGACAAGAAAAAATGGAAACGAAGAATATTTTACTGGTATCTCAGAGTATGTTATAATTGTAACTTTATATGTTTGTTCAGTAGTCTAGAAGTTTTGTATAAACTTCGACGCGGTTCATAGGTGGGTGCAAATAGCCTTCTGTTGTTTGGGCGTTTTGACAATATATTCTTCCTCCCGTAATATTCTTGTTGATTTTTTTCCTACATGTATTTTGGCTCTGTATATTCAATACTTTCAGGTTTAGATTTCTTTTGAAACTCTTCATTCTTTAACTTGTAGTAGGAAAGACTTTTATTTTGACAAATGTTGTTCTTCTCTAGGAATTTATACATACATCTGTCCTAGTATTGACTTGTTGCTCCTTTTTTCTTTCTTTTATCACGCTCACTTAAATAGGCAATTTCTGTTCGGACAAGAAACCTGCTGCGGTGAATTGGATTGAAGGCAGGGGGAAATCTGTAGTCTGTGAGGCTGTCATCACGGAAGAAATAGTCAAGAAGGTTCTTAAGACCACCGTGCCAGCCTTGGTGGAACTTAACAAGCTAAAAAACCTTGTTGGCTCTGCCCTAGCTGGAGCCCTAGGTGGGTTCAATGCTCATGCCAGCAACATTGTGACTGCAGTCTTCATTGCTACTGGCCAAGACCCTGCACAGAATGTTGAGAGCTCCCATTGCCTGACTATGCTAGAACCTATAAATGATGGGAGGGATCTGCATATATCTGTTACTATGCCTGCAATTGAGGTATATTATATGTTCTATATGCCTCTATCTAAGACTTCAATTTTCATCTTTCATTAGTTACTGTTGAGTAGTAGCCAGTAGATAAACGTTACTGTTGAGTAGTAGGTAAAAAGCTCCGTATGCTTTCATATAGTTATGTGTTGCTTTAAAGTTAATGGATGAGGTTGACGGTTACATTTCAGAATTTTAAGCTACCTTGAACCCTCATGCTAAGCAGAAACCTAGGACCAGTATCATCTTCGACCCTCCATTTCTGTAGACCTTTCAAATAACTTTTCATTGTTTTACAAATTCCTTATTTTCATTTGGTTGACACCTATAGTCCTATGATTTTGAATCATACCTGACTTAGATTCCCTCTCTTGAATTGTCTGGTGACTGTTCACTTCTTTCCAATATCTTATACTTTAGCTATCTACCTGATTCTGGATCATACAGATGTGGGCTCCTTTTTCAGTTTGGATTCCAATACTCTTGTCAGGATTTTGCCACCATTTCGCCCCCCATTTGCTGGTTTCTTGGGAGTGAAGCTGATATTCTATCCAGTTTTCCTCTTAAAGGAGATACCTTAAATTCTGTAAAAAGATAGATATACAACAAAAAGGCTGTGATCATCTTACTTAAGCATGGCAACCCTTTTTTTCCGACACGAACTAAACTGAGTCTATTTCTTCTACTCTGTAATTCTCTTATACAACCATGTCTACTGGCTCATAACATTTTTCATATGCTTGAACAACAATTTACCCAACATTTGTGGGTTATGTAAATGAGTTCGCTATTGATCGATTTTCCTTTTGTGACATCTGCTGAAATATAGAGTGTTCACATCTTATAGGTTTTTAGGATTTATTGGCTTGTAATATAGTTTCTGGTTGAATTTCAATGCATCAAAAGTTAACTGAGCTGTAGTCTGGTGCCATTTAAAGTTTACCTTCTATAATTTCTTGCTTAGCAGAGTTCATGCACCTGCACGCCGGATTGGGCAGCTGAGTTCATTTATGTGCTATGCTTATTAGTTATTACAGCATCTTTATTGGCTATTGATTTGAAGTGTTATTAATATTTTAAGCCCTTCAATTTCAGGTCGGTACAGTTGGTGGGGGCACTCAACTGGCATCTCAATCAGCACTTCTGGATCTACTTGGCGTGAAAGGTGCAAACGTTGAGAGCCCTGGTGCAAATGCCAGGCTACTGTCCACCATAGTGGCTGGATCTGTTCTCGCAGGGGAGCTGTCTCTCATGTCAGCCATTGCAGCTGGGCAACTAGTTAAGAGCCACATGAAATACAACCGATCCAGCAGGGACATGTCGAAAGTATCCTCGTGAGAAAAGAAATCGCATTTGTAGATTCGTATGAGCTCGCATAATCAGATAAGAGCGAGGAGGGAGGAGACTGAACCATGATTTGTCGACTGCATTGTCCGATGCTGGAAGGGTCCCAGTTTCCTTCCTATTCACTGAATTATCAACATCAATATCTCATGCCTTCGCCTCTCAGGCTTTTTCTTTTTTTGTTGTACTTCGTTAATCGGCTCTTAACCTTTGTTCTGTGTTCTTTGACTTGTGTGCTCTGCGCCTACAGTTGGATTTCTCTCTCAGAGCCATTTCCTTTCGGCTTTTAAGTATGTTCTCTCTGTAAATGACCATGGCAGAAAAAAAATGTATTGCAACATCTGTTCCTCATTTTAAGTCTGTTTTTGTATTTTGTCCACAATTCTCAATTCCGCTGTTCTGGGTCACGGGTTCTCAAATCCAAAAATTACCCGATAGGACATCTGGTCTACACTTTAAAAGGAAAAAAAAAACTGAGCGTCTTGATGTGGGCGAGTTTACAACCTATAGATATGCAGTTTCTAAACTTTTAATATTCAAATTTCTGAACTTCCAGTATACTTTTAGTAATAAAGAATAATCCGTTTTTGTCAGTGGTACAATTGTGTCATCATGATTTTTTGTGTGCAACTATCGTCATTATCATAATCGTCATCACTTATAAAAACAAGTAACTGCCGCTGCGTAGAAGATGTTACCACAAAATCACCTCACATAAGTTGGGTAAATTGGGGAAAGTAACGTCTCAACAACATAAAGATGTTTAGGGAGGGTCTTGAGGCCAGAAGAGAGCCACATGATGTATGTTTGAATATTGTGTGTTTTGGCGATGTGATTGCAGTAGCTACGAAGATGCTTGTAATTCCATTGATACCACATTGATCAAAGGTCGCTTGAAGCATTAAGTTCAAGATGACCGATTGTTAAGTCAAATTGTTTGTATTTACAATTGTTTTTATTAAATAAGTAGTTGATGACTTTGCTTTTATGATGTCAATCGATAGCACGCGACTATGGTAAAATTGATCCCAAATGGAGTGGGTAAAATGTCATGAAAAAGTGTGATCGACATTATCATCTTTGTTTTGACGGAAGGTAAAACTAAAGGAACCATATCTTCCCCATCTCCCCCTTTTGTTGTAGTTACTTCCCATCAAAAGCTTGTTGTGTCCTATAACTAATTGTTTATGTTGACTTTGGTGTCGTATTTACAACAAATTATTGCATAATTTGAACGAATGCCATTGGAGTATCGATCGTGTTTCTCCGTAGGATAAGCTAGCATGCATACCATCCAATTTAGTTGTGAATCCATGTTGTAGAGTGATCGAATTTCAAGTGGTTTGGATGTTTGGAGATAAGCATTATGTAGGTTGTGTATATGGTTAATCTCTTACAATTTGAAGAAAGAACAATGCTTGCTTTGATATATGATAATCAACCATTAGGGGATCAATGGACAGTCCAAAATTTAATATCGTGACATGAACTTGGTTGTCATGACCCTAGTTTAACTTTACTGGTGATTTAAGGGTTAGAGAAACCCTCATCTTGATTTGTAACATTATCTTGTGATTCTCATATATATTTTGTTTGAATGGTTATTAATATATCGAGTAAGTATATTTCTCGTTGAACATACATTTTCTTCTAAAATTAGTGTTTTCTTGAATTCATATTAGTAGAACTAATCAAATTAAAAGTTGATTGTACTGAATTTCAAGTTTAAGAGTTTTATAGAATTGAAGGATAACTGTTACACCCCAATCTTTGCTTAACCTTAATCTCATATTGTTAACCTTTATTGCATACTTAATTAGACTTGATTTAGCTGATAAATATGTGAAAACCTTAATAATATGACAATTATATGAATATGGTTGCTTTATCTTGTGATACAAATGTGACATAAATTTTTATAGTTGTGTGACCAATATATGTTTATTTTTGGTTAGTTTCTCCTTGGACCAGGGTTTCTAATGTGGTTTGTGATAGGGTTTTTCGATGGGCCTTGAACTGGTCTAGATTCACCTGAACCCTGGTCGAGTTTCTAGACCTTGCCTTGAACCCAGGCATTTTGCATGGTTGTCTTGTTCTAGAGTGAGAACGATACGAAAGAGTGTTTTGGGCATAGGTGTCATGAACCCAATCAAAATGTGAACCTGGGTGAGATTCATGAGGGGTTGACCCTATTTGGTGAAGGAGAGAGGAGGTGAGTTTTGGGAGGTTGGGTCATGAACACAATCATGTTCATGTGATTGGGGGGAGCGGTTCATGTGAACTTGAGGAGTTTCATGTGGAGGTTGACCTCAACTTGTTTTAGAGAGAAGTAGAAGTTTTGTCTAGTGTTGGTTGTGAAAGTGTCCATGTTAAGGTAAATTTCAGCTTGAGGGGAGTTAGTTTTGGCTTGATGCTTTGCCAACCCGGTTTGGGTTCCATGAACTCGGTCGGGTTGTCTGCATCAGGAAACTAAGTAGAGATTGAAGCATGGACTGTTTGACTCTATTTTCAAGCCTAACTTGAACCTCCACCTATAAATACAGGACCCTCGATATACCTACAGTTCATTTGCATCTTGAGAGGGTTGAAGTGCATCTGAAGAGAGAGGAAGCATCCCTAATGTTAAGCTTGAGTTGGGGCTTTCATGTGGAACTAACTTGGTTTCTAGATATATAAGAAAGGAGATTCTTCCCTAAGACTTCTTGACTTATTTTCAATAAGACAACCTTCCTTTGCTTTTCCTTGCTGATCTATATTCTTTTAGCTCCTTTGGTCGTGGTTTTTGGAAAATCATGGTGGAAACATCTTCTCCTACCTAAGATCTTCTTTCTACATTCTTTTACCTATATAGGGTTGGATATTTCTAGGAATAACATGGGTAAGACCATTGGTGGGCTATGTGGGACATTTTGGAGGCACTTCTAGCTTGGCTCAAACTTCTTCCTTAATGTCGCTTGAGATATTCATGGGGGCGAGTAATTTGATGGTTGTTTTGCATTCTTTGTGTGCAAGATCTTCTTATAATATGTAATAATGATAAGATCATGCTTGATTATCTTGAAAATGTAACCTTTATGGGATGTTATGGTTGTATGATGAGGAAATATGAGTTTTCCTACCTTCCTTTCTCTCGCATTTTGATATAAAGTGAAAACATCAGCTTTCTTACTTATGTAGGATTGGAAACTTTGCATGTGTGATATTATTGTGCATGAACATAAATACTTACTATATTATGAGAGAAGTATAGAGAGTCATATATATGAACTTGGTACGGTGTATACATGATACAACATAACATAAACTAGACTAGTGCTAATCGATTTAAGTAGATTCATAGAGGGGTTCCATCAATGAAGTAGTAAAAATCTCCGACTGTAGAACCCAAACTAATAATCGTCAAAGTCTACAAAGTTTGGCATCACGAAACTATTGGTACTGATGGTGATGTAACAATTAAAGGCATAGATGAATTTAGCAAGATGCATCAAATAAATGGAAAATTGGAATAAAATGGAGATGTTTAAGTTTAAGATTATGTGAGATGTTAACACTCCCAAATTGTGAATAATTTTAATGGATCCATATGATAGAGTGGCATATGAAGATGGAATATATGCCTTAGTAGAGGAAAGAAGATGCCTCATACCCATCATATGTTGAGTGGCCCCATAATTGACAATCTAAGGAGAAAAAGAAGCTAGCACATATGCCCTAAACTTACCTTGGTTGGAGGCCAGATGTGCCGAAGATGTTGCAGATGGTTGCATGGTCACAAAATCACCAAATCTCATGGGTAGTTGAGTAACCTGTTGAGAGGCTACAAAAGCTGCTCATTTTCAAATGTTAGATAATGATACATGAGGTGTATCTCCCTTAAGCGACATGGGAAGAACCAACACCATGACTGTGCCGGTAGGGATGATCATGCTTCTGGTAGCACTTCTCCTTAAGGTGTCCCCACTTATTATAGAATGCATATTTGAGCGTTAGAGGACGTCAATAATCACATCCATGATCAATGATTGCAATCACTAGTTGTGAATCTGGTAGTGTGTGTGAAAGAAGCCAAACATTAGATTGTCAAAGACAAGAGAAAATATCTTCTAGAGTGGGGAAGTTGTGGCCTGCTAGAATAATACCATAGACAGGAGTATAGGCCTAATTGAGGATATTGACAAATTTTGGGCTGATAAGATTGACACACATTATGGTATGATCCTTAAAAGATACATGCTAAAAGTAATCAAGTTACATATACATGCTGACAACAGTCATAAAATTAGTCAAGAGTCATGTATCCCTAGTTTTCACCAAACAATTCATCCCAAATTTTGTAGAGCCGCACTGCTTTAGTGTCCCACAATTCTTTCACAGTCTTGTTGTGATAACCCGTTACACTAAGAAAGATTACTCAAAGCACAAAACACAATTACTCGTATATAAACATAAAACCAGAAAACATGGTAAATTAAAACCGATTTCAACATTTCCCAATTGCTCACAAACATTTACATAAAAGCCTTTCAACTTGTTGTATTTCATGTAATGCTCAATATCCTTCACAGCTGCTCAGTAGCCTCAACTACATCATAAACTTTACATAGGAAAACTATCCACATATACAAACATCAGCATGCTATCGAAAGCTTGATTCAATTGAAACATCGTATACAAACTTTTCACCCGAACCTGAGAGTACATGGATGACTCTAGGACACACTAGACAACTAAGAAACCATCTCTAGGGTTCATCACCTCAGATTCTCCTTGCTATCATGGTACTATTGTCGATCACCTAAAAATATGTGGTGACCCACGAGGTGAGACCCAGTCCCAACGAGAGATATAACTCTCTCCAACAGTTATTGATTACATCAAATTAAATAGTAAATAACTGAGCAGTTGGAATATTTAATAGTCAATTGAGCAGATTGAATAGTTCAAGTATGCTAAATAGGTTAAGCAAATACGATTAGTAACAAGTATGATTATCAATGGATGTATATGTAATAGATAAATCCATTTCTTCTATCAGATATCTACTCAGATTTCTTAAGATTGCATCTAATAACAATCATCGTCATTAGTCTGACTATCATCATATGGCTTGCTAACAACACAAGAAATCTAGTAGCATAACCGTTTCCAACATCATAAATATATCTAATAGCATAATATGTCTATCCATGGCATGTATAATAAAGTGAACAAGTCTACATCATAAGTAGAGTCAACTCATAGCATAAGCATGATTAGCAATTTAAGCATTTCTAATTGTTGACTCAAGGTCAATTAGGTCAATGTTGACTCACGTCTAAATTGACTAAACCCATGTTTTGATGATGACTAACCATTCCACATATTGGTGTCTAATGTCTCTACTTGAGGGATTTCAGATTAGGTATAGACACACTCCAAATGCCCTAACTTGCGCATATCAAATTGGAGAAAAGACAAGTCAAAGTCATACAAGTGCACATTTTTGTAATATGATGTATATCCATTAGAATCATGTTGTAAATCACTTGTAATGATTGTATGACTTGTAATTAAGCTTAGAAAAATATCAGGAGCACTTAGATCGAATATTAGAGCACTTTAGATGCATCTTTGAAAATTGATTACATGCACTTTGTCGGTCGAGTTTCCCAGCCTGAAAACTCGACCGATCAATCCTTGATCAATTTTCTGAAGATTGCATCGGTCGAGTTGTGTTTACACAGAACTCGACCGATGGAGTAACTGACCAAATCAATTTTCATTGGTCGGTCGAGTTTCCTCAGGACAAACTCGACTGATGGTCTGAATATCGGCTTTGTCTTTTACTCTATCGATCGAGTTACCCTTATAGAAACTCGACCGATTGCACTGTACGGAAAAGTACAGAAAAGTGTTTCTAGCCGTTGTGGAGTTGCAACAAGTGAAAATATATCCGTTGCAAGCCAAAAAACGGCTAGTTTTCGTTCACAAGTGTTCCCAAAGGCTAAGAGGCATCCTCAGCTATAAATAGGACCCCTTGGGCTTCATTCCAAGGTTGAGCATTCATTGCAAACTCTATGTGAGGTTCCTATTCTATAGATGAGTGCTTCCTACAGCCTCCTCTCTCTCTCTAAGCTTAATCACTTTCTACATCCATTAGAGTGAGTAGGAAATCTGTAAGAGAGCTATTCCTATATGTATATCTTGTGAGGCTCTCACTTCCACCACCTCCATTTCTCTCATTTCAATCATGAAGATGAAGGTTCTCTCTCTTGTCCAAGAGAGGTGAAGAAGAACAAGGGAAGGAGTCCCTTGGTGAAGATCAAGGCTGAAGATTTGGAGCAAGAGTGGGTAAGCCCTTGGTGAAGGTAGAAGACTCCTTGCTCAAGTAGGTAAGTCCTTGGTGGAAGCTTCTCCAAGTGAAGGTGAAGTCAAAGGCGGAAGATCCAAGAAGAGTGGGTAATTCCTGCAAGGCTGAAGACTTGTGCAAGAGTAGGTAAGTCCTTGGAAGAAGGCAGAAGACTCCTTGCAAAGTGGGTAAGTCCTTGGTAAGGTTGAAGACTCTTTGTATTGGATAGTTAAGTCCTTTGGTTGGTCATGTATTGTATGTCTTATGAAAGAATATAAGAGTGCAATAGTTTGGAAGTCCTAGAGGTTGACCTCTCTAGGCAAGTGGACTGACACACTTCTAGTTTGAAGTGTGGAACCACTCTAAATAGCTTGTCTCTTGGTGTATGTTCAATCTCTCTCATCCTTGCTATGCATGTTTTAGTTGCACTCAAATTACCTATTTAGCAACCTTATCTTGTCATATATCTTGAAGGTTTAATGATTTTTGTTTAAGTGCTTTCAACTCTATTCACCCCCCTCTAGAGCATCTAATCACCCATCTAGGATCTAAACACTAATTACATAGGCATGGCTAGCAGTATTAAACATAGCTAGCAACATAATCTTAACTATCAATGTCAGTATATCTGACAACAGAAGCATTTTTACAACATGAGTATGTCTACAACATAAGCATATCTATCATCTCTTATTGCACTATACATCATCTTTATGTAAGGAAAGCAAACAAGGGTTATCATCCAATATGAAGTGTTGTGTATAACCCTAAATAGATATGCGACACGTCTGTATTACATCTTTATCACTGCCCTGAGGATTTGAGTCGTACCATCAAAATCCAACTCACCACTATTAAGTCAAAATCAGTGCCATACAAGATCTATGGAAGAGGCGGACTCTGTGATCTCACCAATAACTACCGGTCAGTACGAGAGACAACGTAGAGACATACCAGTCAACTACCAACAATGACATATAGTCAACTGAAAACAACTAGCCCACCTTGGTACATGTCATAATGCTAGAGAACAAATCACACATGGCTGTTCTATAAGAAGCATCTTGTAGTTATACTACTTCCTTTCACACATCACAATATCACAATATCCAAGGCATGACTGTAGTCATCCTTAATTTCTTGATATTAGGGTACCAAGCTATCCCCGCATACTCAACATGTTATGTATGTGCTCTGAGTTTCCCATAGGAGTTACTTATTTCACCACCCAGCAAGTTTTGACACTGGAATAGATCTATGGCACATGGCACTACATGATGAAGGTTTCACTTGATTAGTTATTGCCAATTGGGTGAATTAAGGCTGCATCAAACAAGTGGGCATACAAACCCTAATTCATCTATAGCAAACATTGCTATATACCAATTTCAGAAGATATAAAACATATGAGACATAATTTCTCATCTCAACATCACAACACACTATTCTTCTGCTAATCAATAGACTATACTTGTCATTACATCATCATCACATGGTACTATTCATTTCCATTCATGAGTCTACACTTTTCATCATGCTATCATATGATATGAATCCTTCACAACATCACAGGGTATCAACCCTTGTCAACATAAGAGGATTATACCTCATTTAGGGCTCAACCATGCACAAAAGTCATTAAGACGATCATATCATTTCCTACAAGTTCATCATTATCTTTCCATGCCTTAGAACAAGGCTCAACAAACATCACCACTCATGTGATGCACAGGCTCATCATGATTTTGCAATAAATAACTAAAAGTTGTTTATAGGATAACATTGCAGGGTTATCTTAGCATTAAGAGCATTCCTTTATTATATCAACATATAAGGAATCTATATGATTGGTCATCATCACACTAATAGTGTACAGGTTTAGCATAAGAAGGCATAAATCATAAAGCTATGATGACCACTAGTTAACATATTAGAGTTGAAATTAATCATTAGGAAGGATATTCCATCATTATATTGACCATTCAAGGAAGGGTAGCATAGATAACTACCATCATCTACTATCATTAGGGTTAGGTTCAACAAGATAGGTTACTTTGATGTTACAAATCAACATTCATACCCAAACCCTAACTCGTGGCATCCCCATTGGATCATTGATGCATGGGGTGAAGTATCACCATCACATTCCATTTTATTCTCAAGTATGGATCTACACATAACTCAAGATGTAACCATCCGTTTACAACATACTAGGGTTCAACCAAAAAAGAGAGTACTCCATGATTGTATTCGTCATTCAAGGACTATTCATAACCACTTACCAGCATTTGCTTATATTAAGGCTAGGTATAACAAGCTATACCTCATTAGGGTTACATATCAACACAGTATGGTCATTCTCCCTTCTATTCATATGAGTGCAAAGGTAAGACTACCTATTTAGGTAAAACCCTCATAGGTTCCATCATCATTCAAACCATATCACCATACCACAACATCATCCAGAACCATTGGATGTTGAAATGGTAAGACCATTGATTATTTACATAAGTAAATGCCTTAAAAACCATATGTAAAGCCATTGAGTTGTAACCTATAAAGAGTCACCATTAAACCCTAAACATCCCTTATTTAACAACATAAAGGGGAACCATAGGTTCTAGGGTTAAATCCCATCATTGGTTGTACATTTTAAGCAAGCCATCATATCAACCATCAAGCTCCTTAAATTGATCACATGAAGGAAACCATCAAATTCAGATTGTTAGAACTCACATGTAATACTATAGGTTTCAATCCAAACCATTGGAAGTTGAAAAATCTAATCTAAACCATTGGATCAAGTCCATTAATCAAAACTACCATATGAAGAAGTGTTAGATCCTAACCATTGGATCAAGTTCATAATTTAAAACCATCATTTGGAGTAAATGTATAACCCTTGAATCATTTGACCCAAGAAACTATTGGGTCAGGGCTTAATTGAAGAAGCATCTAAAGACTTGACTCACCATTAGTTTTGGTGACCTGATCTACCATTGGGTGTGACATCGTAGATCACCATCAGTTGATAGGATCAACATTATATTCATTTAACACCATTGGATATTAAGCTAATGTCATCATTGATTGATAGCATCATTAGAGAATCAAACCATTGCTCATTGAGATTCCAAGAGAGCCTAACACTGACCTGAGGTGTGACTATCAGTTCACACCATCATTAATCACCCTTGGTTACCACCTTTGGTTGTCATGAAGACCACACCATCACATCATGTGTTTAGAGAAGAAAACAACCTAGAAACCCTAATATGGACCATCGGTTGATAGGTGCTTAGCACCATAGGTGGTGATACCAACTTGAACTAAGTCATCTCCTTCCTTAGGAAAAACATGCACATGATTAAAGATTCATATAGAATTGGAAACAAAACAAGAACACCATAAAAACCGAAATCCCAAACAAGCTTAGCTTCTTAATGCTTAAATCACCATTTTTAAGAAAGAACATGAGCTAACAAGCTTATAGTAAACAATATAAGTAAAGAGAGTTATAAAACTTGCCTCTACTGAGAAGAAAAGACTTATAGCAGAAAGAAAATTGAGCAAAGAAGGCAAGAAAAAATCAAGTTTCAGATTTGAAATCAGCCAAGTAGGCACTTTTCTCCACAAAGAAGCAAAACCCTAGAAGAAGAAGCAAGAAAGGTAGATTCTTGAGTTCTAGAGCAACTTCTACCATGGAACAACAAGGTTACAACCCAGAGAAAGGTAGGAGGAAGAAGAACAAAGAAAGAAATGGAGGAAAGAAGGGGATACTTACTTGTTTAGGTCAAGATAACTAAGACAGAGATTTAGAAACCCTAAAGGAAGAAAATCATAACCCTAGATGCTTCTACCAGGAAGATCCACACATTCTTCTTCCTTGGACAGAAGATCCACAGACAAATAGAATAAGGATGGTGCTCTTAGAAGGAGGGAAGTGGTAGAAATAAAAAGTTTCATTTGGGAGCTTAAGAAAAGATATATATATATATATATATATATATATATATATATATATATATATATATATATATATATATAAAGCTTAGATGATAAGGTAGAGAAGAAGAACGAGGTGTACAAGTAGCTCCCCATGTGTCCATAGCCTTAAACTATTAAGGATATATAAGCAACCACACTAGAACTGCCCCTCCATTCATAGAGACCTGTTTAGTCACTATTTTTTGAATTTCCAAGTAAAAAAAATAAACCATTGGTTGATAGCTCCTAAAGGTAGCTCATCCATAAAGGGATAAACCCTAAACTACCCTTGAATGAAACACCTCCAAACCAAGGTACAAGTGAATACCCCATGGCTCAAAAAGCTCTAGAATGATAAGAGAACATTCAACGACCATAATTTAAGTGACAAATTGCAAATAAAACCTCTCAATTGGGTAAATTGCATAAAAGTCCAAAATGTGCATAAAACTGCATAAATTGCACAAATAATGTCCAAATAGGATCAAATTTGAAACTTAAGCTTGTCACATGATACCAAAACATATCACAATGTCATATTAGGGTTCTAAGAATTCAATTATGGTAATTAAGCATGTTCAACCATTTGAGCAAGGTTAGGGGTCTCACACTTGTGTAACATATATTTGGAGGCAATAGATGATTCCATAATGTTCTAGAGCCAACTTTTTATTTGTCTATTCCTCCATTTCCATTCATGGATTTCCTTAACAAGATTCTCTATGAACTTCAACTTGTTTATGGAATCAAGAATAGTTTGAGCAGAATTCATTTGGAATAGGTAGTTCTCTCCATTTAATTTGATAACAAAGATAGGATCACTATCATTATAGACAATGGTTTGAGGTGAATCCCATCCTTTAGAAATGTTGAAGAATCAAGAACACTGGTAGAACCAGAATAGATATATCCAATCACTACTAAGTTTCACAATGATAGGAGAGAGATAAAATATAAGAAGTGAGACTAAAGTACTATCATGGGAAGAAGATACCATGATAGAAAAATATAAATGATCCCTAACCGTTAAGAGTGATCACCCATGTACATAGGTGTAATACATGGGGAGGAAAATAAAAGGGAAGAAGGTCAAAGATTATTGAAAACTTTTATAAAAGATTTATACCATTCCCCAATCAATGAGCCACCTTCATATTTGGAGGGTGATAAAAAAGGTGAGGAGTTCCAGTGGGATTCCCATAAAGGTTGCTCAGCCAGTGGGCACCCTGTCAAGGGGCAATGGGTGCATCTCCTAAGGGGAAAACGGCCTATGACTCCCCTTAAAAAAATGAGATGGCTATAGCATGGATAGAGGGTCCCAGATAGGGTAGAAGAGGAGGTCAAATGTGATGGATTAGATCCCATCCAAAGCCAAGATGACATCAATATGTTTTCTACAACACCCGATCAATAGTGTGCTATGGCACTGCTAATGCCATACACCATGCTGGTAATGTTCAGGAGCAGGAAGGAGCAAGAGAGGAGATGAATATGAAGAAGTGTAAGAAGAAGAAGAATAAGAGAGAGAAGAGGGAGAAGTGATGTAGGTGATAGAGAGGGGGAATGGGTGGCTACTCCTCCTCCTAAACCCTTAGGGTTAACAAATTGCATTTGACACTTGACATAATTTAACTACACGTGTAAAAGGCAAGTCTATATGTCAAAGTAATATTGGATTATGAGTACAAAGTTATCAAATACATGGAGTTGTGAGGTCAAAGAGTATTACTAATTAGGACAGTTCAACTAGGTTGAAGGAAATTTTGGATTTGATTAAGAACTAAGATTAAACTAAAATTAAATTAAGAAATCAATTTTAAGTGGATTTTGAAGCAGATACATGAACAATCTCTGGGTTGACCAATTTCACCTTAACATTGTCTATAGTTGATTTTTAATCATTTATTAAAAAAATCATTGATTTATGATTAGGGACCTAGATTTAGCATCAACCTCTCTAGAAGTGGAATAACATGTTCAAACTAGTCAAAATTGTACTCACATTGAGTTCCTTATTCCAGTTCTAATTATGATGAACGATCTCTTAGTTATTCTCTCCCACTGGTTATACCTCTCTCACAGTGGTTAGACCTCTCTCACTATTCACTGAGTTTGTGAGAATCCTCATGATAGAAACCCCTCTCTCAAAGTGATTAATGTATGGAATTATTATTTAAGGTGAGCAAGCTTAAACAATAGAGATAAAATCGATATCCATAAAAACATGCAATAGAAACTAAAATCATATTTTCAACTACAACATCGCTTTGGGATACTCCTGGTGCCTAGAGATAAAAAAACTAACCAGACATATCCGACATGGTATCTATGACAATATGAGTTTTTGAATATCTAATCTTTACCTTTATACCCTTACATTATTGACTTTAGAGTTCAATTCATCAACCATTTTTGTATTGATGACTCTTTTCTAGCACTTATTTGAAGAATTTGATCCATTTCATACCTTGAATACATAGAAATCTATGATTTGGACATGCTGATCTCTTGGATCATTTCAATACATATCTTTATCCTATGGAACCAAAAACTTTTTTCCTAATTATTCTAGACTATATTCTAATCGTAGTTCTAAATTTCACTCCAATCAAAGTTTCCTATCTATCTATACTAATTTCCAAACAATGCACCTAAAATTCACTTTTTCCTCTCCTTTTACCATTGTTTTAGCTATTTGGATTGAAGCTTGGCCTTAGTGGGCTTCCCACAACATGACCCAGGACCGGGACACATGATCGAGGGGCACTGCAACCAGTCATATATAGATCAACCCTGTGTCATCCCTTGGATCTTGACCCGATGACGCCCAAGATCTGGCCTACCTTGGGTGAAAATGGCAACGACTGACATGTTTCCAACTCTAGATCTTCAGATCTCTCTTATCTGTAATCCATTTGACTTAATTCTTGACCTATTCTATTACTCTTTTAATTATGCCCCATTTGTGTATTTTTTACCTTCTAGTCGATATGATTCATGAAGCTTCAATACCCCTCTTTTTAGCCACTTCCATTGATCCGTACGCCTTCCTACACCTATAAACACCCCTCTTTGTATCTGTCTCACTCCCACAAATCCAACCAACACCTTGAATTTCCCTCTCCTCTTTATGTGATAAAGTGATATTTTGACATTCTTAGTTTTACAGATTATAATGAAATATTTGAATCCATATGTTTGAGTTATTTAGGGAGTTTCACCTTCCCGTTCTTACTCCCATCTCCATATTTCACAACAAGGCTTGAAGGTGTGGTCAGGCTCACAGAAGGCTCTTCCTTTCTGCCATGGAAGAAACCAATGGTGATAGGTGTAGAGGCGAGGTGATCTGCTTCCAGACCTAATCCTTGCTTCTCCCAGACCAAACCCTAAACTCAGGAGGAGCTTTTCACCTTTTTCTCAGCCATGCCAATAGGCTGCTTCAGAGACCTTCACCGGTTCCACATGAAAACACACATGAAGGAGCATCTAGCCACTGCTCCCATGCCAGAAAGGAGA
This sequence comes from Alisma plantago-aquatica, assembly GCA_963693085.1. Lineage (NCBI taxonomy): Eukaryota > Viridiplantae > Streptophyta > Magnoliopsida > Alismatales > Alismataceae > Alisma > Alisma plantago-aquatica. The sequence goes on from OY856409.1 coordinate 811,015,734, forward strand.
ATCTGTGGCACCAGCAGTAGAGGTGAGTTCCTCAACCAGCGTGGATGAGCCACTACAGAGACAAACGCTATGCTGGTGACTTAAGGGATATGCGATCAAATATTTTAGCACCGTTAAGCAGTGGCAAAGAGGTGGCTCATCGAGGACCTTCCTTGGCAGAGGCACTCGTATAGACTCGCGAGGAGGAGGACGTGCATAGAGAACTGCGGGGATGAGAGCGCGGTCAGAAAGGAGGAAGGAGCGAGCATGCTAGAACAAACCCTAAATCAGGTGCACAACTTTGAAGGTTCTGACGAGGAGGAGAATACCTAGGCCAATCTCTCGCGGAGGATATACCCTAAAGCGATGGCCATGGGAGACATAATCCTACAGACTCATAGATGGCGTCGAACACGAGAAGAGAATGAGGAATTGTGAGAAAGGGAAATGTTCAAGCGGACCAGGTCAGAGCCAACTAAATTGGATGACTCAAGAGATGAACCACACCAATTAAGACACATGGCAGCACCCAACTGGCTCAAAAAGATATTTTCCCTCAAATATCCAGATAATTTCACATATATTAGAAAATTCATAGGAAATAGCTTGATAATCAGAAAAATACAAACAAAGTACTAAAATTCTCAAAAAATCAGTAGAATAACATGAGACCATGATATTAGTCTTTTGAAGCTTAAATGTCAGTAATATCATGTAAGATGTTGTATACTTGTTTCATGGATAATAAATATCAAATGATGGCCTAAAGTTATGATAATATATCAGTAAATCCATAATCATGTTTATAATGCATCTGATATTAGAGATTGTAATGTTGATGCACGAAATCATGTAATTTTCTTAGTATATCTATCTGGGGATAATAACCATAAATAAAATGTAGAAAATACATATATGGTTAATATATGTTAGAATTTCCTAACTATGTTCATAACATTATATGGAACATGATGTGTGACCAATACATTAGTCTCATGTGCAAAATTCATGTTGCATAATGACGACTCATAATATATAGTTTGAAACCCTAATTGAAATAAAGTATATGACCTAGGGTTAATACATGCACACAATGATATGGAAACTAATGCTCATATAATTGATCCTAATATGGAATGCAACATTAGTAACATTAATCCCATATAACAAGAAGAGTAAGATAAGAAATAATGATGTGAATATCCTAAAGAGCTAAGTCAAACCCTAAAACATACATAACTAGGGCTATGACAATGATGAGAATCTGATGATGGTACATGTGATCTTGTCTTAACCATGGGTTTGACCAAGATATAGTTGACATGAGGAATATGTGATGGTTAGAATATCTCTTTGGAAGGTACACCCTTAACTCTTACTTGGCCTACTATTCAATATGGTTGTATTGTGTGTACAAATACTTGGCATATGATATTGGATGAAATGAATGTTCTTGTATGATATTTTGCTTGTTTTTCCATACTTATATGGTTATGAACACATGAAACATAAGATATCTGATCCATCATATGATAGCACAAAACTCTTTGGTAGTATAGTGCATTGAAGTGATCTAACTCTTTGGTAGGAGATCACATTGTATATATGATATAATTCTTTGGCAGGAGATCATAAGGCCTAAAAGCATCTATCACTTTACTGGCAGATGTACGAGATATATGATGGAAATGTGCTTAAAATATGTGTTCTCTTTTTTTAATAAACATCCTTATTTGAGTATATGCTTTTGTTATATTTGTTTATTATTTCCAAATATTAGATTTATCTTATTTGCCAAGTCTTAGTAATGAAAGGTATATAAAAGAAATGTATGCGTACTCAGTACAATATTCTTGAATATTGTGCTAACGTGTACCACATGTAATCTTCATTTTAGGTATGTGGGCATATGATCTTGAAGATCCGGGATAGTTGAGAGTTGTGTGGCAAGCTGGTGTACAGGTGGACCTGTTGACTTAAGATCCTATTGTTTAGTGGTAGTGCATGTATGTAAGAGTTTCCTATTTAATGTGTAATATTAAATGTTGTAACAATTTATTATGTAATTACATGTTGAATGGTGAACATGTGTTGTATGGTTTTATTATTGTTCATGTGCATGTGCTACTGTTGTTTCCTTCTAACTTCCTCTAATTTTCTTCTTCTTATCCTAGTGTGTTGTGTTTAAATTGGGATTCTCACTGAGGTGAGTTTTCAATTTGGACGTCACACATCAAATTAAGTTTTAGAAAATTTGGGGACATCACAAGTGGTATCAGAGCATGAACAATAGCAAAGCCCGCCATTTTCTCATTATGCTACTTGAAACTAAAGAACCTCGAGCTTACAACAAATCTTTAGGGTTAGATTAGTTGTCTTTTAGAGACTAGATTTGACCTGGCCTCTAGGTTAGCACCTAGATGTCTGAGAACTAGGTCTAGACTATTGCTTGTTTTATATCAAGTCCTAAGATGACATTATTTCCTGGCAGTATGGGACGTTACATTATTTGGAAATATTGTGCATCAAGGAAGAGAAATCATAGACATATAGCGCTCGTTATCAAGGGTAGCTACGTTAGTCTACACTTTGTTCTCACCCTTTTCATTAGGAGACATGGCACTAGACCGTCTACTATGTGTGGGACTCTTATTTTTTTGATTTTGTTTTGATTACAATCAGATCAAGACTCGAAAATTTTCTCTGACGCTTGTTTTACTGGAGAAAAACTATATATTATAATTTATTATATATGTAAGTATTATAAAAATGTGTCCCCATACATGTACGAGTAGGATGTGGTCATGCAACCTAAGTGAAATTGAATGACATAAGTCTAGAAGAGAGAGTAGTTCTAGATTAGATGTCTAGAGCCTTGTTAGAATATATGATAGATGGAATATATGAAATAAGTTTTGATGTATGATGTAAGTCTTATATAGATCATATAAGATGGTTTATGATGATCAATGTTGTCTTTAAGGATTAAGGTTCAATTTTGAGGATTTGAGATAGGCTTTGATTATGTATGTATGTTTTTGTAAGATAAGATAAGACAAGTTAAGATAAGATGTGAATCAACATGAGTCTCAAGCTCTTCTACAAATGAGGACCTTTAGTGTTGGGACCAATTTTAGGGTTAACTCTAGAAAGAGTGAGACCCACGGGGAAAAGGTCAGAGAACCTAAACTCTAAGATATGAGAATTATGAGAAATATGTGATATGATATGTCCTAAACTAGAATACTCCTGGGTGATTGAGATGAGTTTCTTTGTGCATGATTCATATAGTCTTATTGAACCCTAGATGTCCTTGGGAGAACCAAACCCTAGAGACAAAGAGAGGATGGTTATATATGTGCATGTGAACAAGAATATGAGTACCTACCATCTAGGTGAGGGAGAGAGAGTCCCAAGATCTCAGAGAAGGTAAGTGTTTTATCCTTTGTGAAACCTCATACTTGGGTCGGTGGTTTCCCACATAGGAATCTAGTGGTGTATATAAGAGAGTTTTAGGTAAGAATGTTTGGTGGTTTCCCACATAGGAATATAGTGGTGTATATAAGAGAGTTTTGGGTAAGCATGTCTCATGGGTAGTGAACCTATGACAAGAGTGTCATGTTTTGGTTTAGTTTGTGTTTATGTGGATAGAGCTTGTAAAGATAATCAACAGTGCCAATGAGGTACATCCGGGAACCCTAGACGAAAGAGGGAAGATAAATATTTTGCATAAGTATGTGATACTCATAGATTTGAGTGAGCTCATAGTGTTTGAGCATGGCACCACCCCTAGGTGATGGTTTCAGGGAACCTCATTTGGACGTGATAAACGTTTGATGTATGCTTATAAGCCACTAGTGTAAGTTTGTTTAGCACAACCATGATATAATATGTGTAAGAATGTGATCTTATCTTGAGCTATGATATATAGATATGACATAACAAAAACCCTAAAGATGGTTTTATAGTTCTCTTTGTATAAATGGTTAACCACATACATGAATGATGATGATAATGTGATATAGTTGGTTAATCATGTTATAAAGTCACTGATAAAGTTTGTAACCTAATATGAAAGTGAAATTAGACCATATTAATGATAAATATCAAATCTGGTGTTAATGTTGGTGCTTAATAAAGATATTGCATATAATTTGAAAAGTTAGCCCAATGAAATGATGATGGTGAACCTTAATATGATTTAGATAGATAATGCGGGTTAGTTACAGTTAACTCCATCAAAAAATGTTATTGTTTAAGTCTTATGCTTGGGTGAAATGAGTACAAAATCCATAATCGGAAATATGACACAACCTAAGCATCTAAATCATGTTATATGTTGAGGGGTTCACCTAGATTCTTTTAAAGTCACTTAGAAGTGCTTTGGATATATGGTTATAGGTATCTTGTGTGGATATGTTTCACCTAAAGTGGTTCCCTAAATGTGGTTAAAGATCTTTTGTTTTTTTTTTTGGGAATAAGAGAATGGTTTAATTTTGAGGAAAAAATTTCTTTTAAGATGTATATGATGTGATAGACTTGACTTTTAGCTTAATTTTGAGGATGAAATTTTCTTTAAGGCGTGTAGGATGTGATAGAGTGATATTTTGACATTCTTAGTTTTACATATTATAAAGACATATTTGAATCCACATGTTTGAATTATTTAGGGAGTTTCACCTCCCCATTATTACTCCTATCTCCATGTTTCACAACAAGGCTTGAAGGTGTGGTCGGGTTCACAGAAGGATCTTCCTTTTTGCCACAGAAGCAGCCAACAATGGTCCAAACTCAGGAGGAGCTTTTCACCTTTTTCTCAGCCATGCCAGCAGGCTACTCTGGAGACCTTCATCAACACCACACGACAACATGCATGAAGGAGCATCTGGGCATTGCTCCCATGCCAGAAAGGAGAATCCATAGCAGCGACAGTAGAGGTGAGTTCCTCACCCAACATGGATGAGACAGTGTAGAGACAAACACTGTGATGGTGACTTAAGGAAGATGCAATGGAATCTTTTAACATCATTAAGTAGTAGAAAAGAGGTGGCTCATTGGGGACCTTCCTTGGAGGTGGCTCACATAGACTCACGAGGAGGAGGACATGCGTAGAGAACCACCGGGATGAGAGAACAATCAGAAAGGAGGAAGGGAGCGGGTGGGCCAGAGCAAACCCTGAATCAGGTGGATAGATTTGAAGGTTCCTATGAGGAGGAGAATACCTGGGCTGATCTCTCACAGAGGATATACCCTGAAGCAGAGGCCATGGGAGATAGAATCCTGCATACTCACAAATGGCGTCGAACGCGAGAAGAGAATTAGGAATTGTGAGAAAGGGAAATGTTCAAACGGACCAGGTCAGAGACAACTAAATCGGATGTCTCAGGTAATGAACCACACCACTTAAGACACGTGGCAACATCCAACTAGCTCAAAAAGGTATTTTCCCTCAAATATCCAGATAATTGCACATATATTATAAAATTCATAGTAAACAACTCAATGATCATAAAAATACAAACAAAGTACCAAAATTCTCAAAAAATTAAGTAGAAAAACATGAGACCATGACATCAGTCTTTTGAAGCTTAAATGTTAGTAATATCATGTAAGATTTATATACTTGTTTCATGGATAATAAATATCAAACGATTACCTAAAATTATGATAATATGTCAGTAAATTCATAATCATTTTTGTCATGCATCTAATACCAGAGATTGTAATGTTTATGCACAAAATCATGTAATTTGCTTAGTATGGATATCTAGGGCTAATAACCCTAAATAAAAAGTAGAAAATACATATATGGTTAATATATGTTGGAATTTCCAAACTATGTTCATAAAAGTATATGAAACATGATGTGTGATTAATACATCAGTCTCATGCATGAAATTCATGTTACATGGTAATGACTCATAATATATAGTTTGAAACCCTAATTGAAATAAAGTATATGACCTACGGTTAATACATGCACACAATGATATGGAAACTAATGGTCATTTAATTGATCCTAATATGGAATGCAACATCAGTAACATCAACCCCATATAACAAGAAGAGTAAGATAAGAAATAATGATGTGAATATCCTAATGAGATAAGTCTAACCCTAAAACATACATAACTAGGGTTATGACAATGGTGAGAATATGATGATGGTACATGTGACCTTGTCTTAACCAGGGGTTTGACCAAAATATAGTTGACATGAGGAATATGTGATGGTTAGAATATCTCTATGGAAGGTATGCCCTTACCTCTTACTTGAAAAACTATTCAATATGGTTGTATTATGTGTGTACAAATACTTGGCATATGGTATTGGATGAAATGAGTGTTCTTGTATGATATTTCACTTGTTTTTCCATACTTATATGGCTATGAACACATGAAACATAAGATATCTGATCCATTATATGATAGCACTAAACTCTTTGGTAGTACAGTGCATTGAAGTGATCTAACTCTTTGGTAGGATATGACATTATATATATGATCTAGCTCTTTGGTAGGAGATCATAAGGTCTAAAAGAATCTATCCCTTTGGTGGTAGATGTACGAGATATATGATGGAAATGTTCTTAAAATATGTGCTCTTTTTTTTTAATAAATATCTTTATTCGAGCATATTCTTTTGTAATATTTCTTTATTATTGCCAAGTATTAGGTTTATCTTATTTACCAAGTCTTAGTAATGAGAGGTATATAAAATACACGAAGGTGTACTCAGTACAATGTTCTTGAATATTGTGCGGACGTGTACCACATGTAATCTCTATTTTAGGTACGTGGACATATGATCTTGAAGATCCAGGATAGTTGAGAGTTGTGTGGCGAGCTGATGTACAAGTGGACATGTTGTCTTAAGATCCTGTTGTTTAGTGGTAGAACATGTATGTAAGAGTTTGTTGTTCAATGTGTAATATCAAATGTTGTAACAATTTATTATGTAATTATTTATTGAATGATGAACATGTGTTGTATGGTTTTATTATTGTTCATGTGCATGTGCTACTATTGTTTCCTTCTGACTTCCTCTAATTTTCTTTTTCTTAGCCTAGTTTGTGGTGTTTAAATTGGGATTCTTGCTGAGGTGAGGTTTCAATTTGGACTTCACACATCAGATTAAGTTTTATAAAATCTAGAGACATCACAGTTTCCAATATTCTGTCGAGTTTTTATCAGTGACACATAGTAGCAACATTACGGGGATGCTTCTCTCTCTCTCTCTCTCTTTTATTCAATTTAATACTTCCTCTATCTCCTCTAATGCCTTTTCTTCTAATTCTTATAAAAATCATAAAAAATGCATACATGCTCAAAAATAGGTAAAAAGGTAATCATTTTTCATCAGGAGAATGATAGAAATCTAATAGAACGATTATCAAGACTTGATTCTCAATCCTATTCTAAAAATTTCCAAAAATATGATATTTGGTGATGATACTAAAACCATAATTGAATCTTTATCTATACTTGATCTATTTATCATGAACCTTAATTTTGACTCTGATTTCTATTCTAGAGACTCAAATTCTTGATGACATGACATTATTTAATGATTAGAACTAAACCTTAATTTTATGACTAATCCACCCTTACTCTCAAGATTATGGATATATGCATGGAATTTATGCTAGATCTTGGTGATGTATTCCAACCTTGATTTTTTGATTTTGGAATTTGAGGCTTTTCAAATCTTATGATTTCACATATCTATCTTGGGAGCCTTTGTGACTATTGCTATCTCAAACTTTGATCATGACAAGAAGTTGGAGGGTCACTTGGTGTTTCCAAATATATAACCTAATTAATCATTTATCCACTTGCAAATACTTGACATTTAAAATTGATCTTGAAAGCTTGTCAATTGATTATGTCAAGATGAATGATCATCTAAAGTCCAAGAAGTAAAAAGTACCCTACAACTTATAACCTTGAAAACCCTAGTTCTTGAAATCGACCCTAACTATCTGATCTAATCAACTCCTAATGATGATCTAACTAACTTTTAGAAGAGTATAAGGTTCTCTCTTCATTAACAAGTAGCCATTTACGTATGAGACTTTGGTTTTCCCATCAGAGTCAAAGTGGCAATAAAATTATCTTGAGGCTACTTAATTAATATGGAATAAAGAGTGATAAAATATAAGGTTTTCCAATGTCTTGAATTTTGCATAAATGATTATATTTATTTCGTATGTCTCGCCAATCTGTCACTTCTTTTGCAATATATATACACATATTTAATCATTTCATGTTTTTCATAAATCATACTTAATTCTTGTAAGCAAATTTTTGGGTTTTGATTTTAGGTTTATGATAATTTGCAAGGATTTCCTTTTGCTAACTTGAGAACTTTGATCAAGATTCACAAATAAAAACTTCATGCGACATAGTAATGTTTTAGGATCTAGTAGTTAGTCTTTAGATTTACTTTTGATGTATCTTTCATATCATGTCACCTTCGGGCCCATTTTGTGTACCTTTTTGGTTCAAATTAATGGAATGAGATTTTATCTCTTTATGCATATGCTTGTGTGTGGTTCATTTGGGCCAATAAGGGACAGACGCTTCAATTCCCTTGACATTGTCTATTGGGAAGTGGGATTGGGAAGGGGTAAAAATGTATCTCTGATAGTTTATACAAAATATACACACTCCCATATGCATTAGTTAAATAATATTTCCAATTTCTTAAACCTAGGAAACCCTAGAAGTTCATAATGGTGAAATTGAGGTGTCTAGGCTTAGTGTTCTAACTAGTAATCACCTCCTATCCCTCTTGTAATAGTGTCTGGGGTTCCCTATTCTACTTGGATTTTACTGACGCAAAAATGGATCTAAAGGTTCTCCTTTGAAACCCTAGAGAGTCCTCAATCATCTCATTTTTTTCTCTAAGGAATATCTTGAGACTACCTATCAAATTGAAGTAGGGTGACTCCTCATCTCTTCTCTCTCCTACTGGAAATCTTGACTTGATCTATACTCCCCCAATTTTGTGTAGTATGGAAAACAACTAAACTATGAAATAAAAATGGAAAAGTATGGAATAAATACCATGGTCTCATATACTCTTGACTCAACCTATGTGATAAAAGAATCATACTAGGAAATACCTTAAAGATGGCTCCAAAACGTCACAAAAGGAGCAGGAACTTTTGGGACTAAGAAAGATGGGAAGGAGAAGGTTGATAAGAGTAGATAATATGAAGGAAGATGAGAAGAAGAAGGAAGCTAAAAATGAAAAAGAAGCTAAAAAAGAAAAGGGAAAGGAAGCCAAAAATGAAAAGGAAGATAAAAAAGAAGAAAAAAGAAGATGATAAGGATAAAGGAAAGGCATTGGATAAGGGAAAAGGACCTTAAATAGGTAGGGGAAATGATGAAGAGGATGAAGATGAAGGTTTACAAAAGTCCTTAAAGGTGATGTTTGGGAGGAAAAAATTAAGTGCTCATGGATGCTATGATCAATTTGATGAACAACACAACATTATTAGCTCTCGGAGGAATCTGTGACAATAATCTAAAACATGTCATTGTGACTAATTTTCTTAAGTTGAATATGAAACCATTCTATGATTAAGATAAGGAGAATGTTTTGGAGAAGAAAGATGCACTGATAGTTTCCATGAAAACACATTTAGAGTGTTGGGGTGTCATGAATATAATAAAGTGATCTTTGCCACCTATTAGCTCAAAGGTGCAGCCAAACCGTGGTGGGAAATTACACCCACTCACAACAGATCATTCCATTTAGTTTGGAATCCTTCAAGCCTATTTTTACAGCTTGTTTCATGCCTAGAAATGAGTTGAAGGAATAGGAAAAATAATTGCTAGCCCTTACTCAAGGTAACTCCTCTGTGTATGAAAACATTCGATAATTTCACCTCATAGAGCATCATGCCAAGAATTTGACTTAGGAAATAAGTTAGAACGCCATGTAGAGGGACTTAATGTCTCTACAAATAGTGGTTGCCTATTCCAGCCTAACACTTTTCAAGATGCCTTTGATTATGCCTTGAAGATGGAAAGGACCCCAGGAATAGTACAAGATAAAAACTAGATTTTGGCTTATCTAGGATTGACAGATGCTATGATAGTCAATCCTAAGCAAGAGGAATGACCTCAAAATGGTAATAATGGGAACAAAAAATCAAGGTTAGAGAAAGATAAATAAGGAAATGGTCAGAATCAAAGGTTGCGATGCTACAATTATGTAAATAATCACATAGGAAGTGGCAAATGTCCAATTCTAGTTTGCCACTACTGTAAGAAAGAAGGCCACCTTAGGGGTCAGTGCCCCTATACACCTCCTCTGTGGTCCACCAAGGATGATCATCAAGGAAAGAACTAAGGGAATAAAAACCAAATTTATATTATGCTCTTCTGATTATGTAACTCTTTTATTCTTGCAACAAACCTTGTGATTTTGGAATCACCATATCTTGAAAGTTCCAATTTTATGCCCTATTGTGTTGGGATTACTCTAGTACTTACAAATTAGAACCTATCATGTAGTTGGATTTTTAAAGTTAATATCTTTGTTGGACCAAATTGATCATCTCAATTTTGAACTTAAATAGTCAATTATGTGACTGGCCAATTTATCACATAACAATTTTGATACCGAGAATGATGATGTGAATCATGAGACCCAAGGATGTTTTGGTAATATTGACGTTTGGGGACAAAATTCTCCATAATGAGGGGAGGATGTGCTAAAGTGAGTTTTTAAATATCTAATATATTACCTTTATGCCCTTACATTTTTTACTGTAATTTATCATCCCTTATTGTCTTGACACTTTTGTGAAAGTTCTCTAAAGAATTTGATACATTTTCTACCTTGAATACATATAAATCTAGTTGAATCAAACTTTCTAAGCTCATGGATCGTTTCAATACCTAGATTTATCCTATATACCTAGATTTTTTTTATTATTTTAGACAATATTCTATGTTTAGAGTCCAAAATTTCACTCAAATAGGAGTTTCCTACCTCTCTCAAGAAATTCCAAAAGAATTCATCTAAAATCCACCTTTTTAATCTTCTTGTTCATTTGTTTTAGCTGTTTGGGCTGAGGCTAGTCCATAAATGGGCCACCCACTACATGATCCAAGATTTGGCCATGTGTGCAAGGCATGCCCCAGCAAGCTGGATTGGGTCAACACATACTGGACCCTAGATTTTGATATGAGGTCATCCACTATGTTAGGTGGCCCGGGAAGTGGCTATCGGGCTACAAACCCTAGATCTTCATATCCCTCTCCTTTGTGCTCCATTTTATTTGATTTTTGACCTATTGTATTTGTCCTTCAACTCCCCCCATATGTATCTAATTTTATCTTTGAATAAACAAGATTTCCAAATCTTTGAGACCTTTCTCTATAGCTACCACCATGGATCCATACACCTTGATTTAACCATAATCCTAAGTCCCTACACCATAAATACACTCATTTCTATCTTTGTCTCACTCACGCAAAGCAACCAACACCTTGAATTGTCATCTCCTTCTCTCTTTCACCTTTGCTCAATTTTGGCTGATGATAAACAAACTCAGTGCAACTTTTCTCTTACTTTTGTTCAAGTTAATAATTTCTCTTTCTCTCTCTCATCTATTTCTTATTTCTTTTAAATCTTGTAAAAACCATGAAAAATGTATGCATGCTCCAATATAGGAATATAAGTAGTTGTTTTCATGAAGAGCATGAGAGGAATCCTATAGAACTATTGCACCGACTTGATTCGAAACCCTATTCTAGAATGTTCCTAAAAGATGATCTTTGTTGACAATCTTAAAATCAAAATTTAATGTTTATCTAGACATGATGTATTTATCATGAACCTCAATTTTGAATCTGGATTCTACTATAGTGACTCAAATTCATCATGACATGACCTTGATTAATGACTGGGACTAAGCCCTAGTTTGATGACTTATCCATCCTAACTCTAAAGTTTGTAATTACATGCATGGAAATTATGATGAATCTTGGTAATGGGTTCCAACCCTAACTTTTTGATTTTTTGAATCAATGGGTTTTCAAATCTTATGATTTCCCATCTCAAAACTTGTGAAACCTTTGTGACTATTTTTATCTCAAACTTTGATCATGACATGAAGTTGAATGGTCACTTGTTGTTTCCAATATATGTCCTAATTGATCATTCATATACTTGTGAATACTTGGTATTTGAAATTGATCTTGAAAACTTGTTGGTTGATTATGTGAAGATGAATGATTATAATTAAGTTCAAGAAGGAACTAAGTACCTTAAAACTATAACCTTGAAAACCTTAGTTCTTGAAATAGGTCTTAACTATGTGATCTATTCAATCATTGACTAAGGTCTAACCCAAGCCTCTAAACTGCTCTATCTTGGATCCTGTGACTCAATAATCTAGTGAAGGTACGTGTACTATCCTCTTGACTTGTTTGTTTTATGGAACTATACCCTTATGTACTCTTATTAAAAAAGCTTGGCTATTTATTTGAATTACCTATAAATAAGCTTATTTTTTACCTGTATGTATGTTTATCAAACTTGATACATAAGAGTAGAAAATAACTTCCAATTTATTGTTGTGGATCACCCTTCATTTTTGAAATGATCAAGGTTCACACTTCATCTAAGAAGTAGATAGGATCACCTTTCTTGTAAAAGTGGCTAAGTCACACTCTTCATTAAGAAGTAGCAATTTACTTGTGAAATTTGAGTTTTCCCTTCAATGTGGAAGTGACCAAAAACTTATCTTAAGACTTATTGATTAAAATGGAATAATATGTGATAAGATATGAGGTTTTCCAATATCTTGATTTTTGTATGAATGATTATATTCATTTTATAAGTCCCTCCAAGTTATTTCTTCTTTGGAGAGATATATATGTTTATATATTATTTCATATTTTTCTTAAACTATATTCAGTGTCCGTGCATCAATTTTTGGATCTTGATTTTATTGATTTTAGGTTTATGATAATTTTTCAAAATATTCTTCCAATAACTTGAGAACTCTTATCAAGGTTTACAGTTAAGAACATTTGGGAGATAGTAATGCTTTAGATCTAGTAGTCAACCTTTAGCTTCATTCTTTTGTACCTTTCATATCATGTTGCCTTTGGCCCCCTTTTGTGAACCTTTTTGGTTCAAATAAATGGAACGAGATATTTGTTATTTATAAATATTCTTCTTATGACTCCTTTAGGACACCCAGGGACAGATGCTTCAATTCCCTTAACTCTACCTATGGGCAGTCAAATTGGGAATGGGGTAAATATTGATTCAGACAATATCATAGTAGAAAATTGGGGAAGAAGAAATCCTGATTATAATGAGATGGAACCAAAGAGGCACAATTGATGGAGATTCCCTTTGAAGATGGTCATGAACAAATATTATTTCATCTGCCAAATCACTCTTTATAGGTGCCAAAACCAACACTTGTCATCTTTCTCCATCTTCTTCTTTTCTTCCAGCCACACTAGTACATTTTGAACCTCTAATGTCACTTTTTTTAACGTCAGTTACAAACAAAAATTGACACCCTGACACCTACATTGTCGATTGTATAGAAAAAATGTCACTATTTGTCAAGTCTTTTCGATTAAGAAAAAACATGGGTACTACTTTTTCTATAACGTTGGTTATGTCTTCAAGAAACCAACATCCTAGATAACCTACAAAATTCAAATTTTAGGAAGAAAATTGCCTCCAATTTTTTTTTAAGTTAGCGTCAATTGTTGAAAAATTGAAGACACCCACTTCCCGCAAAATAAAATTCCACTACAAAATACCTCTATCGTCGATTTTGTTATAGATAAACCAACACTGTATATATTTTCCACCATGAAATTATTTACCTATGAGGTCTGTTCTTTAGTAGGAAACTAACAATAGAGGGTTCAAGCCATGTCCCCATGAAAAATATCTCCCCAATTTTTCTACATCTTCAATTTTCCTATAAAAAACCAATGACTACGTCCTTAGTGAGGCTGACATTTTTTTATTGGGATAAGGGCTTTTGTCACCATTTCTTTGGTAGGAATTGAGGACTAAGTCCCTATCATGGGTGTCAGTTTCCTTTCCAAACCAGTGACCAAGTACTTAGTGTGGTGGCACTTTTTATCGGGATAATGTCTTTTGTCGTAAGTTTCTTTAGCAGGAACTGACGACATAGTACATATTGTGTCATCAATTTTGGATATGCAATTGACGACCATATGCTTCATCATTAGTTTTTGCCAACAACTGATTAATCTGTGTGACACTTAATAACACCCACAAAACAAACTTTCCCTCAATCTCTATTTCATTTCTCCCCTGATATCTAGCTCTAATGATTCCATCACCGTCACCGCTCTACTGGTCATGCTTGTTCTAACACCGTCATTGTCGCCATTAGAACTCCCATCGCCATCACCATTATTGTTGTCATCACCGCTCAAGCTCTCACTCTCTATCTCCATCTGAACTATCTGTTGCTCCACCATATGCCACCACTGCTCTGACATTGCCACCACAACCACTCTTCCATTGCCGCCATAGCCGCTTAGAGCTTGGAATTTGGAAGCTGCCGCTTGGAGCTTGAGCTTTGCTTCTTCCTCCCTTTTGGTCTGCCCCGACCCATTCCATTTAGGTACATTTTTGTTCTCTGTTTGTTTTTTATTATATGTCTATTGGATTGGTGCTTTATTCTTAAATGAATGATGATAACCTAATTTGTAGTACTTCTTATTCTTTACATTCTTAATCTTAGATAGTATTACATGCCTTGTTATGTTATAATATGCATCAATGAACGAACCCAAATGGAAAAATGAATTAAATATAATGATGATACATGCTTGTTTGATTTTGAAGTACATGCATGTTTATGGATAAGAGAATTTTCCTAAGCTAACCTAATTTAAACTAAAATTATAGGTATTTAACCTATAGTATATATACCATGTATAGTTCTAATGTCTTCCCATCGGTGTGCTTCCCTACTACTTCTTACCTAGTGTCTTCCTTAGGAAAATGCATGAATGGTTGCATGTTTAGTATGTCTATCTAATTACATAAGACCTAGGATATGAATGATGAAACTAGGATCATAGGTATAGTATTGACAACGCATATGTGTTTTGTTGTCCTAGTAACCCATCTGAGATTTACTCATTAGGAGTAAATCTTGCATAGTCCCCAGTTTGGGATTGTTCTAGAATACTTAATCCCACTTACAATGTAAGTGTGTAATATGTATTCAGTTTTCCAGATGTTTCATCAACACTTCCCTGTTTGTTCTCTAAGTATATATGTAGGTGGATATTTTCCCATATACATTGGTATATTTAGAGAACTGCGGGGAAACGCTACCAAAATTTTCTTGAAAACTAAATTCACATCATACAGTTACTAGCGAGATTAGGTGTTCAAGAATGGGATAGGTGGTACACACATTCATTACTAAACCCTAAACTCTAATTTGTAAACCATCAACCCTAAATAATAAACTCTAAATGACAAACCCTTATCCCTAAACCATAAATGATTAACACTTGATTCAATACTTGTTTTCTCTTTGATCACATATAATAGATCAAGGATGTCCATTCCAAATCTATACACCTAAGAGTTTATTATTGGTCTGGATCAGTTTATAAGATTTGTGGAGGAACATAGGAAATGACCTGGAGATAGATTCTATTGTACATGTAGGAATTGCAGTAATAATTTAAAAGTCGACATTGTTGATGAAATCAAAATTCATGCCATGTGCAATGAGATTGTACATGGATATATAAAATGATACTGGTATGCAGAGATTCCTACTATGAGATCAGTAGCTGTCGATAGCAGTACCTGTGTTGAAGAAGAAATTACTGACAATGATGTTGATGTGAATGGCCCGATTCTGATAGACATGGTTGATTCCATGCCAGATAGTTGTGGGGTAGAGCACGCTGATCCACCTTACTTATTTAGAAACATTGTGCATCATGTTGAGAGATTATTATACTTAGGTTGTACAAAGTTTACAAAGCTGAGAACTATGTTGAGATTATATACTCTAAAGGCTAATAATAGATGGAGCTGCACAAGCTTCACGACGTTGTTTTCTTCATTGAAAGCAATTCTTTGTGAAGGCAATGAGCTTCCAATCACAACATATGTATTTATGAAAATGTTGTGCCCATGGGAATGTAGCATAAGAAGATACATGCATGCCCAAATTACTGTGTATTATTTCAAAAGGACTATATCGATTTGAAATGTGTCCAAAATGTTGGATGTCAAGGTATAAAATGATGATTTTGGGGAAGTTTAAAACTGGCTTTCCTACCAAGATGATGTGGTATCTACCTATAATAATACAATTTCAACATTTTTTTGCACATACCATGGACACAGAGAATTTAACGTGGCATGGAGAGGCAAAGAAAAGTAATGATGAAATCCTATGACATTTGTAATTCCCCACAATGGAAGAAGATTTATTTATTATATCATGAATTTGGTGAATAGGTCAAGAATCTAAAAATTGGGCTTTTCACTAATGGGATGAATCCATATGGCACATTGAGCATCTAATATAGCCTTGACCTGTTATGATTGTTATATACAACCTCCCTCCCTGGTTGTGTATTAAAAATAAGTACGTCATGTCGTCGTGTTGATATCAGACCCTAAACAACCTGGCAATGATGTCGATATTTATCTTGAATCTTTAATTGATGACTTAAAGAAAATCTGGGGAGAAGGTGTGATGACCTATGATGCTTCACGTAGGGAGACATTTCATTTGCGTGCTATGTTGTTTTGCACTATTAATGACATTCCAACATATGGAAATTTTTCTGGATATAGCGTAAATGGATCCAAATCATACCCTATATGTGAGGAGAAGACTGATTGAGTATGAATAAAACATGGCGGAAAGAGTGTATATCTTGGTAATCGAAGGTTTATCCCAAAAGTTCATGTTGGCTAAATGGACATCTATAAATCCCTTTGTTTTGATTATGACAAACATTTCATTCTTATTAATCTAACGAGCTACTTGAGTGTGCAGGATGACAAAGCAACAAGGGAAAATCTACAAGCTTACATATTTATATTTTCATGCAATGTAATCACTGTTGTAAAAACTTGTACAAAAATATAATGTACAAGTACTTAGAATTGCATGTAAATCAAGCGTTAGATTCTCCCTAGCTAAACACCACAGTTAGACAAGTCATCCCATTCAAATAGGATTACTAATGCACACTCACACACATAATTAGTGCCTGAATTGAAACCTTGAAACAGGATCAATCTCGGTCGACAAACTCCTCGACCGAGACACTCTCGGTCGACAATCTTCTCGACCGAGAAAGATCCAAAGTAGCCGTTAGACACAACAGAAAAATTAGTTGGCAGTTGATGAAAGACGTTGCAAATCACTTGTTCCAGAGAGCCTGTCGGTCGACAAAAGTTCGACCGAGTAGGTATCTCGGTCGACCATTTGTCGACCGAGATGGTCTCTGACAGCAACTGTAGAATTAATTAATTAGCCGTTGTTAAAGCAACAACTTTGTACCTAACGGCTAGTTAAGCACTTAGAAACCCCTAGAAGTTGTCTAGAACGTCCTTAAGCATCCTTAGGCCATTCCTATAAATAGGACAAGCCATAGGACACCTAAACTCACTTGTTTTACACTTGCTACACTTGAGAAAATACTTGAGCATACTTGAGCAATCTGTTGCAAGCAAATTTGAGCATTGTGATCATTGGCCTACTTTCTCCTTAGCTCAAATTCGTGTCCTATAGGCTAGCATCTCCTTACTACAACACTTACACTTCTACACTCATTGGTTAGGAGATCAATACGCTTGATATAGGCAAATCAAGCCTTGTGCTTAAAAGGATAAGTTGTAATTTCTATTTCCTTTCTTGTTCCTTTTTATCCTTGTATTCTCCTTGCTACTCCTAGGGTCGGAGGCTGCGGATTGGAGAGAGTTTGACTTCTCAGGTGGAGAAGGGGACTTCAAACTACTTCAAGAAGGCTATCGCACGGGAAGCTACTTCAAGAAGGCTATTGCAACGGGAAGCTACTTCAAGAGGAAGGCTGCTTCAAGGTGGTGCAATCACTTCTAGGTGAAGGCTGCTTCAAGGTTGGGCGATTACTTCTAGGTGAAGGCTGCTTGAAGGGTTTAGGAAAACAAATTGTATTTTATGTAAAATCCTTGCGAGGTAATAAAATAAATTTCTTTTCAAATCCCGGTTGGGTAAGCAACCGGGTAGTGGACTGACTTCCTTAGTATTTTCTAAGGTTGGAACCACTCTAAACTCTTGTCTCCTTGTCCAATATCTTTGTGATTGATTGTTTGAGTTAATTAATTAAGTTAAAATCTTTATAAAACTCTATTCACCCCCCCTCTAGTTGTTTTCAGTTGGTATCAGAGCAGGCTTCAAGGAACCCTAACCAGGTCTTGAAGAATGGAGGGAAATGGTGAAAGGTGCTGTTTGGACAAAACCACAACATGCTGCAATTGGTGTTTAGGAACAAGCCACGAAACAACCGAATGCCCATGGAGATCAAAGGAAGAGCACAAAGAATGTCTTATTGCTACAACTAGTGAAGAAGAAGAAGAGGTAAGTCTCTTTGATTTATCTAAAGAAGAACTTATTGCTATTATTGAAGAGACACATAATAAATATGTTGAGTGCAAAAAGAAATTAAAGAAATCAAATAAAGAAAATGATGATCTAAATGTTAAACTTCTTGCTCTTGCATCTGAAAATGAGGATCTCAAAGAGGGAAATAAATATTCTGATCTTAAGTTAAAATCTATGGAAGCCGATTGTAAGCTCCTTTCTGTTGAAAATTCAAACTTGCAGACTCAAGTAAACGATCTTCAAAAACAACCATTATTGTGCACCCATATAGATTATGACACTATTGTTAAAGAAAGAAATTTATTGTCATCTAATCTAGACCAAGCAAAACTAGATATTAAGAAGAGAATGGAAGAGATTGCCAAGTTACAACAAAAAGTCAGTAATTTAAATAATAATGGCATTCTTGATCAAATCTTAGATAATTCCTATCATCAAATTGGGAGAAGAGGACTAGGTTATAAGCCTAAAGGGAAGTCCTATCAACCTAGTTGGAAAAAGTCACAAACCCATCAAACTATATATGTACCTAAAGGAACAAATACATTTTTACCAAAGAACAACATGGAACAAAACCATAGAAAACGACTTGAGGTTGATTCTATATGTTGCCATTATTGCTCACATCTTGGACATTACTCTTTTTCATGTCCTTATAAGAGAAAAGATGTCGAGTTAGTTTGGGTTCCAAAACCGCCAAACTAAATGAACAAAATCAAGTTGAGATATGACCAAAAACATTAGTTGCATATTTCTATGTCTATCTCAACTCAACATAGTGAGATTACAAATGTAAATGAAATTAATATTAGTTTATTCCCTAGATGATTTAAAGTTTAAACTGAAATTATGCTTAGTCAAAGAAAATTCCTATTTTCACATGATTGTTCGTAAAAGTATTTTCTGGTCTATTCATATACTAATCATGTAATGGAATTATCATTGTATGCTGATAACATGCTTTCATCATTGGGTGCGCATAGATAATGAAAATTGTATGCATGGATCCATGAAAATATAGGCAAGCAAAATAATTTATTAGTTATATATTAGTGCTTGCAACACAATCCATAAATTAGTATCTTTGAAGATTTGAGATAATTAATTGTACCTAAGAATCTTAAGTATTATGCTTCAACTTGACATTTAATGCAGATATTATACTCAACATATTCAATCTGAAAATCTGCAAAATTAGCCTCTTGGTCAAAACAAAATTTGACCAAGGGGCGCTATGGTCGTAGTCAAATTCGACCTAAAATAAGTTTGACATAATAATTATTTGGATATCCTTTTATGATTAAAAGAACAATTAATCACAACTTGTCCAAACATTGTCAATAATAAACACAAAATTACTCCCTTGGAAAATCTATATATGTGTTTTACAAAAATAGTCTATCAATTACATTAAAAAACAGTTTCAAATTCGTACTCAGTAAGTTTCTCGGTCGACGAATTTTTCGACCGAAAACCTCTCGGTCAGCCCCTCTTTCTCGACCGACAGAATCTAGACAGATTTAGTATCAGACATACTTTCGGTCGACAAATGTTCGACCGAGACAATGTCGGTCGACAATTGTTCGACCGAGAAATAGCCGTTGGATATAACCGTTGTAAACCGACCGTTATGACCGTTATATGACCGTTGGGGAGCCAAGTGGCGCGTCTACAACATGACCGTTGCGGACGCTCGGTCGACGAGTCGTCGACCGACCAGGTCGCTGGAATGTTATAAAAGGAACCAAAAACGGGTCACTTCCTCACACTTGCATACTCTTGCTTCCATAGGCTCTCTCTAGTGCATTTTTGTGCAACTCTTTAGCATTCTCATCCTCAAGCCTTCCTTGCTTCTTCTCCACCTTCAAGCAACACAATGGCCTCATCATCTGCTCGTGGGAAGAAGAAGGTCGCCGGCAGGAAAGGAAGGGAAGCTCGGGAAGCTACTCCACCACTGACGATCATCAACGACATTGCCTTCGTCGATGGAGATGCTGGTGATCGATATCTACGGCTTTCCTCTAAAGCTCCTCTCCCACGACGACCAGTTGAAGTGATGGACTTCATCAACATCGTCGACTTGGAGGACCTTTTCGAAGTACAAAAGTTAAAAGAATTCATCAACCCTTCTTTTCCTTCCTATTCAATCAAGGTAGTGAATGAATTCTATGCAAACCTCATTTCCCACTCTGAAAATGAAACTATCTTCTTCTACACTATGGTCAATGGGCATAGCTTCCAATTTACTGAAGGGGATATTCTTGAAATGCTAAACATTGACATAGATGAATATCAAGACAGCCTTGACCTTACTTCTGGAAACCCCCTTAACCAATTTCTCCAAGATGACCACACCATTAGTCTTAGTGACATCAAAAGGACCATTTTTAAATCCAATACAACCTGTCACGAAGATAGAGGCACATATTATGCTATAAATCTTAAACCAGCTGCTAGGATTGTAAACCTTATTGTATCAACAAACATACATCCTAGAGCCAATAAGTCTGAAGTTCCTGTTTTTCGTATGTGTCTAATATATGCCATTATCCAACGTATTCCCACAAATTTTATCCGCATCATTCTTAAAAACATGCTTGAGTTTTCTAGCAATCCTCCATATGCCGATTTTATATGCCAAATTACTCAACATTTCCTTAAGACCCCACTTGAGGATATGGGATATACATGGGAGCGTAGACCACAAAAAATAAGTAAGAATACAGTAAAAAAATGGGAATTGATTTTGGTCATAAAAGGGCTAGAGTTGAAGGAGAAACATCTCATCAAGACATACCACCACCCCTCCTTCTACTAATCTATCACATGACCCCATTCAAAACACTCTTACTTATATAGCTGGTTCCCAATATCACCTAAGCAAACAACTAGACTATAACCATCATGCCATGACTTATATAAACCAAAGAATGCAAACCCTTTCACCAAACCAACCTGATGAATATCCGTATTCTTTAAATCCTGGCATGCTCAATCCATACAATCCTTCGTACAACTATTATCAAACTCCATCTCCACCATCTGTGGATCTTACGCACACTCAGTTTTCATCCATGCAACTGCAAGATATTGCCGCTCATTTTCGATTTGACCGAGTACCTACATTCTTGGAAGCATATGCTCTAACTAAGACAGGTGCTCTAGATTGGCAAACATTGGTCCAATATTATGGAAGTGAGCCTTTTCTTGGGAAAGACCCTGACATTGATGTAATCCTTAAGTCTTTCCAGTAAATGTTGGAGTTATTGTAATGATATCTTTTGAATAATTGTAATGGGTCATCTCTATATGATGTGTCTATCTTTTTATGCTTGTAATACATGCTTTTAATGAAATTGGCCATCTTTACTTGATTCCAATGGATATTTTTATGTGAGACATATTCAAAATATGGATTATAAGATCATCATTGTAGAACATACCAAATAAGGGGAGCAACCTTTATAATTGTGGCAAAATTGACAAATTACTTAAAACAGCTATGAAACAAATCCAGACACATTCTCGGTCGAGAAACTGTTCGACCGAGAATGCTATCGGTCGAAAGATCATCGACCGAGCAGGTTTCTGTTGTCAAGTTTGCAATAAAACTGAATATATTCGCAAATTAATCATGTTTCTCCTCATCATGTTGAAGATAAAATTGGCGAAACCGCTTCCACTTTGGAAGATGTTTTCTTTGATATTGGTGCTACTTAAACACAAGCTCTTGGTTGTTATATGGACATCATTTTAATGTACTTAATCTTAGTATACTTTTGATAAAGGTCAAAATCAAAACTTAAAATCATTTGTGACCTTAACAACCTTAAATTGCTTTAATTGTAAGATTAAGGGGGAGCTCATAAAAACAAATTTGATTATTTGATTAAGAAGCTTACAAAAACATTATTTGGAGCTTGTTACGACCTTAGTATTTTTGGTTATGAAGAAATCTATGAATTTCAGAAAAATGATATAACTTGTACTTAAAGGAACTCTCTAAACAAATCGGGACTTAACATCCCTTGCATTTGGATGGAGACATTTTTATGTACTCTGAGATTAAAGGATTCTCATATCATTTTATGGGCTTAACATTCCTTGTAAAATGGATGAGAAATCAATACATATGCCATGTATCTAACAGGATCTCATATCATTTCAAGGCTTAACATCCTTTGCAAATGATTGAGAAACAAATTGTGGCTAAATTAGAAAAATATGATATTAAATCCATGTTCCTAATAGGATATCTAATTAAGGGGGAGTTTTTATTCTTAACGGTTATCTTTTTGAAATGACAAAGGGGGAGAGATAAATATAAAACTAAAATTTAGAAATTATGTAAACCTCAATTAATGAGTTTCATAAATAAACTCTTGGCTTTACATTGAAAGTTGCTATATTCCCAAATGATCTGGATTTCATGTTCCCCAATTCATGGGGAATAATAAGCACACATTTTATACACAAGAGAAAAAGCTACAAAAGGTAATCTAAAGGTATGAAACTCATATGTTTTATATTTCCTTTATTTATATTTTGGAAATGTTTGTCATCTTCAAAAAGGGGGAGATTGTTGGCTAAATGGACATCTATAAATCCCTTTGTTTTGATTATGACAAACATTTCATTCTTATTAATCTAACGAGCTACTTGAGTGTGCAGGATGACAAAGCAACAAGGGAAAATCTACAAGCTTACATATTTATATTTTCATGCAATGTAATCACTGTTGTAAAAACTTGTACAAAAATATAATGTACAAGTACTTAGAATTGCATGTAAATCAAGCGTTAGATTCTCCCTAGCTAAACACCACAGTTAGACAAGTCATCCCATTCAAATAGGATTACTTATGCACACTCACACACATAATTAGTGCCTAAATTGAAACCTTGAAACAGGATCAATCTCGGTCGACAAACTCCTCGACCGAGACACTCTCGGTCGACAATCTTCTCGACCGAGAAAGATCCAAAGTAGCCGTTAGACACAACAGAAAAATTAGTTGGCAGTTATGAAAGACGTTGCAAATCACTTGTTCCAGAGAGCCTGTCGGTCGACAAAAGTTCGACCGAGTAGGTATCTCGGTCGACCATTTGTCGACCGAGATGGTCTCTGACAGCAACTGCAGAATTAATTAATTAGCCGTTGTTAAAGCAACAACTTTGTACCTAACAGCTAGTTAAGCACTTAGTAACCCCTAGAAGTTGTCTAGAACGTCCTTAAGCATCCTTAGGCCATTCCTATAAATAGGACAAGCCATAGGACACCTAAACTCACTTGTTTTACACTTGCTACACTTGAGAAAATACTTGAGCATACTTGAGCAATCTGTTGCAAGCAAATTTGAGCATTGTGATCATTGGCCTACTTTCTCCTTAGCTCAAATTCGTGTCCTATAGGCTAGCATCTCCTTACTACAGCACTTACACTTCTACACTCATTGGTTAGGAGATCAATACGCTTGATATAGGCAAATCAAGCCTTGTGCTTAAAAGGATAAGTTGTAATTTCTATTTCCTTTCTTGTTCCTTTTTATCCTTGTATTCTCCTTGCTACTCCTAGGGTCGGAGGCTGCGGATTGGAGAGAGTTTGACTTCTCAGGTGGAGAAGGGGACTTCAAGCTACTTCAAGAAGGCTATCGCACGGGAAGCTACTTCAAGAAGGCTATTGCAACGGGAAGCTACTTCAAGAGGAAGGCTGCTTCAAGGTGGTGCAATCACTTCTAGGTGAAGGCTGCTTCAAGGTTGGGCGATTACTTCTAGGTGAAGGCTGCTTGAAGGGTTTAGGAAAAGAAATTGTATTTTATGTAAAATCCTTGCGAGGTAATAAAATAAATTTCTTTTCAAATCCCGGTTGGGTAAGCAACCGGGTAGTGGACTGACTTCCTTAGTATTTGCTAAGGTTGGAACCACTCTAAACTCTTGTCTCCTTGTCCAATATCTTTGTGATTGATTGTTTGAGTTAATTAATTAAGTTAAAATCTTTATAAAACTCTATTCACCCCCCCTCTAGTAGTTTTCAGTTCATATTTACCAGAGGTTTCACAAAGCATTCAATGGATCAAATGAGGAATGGAGTGCCCCTAAACCTATATTAGGGCATGCTATTTATGAAAGAGTAAAAGATTTTATCAACGCATTTGGTAAAAGATCACAATGTACTATTCCCATATAGAGTGACAAATCTTTATACAAGAAGAGGTGAATATTCTGGGATCTTCCTTATTGGAGTTCTTTTGTAGTTAGGCATGTATCCATGTCATACATGTTGAGAAAAATGACTGTGATAGCATCATTGGTACTCTGTTGAATATACCAGGTAAGACTAAAAATGGAATCAAATATAGAATGGACCTAAATGAAATGGACATAAGGAAAAAATTAACAATAGAAGTTAGCAATGATCAAAAAACACATTTACCTCCTACTTGTTATAGGAGAATAGAATGTTTTATGACTGCTTTCTTAATGTTATGGTACCATAGTGATACTCTTCCAATATCTGTAGATTGGTACCAATGAACAATCTAAAGCTTATAGGTTTTAGATCTCATGATTGTCACACTCTAACACAACAAATATTTCCCGTGGCTATTCGATCTATACTGCCGAAGCATGTAAGGTTTGCAATAACCATGCTTTGTTTCTTCTTCAACACTCTATGCAAAAAAGTTATTGATCCTGAGAATCTTGATAAGTTTCAAGGAGAAGTGGTCATTACCATGTGCCATCTTGAGATGTATTTTGCTTCTTTATTCTTTGACATCATGGTACATCTTGTTGTCCATTTGACTAGGGAAGGGAAAATGTTGGGACCTATTTTATTGCATTGGATGTATCCTTTTGAACAGTACATGAGTGTTTTTAAAAGTGATGCTAGAAACCGTTATCGGCCTGAAGGGAGTATATTGAGGGTTAAGTGGCTAGGAAGGTTATGGACTTTTGTAATGTCTTTCTCAGTTGTAATGAAGCTCCTGGAAATAACAAGAATATCAACCCGTATTCAGACAAAGGGACTTTAGGATCATGAGTGGGAGTATCCAGTTGTGAACTACAAGAATAAGCACACTTGTATATTTTACACAACATCAACTAAGTGAGTATTTATATCACCAAACATACCAATTTCATCATGACAAAATATCCTCGTGACAATTCAATATGGATTTCTAGAGATCCTAATAAGATGTTTATTAGGTGGTTTGAAGATAAAATCATACATCAACTATCTCAAACACTAAATAATGTTGCTGAAAATATTAAATGGCTTGCATTTAAATAAAAAATGAATGTTATGTCTTGTCAACAATTTGACATAAATGGATTTTCATGTTATACAAAATGAAAAGATGATAAGAGTGTCATCCAAAATAGTGGGGTAACCCTTCAAGCGTCTTCATTGTATTTTTCTAGTGCAAAGAGTAAGAGTCCATGTGAAGCTAAAATGTCATATTATGGTGTCATTAAAGACATATGGGATTTTGACTACACATAATTTAGAGTTCCGATCGTTAGGTGTAATCGAGTTGATAACACCAAATGATTTGTAGCGGATGAATGATGCTTCACATTACTAAATTTTGAAAAGATCGGCGAGAAGGGTGAACCATTCATATTGGCATCATAGGTGAAGAAAGTATTTTATATCGATGATCCTGCAAATGAAAAAATCATTGGTTGTTCTTCATGGTAAAAGGTAGTTCATTGCAGATCCTATACATGAAGAAAAGTACTATGACAAATATGATGAATCCAATCCATTCTCAGTTGGCTTGCCAACACCAAATGTTGTATCTAACAGTAACTTATATATGCATGCAAATCACAAAAAAGGAATATTAGTTGATTAAAGATCCAATCAATACTAGAGGCATGCATTTTATTTTTTCAAATGTTAGATATGCATTTTACATTCTTTATCACTTATATATCATTGTTTGACTAATTTTTATATGATAATTTTTAGATTTTGTCTGACCTTGAGGATGATGACTGTGATGATGATTACCTTGAGGATGAGCACCATGATGATGTGCATTGTGAGGATGAAATTGGTGTAAGTTTTATTGTTTTATTACATATATGTGTATTTTACAATGTCTATCACATTTATAAGTTACATTTTTATATGACATATGTATTTTTTGTCAATTTTATCATTCGAGGATGTGCACCTTGAGGATGTTGTTGAGCTTACTAAGGAGCTTCATGATCTTGCAAAAAAGGAGGCATCACTATGATGAGCAAGTTAGTAGAGCAAAGGGGTAAAGATCGAAGCTGGTCGCTGAGTTTGATGATGTAGAAAATCCTATTGGGAAGAATATCAATTCTTTTGTGCAATATCTAGGGGTTCTTACTCCTAGAAAATTAGATATAATAGTAGAATACTGGCATACAATTGTAATGGTATGAAATACTTAATATGGAAGGACCTATGTGAGAGATATTATCATTTTAAAGATATTTTCAATTGTATTTTTAAGAATATTCCATTAAGTATTTGAACTTTTGCAGAGCATATTTGACCTTGATGAAAAACTTCATCATAAGAAGGTGCTGTAACACTATGGGAGGGTACTAAGGAATTATAGGACAAATCTGACAAGAGAATTAATAATGAATGAGAAGAAGAAGAATTCATCCGTTGAGCAATGGAACTATCTTAACCTGAAGATGTGGGACATGTTTGTTTCTTCCAGAAAAAGGCATTAAGTCTCCTCATTTAGAATATATCCTTATGAATTTATTTATTATGTACTTCACAAATATTTTGGATTAACCAGACTTTAACCAATGCTCGAAGAGAAAGGCATGCAAAGAATGTGCACAACCACAAGTTGGGAAAGGTGGCTACGCAAGGCTTTTCCAAAAGATACTGAAGGCGTCTTCTTCTCAACAATCTACTCCTAAGACTGTTGAGTCCTCTACTACTACTACACTTCTACTCACCACTAGGAGTGCATAGTTGTGAGTCAATCCCAATCTAGAGAAATAAACAACCCCACAACCACTGAGGTGGATGCAAAAATAGTAAAATTTAACTCTCAAAGCAATTACTATTAATGATTGTTATGTTTTACCCTGACCTTGATTGTAATGTTTTATTTACCAATTACTATTGATGATGATAAGCAGGAGATCTACGAGCAAATAAAAATAGACAAGTTCTCTCCTGAGTTCACAAGGAATGAATTGAAAGTTTCTCTACGTAATCCAAAGAATCCTATGAGTGTAAGATCTGCTCACGCTAGTTTTAGCATAAGATCCTTCTTTGGGCCATCAGAGCACACACAAATCTCTCCCAAAAGGAGGATTCTTAGAAGAGAAGCTACAAAAGATGATTGCAAAGGGAATAGAGGAAGCAATGAGATAATATTATGCTTCTCATTCAGCTCTTTAGACAGTACCTATGGTGCCCCCTCTTCATACAAGGTGGAGCCCCTATGACAGAGGTGGTTGGGAGTGATTCCATGTACCCTCCAACTAGCACATCCACTGTTTTTTTTGTGTGATATAGTAGTCTTTCAGAGTGATTTGTAAAATATGTTTTTGCTTAGGTATATATAACACTATACTCAAATTTGTAGGGATTGAGACCATGCCATCTTTTACTAGAAGAATATGCCATTGCACTACGCGTGGCTTATGCACGCCTTCCAAATGACATGATTCATGGCGTTTCAATGCCCTCTGGTGCAGTTTGCATGATGCCAAGGCTTGTCTATGGAAAATAAAAATAGATTGTATTGCCATTTGGCCACCCCGATCATGAGATGGTAGGTGATGCAGAAGATGGCATGGTTGCGTGGCCCAAAGCATGAGTTGTCTATACCGATGTATGCTAAATTTAAATTGCATTTGTATATAATTGACAATTGATATGAATATATATATATATATATATATATATATATATATATATATATATATATATATATATATATATATATATATCTACTATTCTATCATACTCAGAGCCATTGCTCGTCTCCGTCTTCCAAGATACCACTAATTGACAGACTCTTTGGTTCTTCCCATAACTCCTGATTATACTTAAACTCTCGATGCTTGCCTTATCTACAACACCGCTGATAAGATTTTGTTTGCTCCATTACAACGGTTCCACCGTCATCCTAATATGGTTCTCTGCCCCCATCGGTCGTCACTTCCAGAAGCCCGCCGTCACATAAACTTGCCCTTGTCCTTCATCCTTGCAGATTGTATTGTGATCCTCTGCTTGTTCAACTTACGTACGGGCTAGGCAACAAAGTTAGGATTTTAGTTATAGTTACTGTGGCCAAACAAACCATCGTTCATATTAATCAGATGCTTAGTATCACGTGCTGTCATAGTTTTGAGGCATCGAAGACTTTGTTTGGAACGACATGCAACCGTTCTGCGAGTCTCCAAAAGAGCAGCCTAAAACTTACTGTTGTGTATACCAGAAATTCTTCGCCGTGTACACTGTTTTCTCCTCTGAGGTGGTCTTTACCATAAGGCGCCATCATGACGACGGGCTTTGGCGTTTGTGGTGGAGCTATGGCAGCTCTTCCTACTATGTCTGCGAGACAGATCAATCACTGCAATGAAGGGTTAAAAACAATCTTCTTCATGCACCGGCAGGTTTTCTGGAGCAGTTTGACTATGTACCAAAACTATTGCATAACCTCTCTGGTCAAGGTCAAAAAATATATATGTATCGACTAAATAAGATGGAACATAAGATGCCGTGTGCGAGGACATTGAGCAAGTTCAATCAGTTGTGAACAAAGGGAACCACATAATAGGTGGTTCGTTGCTGTTTCAAGCCTGGGATTATAGGCAAATCATTTATTGTAAAGAATAGGACCTTCTATTGCAGTCATCCCAACCTTCCGGATGCGTCCATAATAACAATGGTAAATGATTACCCATGTGGAGGGGGGTATAAAAATCGGACTTGCTATGATTGCTGTCAGGTCCTAATGCTTCTTCAAAGAGCAACACAACAATCCGTGATCTGGTAAGTATTTTGATACAAAAAAACCTTTACTTTTCTTGGTAAACTTCTTAATTTTTAAATGCCGTCTCTTCACAGTGATTGACATTTTTTGTTGTTACCCTTTCGTCCTCTCAAATATTCAACAATACTACAAATCATTTGACTGATGACGGCTTTAGGTATAGAGTAATATGTAGTTCAGCTAGATACTAGCCTGGAAAGTTTATGTAGACGTTAAAATTCTTCATTGTCATGATAAGAAAACATATTTTGACATTTTGAACTAAATTATGGCATTGATATTATATACATGTATGTCTCCTGATCGAGCTAAGCTTTAGGATAGTAACGACCAATGTAGCATGGAGGTGATATGGAGACACCAAAAATAATATAAGGGTCAGAATCTGCATATGGAGTACAAGAAGTTTATATACTAACATACATAAGGAAGTTGATTCGTTGAGTTAGTTACTAAATCTTTAGCTTTGAAAGGACGAAATAGTCTTATCCTCGATGATAATGATCTTGAGATGATATTTTTGGCTATTGTTTTGATTAGTCTGAATTATTACGTCCAAAACAATAACATTGAGAAGTTTTAGACATGAATGCCACAAGAAGAAAATATTTACCGACACATTGTATCAAATCAACAACAACTTATATTTTTATTTCCTAATAACTATGTATATACGACTACATCAATATCATGGATATAATTATCACAATATGTTTTATGTATTTTTTGTTGCATCAAGGATGATACTATTTCGTCCTTTCAAAGAGAAAAACATAATAATATATTACACAAAAGGAATTCATCACAATAAACTCATTCAATATCAATCAAAATACAAACTTGTAAAAAGCTAGAGTTCTATCCGACACAGATTTATTATCCCATGCAAAATATACATACAACTAAAACATGTCTTATGTATTTGGATATTTTTTTCATCCTACATACCCCATAATCTCAATATACAATCTTGTATATATTAATAATTTTCAGTGTAAAAAAGCATCATTTCGCAACTTCAACTTTTTAGATAGTATGAAGCATATCATATACCATCATAGACAACACACTATAGTTTATAATGAAAATGTCAATTCAATGGATCACTTTTTCACATTTTAATTTATTAATGTGGTAAACAAAAGAGTCTTTATTGATAATGCATTCTACTAATCTAACTAAAGTTCTATTTTGTTTTGTGATATGTTCTAGAATGAAATGGACTGCATGATTTTCATTCTTTTGAGATTTCTCAAAATTTTCTAAATAGTCAATGTTTTCATTATATCAAGTCAAAAAGGTTTTACATTTATGTTTACGTGAAATAATTCATACTAATGAATATTACAACATCCTTATTATTCATCATGACATTTCAAATAGCTAATTATATTGAAAAATGGTTGTAGTATTCATCATTATTGATAAATTTTAAGAGCATAGTTACCCTTACGTACTCATGAATAACATGCACATGATGTGATACCTATGTGTGTTAAGTGTTTTTATATTGGCATACACTTTTGACATTAATCAGAATATAAAGTTATCATATTGTGTTGAAAGTAAACCTATTACCCTATTTTACCTTTTATTGTGACCAAATTTTGACACTCTTTAAAATAAGAAATATTATAATGAACACATTTTACACTTCCTAAAATTAATTTTTTTATAATGAATAAATATGGAGACTTGTGTAAGAAGGTTATTAGATAGAAACAATATACAAAAAATCAAGTGTAAGCTTTTCCTATTAACTAGATTTCTTGATGAATTAACTTCTAATGTCAATGTTCAAATTCATTTATACCTATATAATTAAATTTTATGCAGACTCTTTTATTATCAATTTGTGAAATACATTTTATTTGAGAAAACACTAGAAGATTGAACCAAAAATAAATAAGAAAAATATTGTTTGGGTCCGTACACAAAAACTATGATAGATTGAGATCAATTCTTTTTTCTTTTTTTACTTACAAAAATGTCCCCCTATCGAGTAATTAGTTTACAATCATTGAGATGTCATGAAAACATAATATTTGGGTATGTTTTAGTCCAATGTTATAACCACTGACTTGAACACGAATTATAAATACACACATGCTAATGATTCTTCAGGTATGATACCAGTTTTTATCAATATAGAATAATGTATGGTTGATACTCTTACCATGAGTGATAAAAACACTGAAGTTATTGTAAGTGTGTGATTACAAACTCAAAGATAAAAAAACTTCAAATACATTTTATTGTTACCCATGTCAGTCTGGAAGAAAAGATGGTCTATTTTATAATATTAGTCAAAATATGTTGTGAGCATGTCTACAATGATTGGAAGAAAACAATGGACTTTCTCTACTATCCAAGGGACATGTGTAGTTAAGTGTATATTACACAATGATGCAACCAATCAAATGCATAATAAATAACTAGGGTTTCTAGATTTTGTCCACAAGAATGTTATCAACATTGATAAAGGAAATTAATTCATTGGAATAGCAAAGAGGCATCACTAATGATATTAGGTGAGACACTATGCTTATGAAGGGGTTGGGAGGAAGAACACTCATTCAATTGTTCTACTTTAATTCACTTATAACTCAACCTAAACTAAAACATTTGTATATATAATATTCATGATACATATATCTAGAAAGGTGATTAGTCATAGTCTTTAAATTATATATGTTTAATCAATAAAACTTTCATACTGCCATAGTCAAATATAAAAAAACATTTCCAAGAGATATATGTTCCTACCACGCAAGAATCAGTAGTGGTTTAGTTATCATTTTATATCAAGCTAGATGATGGTCCATATAGAAAATTAAGAATATACTCTCCAGGTGTGATAATTGAAACATCAAAGTAAATGTCATCTTGAGATGGTTATCTAGTTTGGGAATCATTTAACACTATATATGAGAAAACATAGTGCTATTATGGAACATGTGAGAATTGTGTTTCTCAAAATTAATTAGTTTATTATGCCATGGTATCATTTCTTATTTAAGTAGCATATTTACATTATATTTCATGAACGATGTGACTGAGTGGTTGCATACTTAAAATTTTGAGACAATTTCTACATTCATAGAGGGTCAAAATTGTTCTCTATAGTTGTGTCTATGCAGGAAATTATGAGACCCCCATAGGCGTGTTGTATATTGTTTTTCCCTTCAATTTTTTTGAATTAGTTTCAATAATAATACTTTGTTTTAATTCCTATAAGTGATATGACTTATCTAATACCACCTTAATAATAGATGAATACAAGCTATGGGCCTATCTTACAAATCATGATGAATGATATGAAAATAATATTGTGTAATATGAAAACAATATTATGGATCATATATGAAGACCAACTAAAAAATATTACGAGTCATATTTATAGTATCTTACAAATCAAGACAAATGATATGAAACAATATATTGTAATACTTTTGGAAATGATATCTGTAATTCTTTCAAGGGAGAGTTTAAAGAGATTACATTAAAATCATTTTATGATGCATGATCAAATGAAGCATTCAATAATATTTTCCATGAAACAAGTAGTATTTTATCATTCGTCTTTTGGATTGGGCATATTTCTCTCAATATAAAAATGATAATTGATGTAAAAATAATTTTTATATGTAAAGAAAACATAAAAAAACAATAACTTCCATGTTATGGTTATGGCAAGAGATTACATTAAAATTAGTTTATGATGCATGATCAAATGAAGCATTCAATAATATTTTCCATGAAATAAGTAGTATTGTATCATTCTTCTTTTGAATTGGGCATATTTCTCTCAATATAAAAATGATAATTGATGTAAAAATAATTTTTTGGTATTACAATTAGATTTTACTACTAAATGAAATGAAAAAGAGTAATAAGTAATGTGTATGAAGTATAATATTTTAAAATTATTATATTCTAAATATGTTGGTACTATTACATCTTTTTTTTCATAATTTATTTTCAAGATTTCAACCACACATTGATATTGTTTTAAACTTTTGAGGTTATTTAGGTCTGTAGTGGATGGTTTTCCACATGCATTTACACGAATTTAGTTGATACTTTAAGCTATTATATATTTTGTCTACATTGTTTTCATCTATGATATGTGCCATAACTCAATACTAAGATGAGATGGTCTAAGAATGGATATCAAGGGTGAATCCACCCTATATTAAGAAGTGAATAAAACTGCATGATAAATTTATTGTTAAGTTACTCAAATCCACTATTTGAAGCAAATAAAGTGATTATTGGTCATTTTTTTAAAATGGTAGGTTTCATAAAAAGATGAACTATGTTTAATGTAATTGTTGTTTTCATTTTAAAGTAATGAACCATACTAATGTAAAATAATTGGAAAATATTTGTAATATAATTTGGTTAAGAATGAAATATGTCACAAACAAAAATGGTGTTGGTAATGGGGATTATAATATATTGTATATGAAAATGTTTGACATACTACAAGAAAAACCTAATCAAGACATGTGAAAATGAATAAAATATACATGCCAACACCTAAAAAAAAATAGTAATAAGAAAAAAGTAAAATTGCAAAGAATAAAGGCTTGGAAAACCAAAATACAAAGAATTGATATGGATAGTTCAATTGCTTCAGTTAATTTTCAATCACCGGACGTGCAAAGCACATGCAATAACTAGTATATACATATATATATATATATACATACATATATATATACATATATATACATATACATATACATATATATGTATATATATACATGTATATCTATATATATATGTACGCACACAAATATATATATATAGATATATATATATATATATATATATATATATATATATATATATATATATATATATATATATATATATATATATATATATATATATATGGGGATTTATTTGCTGCCCATATGGGTAGCCTGATTTTTCGCTATACGCACATCCAAAAGTGTAACTATATGGTACACAAAAGTAACTCTAAGATCAAAAGAGTAACTATATTGATAAAAAAGTAACAATATGACTAAAAAAGTAACTGCGCAGAAAATATACAGTCAGTAAATATATGGACGTATTTTTTAATTTTGGTAGGGAAAATGATATTATTTTTGGATGAATTTTTTTGGGGAGCTAGATAAAATGCTCCTCTACAATTGCAAAAACAAAGTGATAGGAAGGGTGTGTGGGTAGCTACCCACGCAGGTATTAAAGATGAGCCCTATATAATAGGCCGTTCATTCAATACCCGCGCGAGTAGCCTCGAGTTCGCTACCCGGCAGCCAAAAAAGTAACTATTTTGGACAGAAAAGTAATAATTAATGCTATCAAAAACTTAACTATGTTGATAAGAAGGTAACTATACGACTAAAAAAGTAAATCACTACAAAATACATAACAAATATATATGTAATCATGTTTTGAAATCTGCTCATGCAAGCATAACTATCTATGCATGAAATTTAACAGTTTGCAAGGTAAAGTAACCCTCTATATGTCAAAAGTAAGAAACTTGAAAAAAAGTAACCAAAATGGGGGGCGAGTATTAAAGATGATCCCATATATATATATATATATATATATATATATATATATATATATATATATATATATATATATATATATATATATATATATATATATATAGGGTAGCAATCCAGTGAGAAACATCCTACGGTGAGAGCATGAGAGGCATTTGAATAACTACAAATTTGTAATTATTTTTTAATATCCAACCGTATAGATGGAAAAACATCATTTCATTTACCTTCTCATAAAAAATCATTGCAATCAAACATTGTTTACATGTCCATATGTACAATATACACTTTTTACATCCAACGGTCAGCCTGAAACTCAATATAAAGCGTCAAAAAGTATTTGGTTGTTGTGGATGATCTACAAATTAGATGGTGATAAAAATTTATAGGAAGGTAGATATTAAGGTATACTTATAATCTGTACGGTTGGATTATGAAAAATTGATCTATGTGGAGAGTTATTCAAATGCCTCTCATGCTCTCACTAAGATATGTTTCTCACTGGATCGTTGTCATATATATATATATATATATATATATATATATATATATGCATGACATAGAACTTAAGAAAGCCCCTATAGTTCATCCTCACTTCCTCCTCAAGATATTCGATTATTTACTTGGATTGAAAAGGAACTATTTGACTCACAAGGTCCTAATTGAAGGGGATTGATAGTATGGCTAGGAAACTTTGAAGAAGGATCACCTATGATGGTCCATATTAAGGAGGATGATGTAGGTCAAGCTCATGAGACTAGTGTATTTTTGTAAGATGTTGTGGAGCTGTTTACTTATGCTTGGTTGATAAAATTGTGATAGAACTTTGGATATGGTGAGATCTTATGGGTAAATACCTCATTTTATATATTTTGATCTATTTTCTCATATATTAATGCATACATGACATATATTTTGTAGCTGCTTATATAGGGTGTGTAAAGAGTTAACACTAGGCCATGTGGCATTTCTAGTTCCATCATTGATTGGCTATTTGCTGTTTACATAAAGACCCAAGATCTAGTACCGAATACTGGTCTACCACATTAAATTATATTGCTAATGCAAGAAGGAGCATGATTATTGCAACTTTCAATCTTGAGTAAATTTCATTTTGCTTATAATTTTGACTTAAAGATTACATTTCATTTTGGATTTTGAGTTTTCTTTTGTTTGCCATCTTTTCAATCAGGAATAATCATTGGGTATTGTTGGTAATTGTCCCTAAGAAACTAACTGCTAATTATATAGATCCTAAGTGTTACAAGATAAACAGTGGGGGACACAAAATGAAAAAGGTATTATTCATGTGAGTAAATTTTCATATCTGTTAACATATGCTAATTTCTACATCATTAATTACATGACTATTTACTAAATGAATTCAATGTATTACATTAAATTATAGGGGTATAAATGATTCAAAAAGGTTGGAGGAAAAGTGGATAAGAAAAAGAAAGCATTAAGTTGGAAGAATGTTTAGGTAGTATTCTGACTCCAATGCATATTTATTCCAACTATGCAAACTTTTATTTATTAACATTTTGTATGGTGGTAACTTTATAGTGCCCTATACAAGACAATGGTTGGGCATGCAGACACTATGTGACACAATATTTGGACCTGATTGTAAAACATGCTACACTAGACATCCACTGTATACAAAATGTAATCTATATATAGTATTGATCATCATAAGTAAATAGTCTAATTTGATAATATGAAAATATCAGATCAAACTCTTCAATTATGCCATTCTCTTTGTAGTTGTTTGATACAAAAGAGGCCTATACTAAAGAAGAGCTAGATGAGAACAAGAACAATGGGCACACACATTTGTTAAGGAAGTAAACTTTGAATTTGATTGGGATAAAATATGAGTTTTCTAAACTTTGATGTCATTATTTCTATATACATGTGGTGCTTATGACTTCTCACAACTTTAAATTTGATGTAAGTGAACAATTGGTGCATATGTGAGTGATGAATATATACATGTGTGTGAATGAATACAATTAGAATTGAGTTTGTACATGTCATAAGAATGGGATTGGTGCATGTGTGAATGATGTAAATATACACGTGTGTGAATGAATGTAAAGATGAATAAATACAATTAGTTGTAGTTGTACATGTCATGAGAATGGAATTGAGAATGGATCTTGTATGTAGGTGGATAAATTGTGTGTGTGTTTGTTATTATAAGTTTTGTAAATGTGTTGACCTGTTGTCAAGTTGCACATGGGATAGAACCTATAGTTCTATTGAACTACATTATCTGCATCCTATTGAATAGCTGGACAGTAGGTCTGCAGACCTACTATTAAAAAATGTGCCATCAGTTGTTACCTGAAGACTGACGTTGTAAGTATTAGTTGTCAATTTCTATAATATAACTGACATTATTGGGATTTTCTAAAATGGCCGTTCTGGGAAGCATGGTCGTGCTACTAGCTGACTTGTAGCGTCAGTTGTGGTGAGAAACCAATGACAAAGGTGGTCTGTATCATCTGTTACAACATTTACACCAATGACACAGTTGTACACAACATCATTTTTTCTCTAAACCAATGACACATGAACCTTTTTTAGTTTAAAATGTTACCTAGTATGGTAGTACACCATCAGTTATTGAAATGAAACTAACAACACAAATGCTTAACTATGTCAATTTTTTTAATCATAGCAACTAAGGCTGGTTGGGTCTGTGTCATCAGTTTATGCATTCCCAAAAAACTGTCGTTGTAGGTGCTTAACTATAGTGTCACCACTTAGGTTTCGGTACAAAGCCAACATCAAAGGGCTATTTTAACTGACACTAGAGGTGGTTTTCATACTAGTGCCATCAAGACTAGTCCTTTATATTGATGGGATTCCTGGAGGCCATCCTCTCTTGATCAGGTCATAGGGGAAGTGAATGTTCAAGTTATAACAATAGACGTTGATTTTTTTTATTAAATCTAGGCCATCTACAACAAAAATATGGTAACACCGACTTCAAAATTAGTACCACTATAATTCTACCATATTTTTATTCATATTTACATGTAAAAGTTGGTACCATCAACTTTAAGGTTGGTGCCACCAAAATTTTGCTGATTGGGAAGCTTTTACACTTGTTTTGTCGATTATAGAGACTTGGGGATCAAATTTAACAAATTTGGGCATTTATTTTCAAATTTCCTGCATTAATGTAAGAAATATTAAACTATAATAAAATGTTCATAATAATGCACACAAGGAAAGAAGTGATGCATAAACGGTTAATATCATAAGTTGGCAAAATTTGAGTGAAATTGCATTCAATTAAGATTGATTAGCATTGAAAACACCCAAATTAGGATATATATTTCAGAAATTTATGTGCACATCATAGCCCTAAGCTTAGATATTGCTCTTCCTCGAGTGACAATACACTTGGATTTGTTTGAAGAATTCAACAAGAAGACAGATGTAATAACCCTACTTATCCTAACCACCCTCCATAGACCGCTCCCAAATTAGTCATTTCTAACCACACAACAAGAAACTGCTATGAAACTGACCAATTATGTAAATAATAAGACATACAAAATAAATCAATAAACACACAAGAATGTCAAAGCATAGAGATATCTTGGGATATCCAATATACTCTGAGTGCATCAAAAGATCTCCGTATCTACATTGCTTTACTCAAATACTTCATATAAATGGATGTAATTGCCTTAATATGCATGAATGAGGGGACAATATCAATATTGGTAATCTACCATTCATAGAAGCAGGTGGATGGAATGAGTGGCATGAAATAAATTCACAAAACCATACAAATCATTTATGTAATAAAATAAAGATGATGCACCTAAATGATGGATGCAATAAAATTTTGTCTTGTAATGCTTACTTTTTGTGGTAGAAGGGTGCATAAAATGGATGCCTCATTCCAATGATGAGTATAGGTGGAAATATATTTATGCAAATAAAATCCAAATTCTCTTCTTTTGAATACATAAATAGATAATCATTTCCTCCTTCTATTATTTCTTATTTTTTCAATTCCCTTTTTTCAACATTTTTTCACTTTTTCATTCTTCTAGAAAGATAGATGAATCATGATAGGTCTTTTACATTTTCTTTAGAGAAGGAGTAATGATATACATTTTTTCTTCTTTCTTTCTGTGAGACCCCTAACCTAGTGTAAGGATTAAACATGTTTGCTTAACTTAATTGAGTGCTTAATTCCTTAATCAAATCAAACCCTAAGTTATGATTTGATGTAATGAGACTAATCTATGTTTCAAGTTTATTCTGGTTTGGACACTATTTGATTAAGTTTTACAATTGATGTGCTTATGTGGACTTTTATGCAATTTCCCATATCTAGGGTTTTATATATAAATTTCACAATGTACCTCACAGATGTTCTTAATAGATTGGATATAGTTTCACCCCTAAAACACCTAGATGCACCATTCGATGTGTAACACTTTCTAACTTAGGGTTGAGGACCTAGGGTTCTCCCGCCTAAGTACCTAAGTCAATGGTTTCACCAAGTGGTTGTTGATACGATGGTTTCCCTTAAGAGTGTGGGATCCAATGGTTATCTTACATAGCATGATGATTCAATGGTTTCTTTTTAAGATACAATAGTCGGTGGTTTTCTATGTGGGATTCATCAGCCGATGGTGGATTATGGTTTGCACAAGCTGTTATGTAAGGGCATGATCCGATGGCTCTTTTGATGCTAGAACTCGATGGTGCTCCTGGGGTTGAAAACAGATGGTCCTCCAAGAATCACAAACTGATTGCAGGCCTATTTTTCTTGAATGAGAGTGTTTGACTTTTTGACACGTGGAAAACATGCCTTCAATTCACAACCCACCTTTGTCTCTCATCCTAACCTTATATACTCCTATTCTTTCACCCGAACAAACTCTTTACACCTCTTCATCTCTTTCTTATTTCTTGAGAGGTCCGACCCTCATGCTTGGTGGAAAAGGAAGAGACTTTGAGGACAAATCCTGGTCAATATTGGTTTCATGTTGCTCTAGGGTTTGGATCTACCCTCTTTAGGATCATTTGGAGCTTCCTAACCTAGTTTATGCCCCAAACAAGTAAGACCATCTTCCTTATCTTCATTTTTCTTGCCGCCTTCCTTCTTCTCCCTTCTTCTTTGGGTGAATCCAT
Source organism: Alisma plantago-aquatica (assembly GCA_963693085.1). Taxonomy (NCBI): domain Eukaryota; kingdom Viridiplantae; phylum Streptophyta; class Magnoliopsida; order Alismatales; family Alismataceae; genus Alisma; species Alisma plantago-aquatica. The sequence continues at coordinate 811,056,103 of OY856409.1, forward strand.
GGTTTTCTTGGTGGAATTTTGAGCATGTGGTTGAAGAACATCTTCTTTCCTCTCTTTTACCCTAGATTCACCTTAATCTTGAAGAAAGGAGCCTTCTTGGAATGTTTGGAGTGCTAAAGTAGGGTTTCTCTTGTCTCTTTAAAGCTACCTTGCTGTCTAGACATTCATCATCCTCCTTGATGTGAGTTATATATATTTCATCCCGTTTCTTGCTTACTCTTAACTTGCTATATGTAGATTGCTCCCTAGAAACATAGTAACAAGTAGAAAGATGATCTTTTGGGTAAAGTTTGAGCATATGTAGTAGATTTTGTGTAGATAAACCATATCTAGATCTTGTGCATGATCTTATTTGGAAGTAAGCTACCTAAACCTTGTAAGTATATCAACTGATGGGTTCCTTGAGAGTGGATACGATGTCTTCTCCTTAAGTTTTATGAGCCAATTTCTCTCTAGAATCATGAACTGATGGTTTGACTCCTCATGCAAATTGATGGTTGCTGATTTGATGGTTTTTGTTGTGTATTTCAAATGATGGTTTCATTAGTAAGAGAAACAAGGGTTTTTCCTTGCTTGAGAATTGATGGTTACCCTACATTCCATAATCGATGGTCATTGATACCTAAGATTGATGCTTTCATTAACTAGATAAATAGATGGTTTCATTAGCACTTTTTTTACCAAGAATAGCAGGTCTAATTTCAACTAGTTTTCATTACCAATGATTTACCCTTGATTTTGACTAAGTATCCTAATGATCCGATGGTCATTCTTTGGCAAAGTGATTCAATCATCCAATGGTTTTGGTTGGTCTAAGTACATCAATGGTTTGATGAAGATTCTAGGTGTAAGAATCTATGTTTTTGTTTAAGTATAAGAATGATTTATCTATTAAAGCAAATGAATCAATGGTTGCCTTAATGTCTACCTAAGTGTGCTAATGAAATGATGGTTTTCCCACATGTTTCCTTGTGTGATAAAGAACTAATGGTTATCTATAGATGTTGACTCATGATGCATATCCAATCTGCATTGTTGAATACTCTTATAATGATTGAATGGTGATAGAAAATACCTTTACCTTCCTATAATGATTAAAATGATGAATAGACACAATTCATATTGAAATAATAATTATTCAATGTTACTTCTTTTTTTGATCAGTCAGCGTGCTAATCTATGTTACTTTTGGAAATGACATAGCTATTTCCTTATGAATTGATGAACCCTGATGATGGGTCTGAAGGTGATAAGTGTGTTGATGACATGTTGAGCCCTATGTAGCGTAGGAAAGGATAATGATGTACCTAAGGAAGTAATTCTATTTTGACATAAATGTCTTTTGGGCATGTTGTGGCCCTGATGGAAATACAATCTCTTCATGGATGGTAATGAACTGGTACCCTATGATGGTATGATAAGGAATATGTTTCATACATTTTGTATCTTCTTGAGTTGTTATATATCAATGTTTCATAGAAATGAATCAGGGTTTGTATGTAACTTGATTGATGAAGCCTAAATTCACCCTATTGGAAATAACTAATCACGTGATACCCTAATCATGTAGTGCCCAATGCCGTAGAACTATTCTAGTGTCAAAACTTGCTGGATAGGGAAATGAGTATTTTAGAAGGGAAAATTGGAGTCATATACTATTGAGTATATGTGGGTGAAGGGAGGGTATATCCTTGTCATCCTAATTCCAAGGTTATGGTGAACGAATGAGGCCATATATCAGATGAAAATGAATAACTATATGTGATATGATCGAGCACAATTGTGATGTATCTTGGATGATAGGGTTGAATACCTTAATTTCTAGTGTCATGACCAGTGTATTAAGGGAGGACTAGGCTGATTGCATCTTGACTGATATGTTGTTGCGGTGGACTCATACTGCCCAAGAGGAAGAGATCTTTGGATTCTGGCTCTCCTAGATCTTGTACGGAACTGATTGTGACTTTGTAGTCATCAGTTGGAAGTTTTAGTGATATGCCTCAAACTCCCCAAGGCTTAATAAAAGATGTAATACAACCTTGTAGCATATTAGTTAGGGTTATGTAGCAATTCACATTGGATTATGACCCTTGCTCTACCTCTTATAATATTAACTTGATGTACGATGTTGTAAGAGAAATCAACTGTGCTTATGGTGTTATCTATGCTTATGATGTTAGCTATACCTAATCTTTTATTAATGTCAACCTTTTAATCTAGAATGAAGACTCTGATTATGACTACTCTTAATGAAAGCTTTTATATCTGGCATTTCAATCATGTTACATTATTTGATATATCTATTTAATTCCATAATCTACCATAAGCAATTTACATTGTTCAAAGTTATATCTCTTGCTAGGACATGAGTCTCACCCGTGGGTCACCACATCTTTTTTAGGTGGTCGTCAGCAACATTGGAAGACTGTGACAATGATTGAGCTATTTTGGAGAACCATAAAATAAGGTTGTTTAGTTTTCTAGTCTATCCTAAAATCATCCTTGTACTCTCATCTCTAGGTGGGAACACTTTTTATATGATGTTTCATTTACTTGAGTTTTGATAGAATTATTATGTTTGTACATGTTGTATATGTGGATAACATCTTTTGTACATATGTTGTGGCTGAGGCCATAGAACAATTGTCAAGATACCTATTACGGTAAATGAATTTATGTAAGATGTTGGGTCTTTATGTAAGTGTTCTTGAACTTTCTTGGAAAGGGTTGACTTGGTTTTCTTTATGCCCCTTTTTAGAGATGTGATTGATTAGTGATCGACCGTGTTTTGGTTTGAGTAATCTCGTTTAGCGGGGTAGGTTGCCACACTTTCTTAATGGAAAATATATAGCGGAGAATAAAAATATACGTTATGCAATATGCAATGTATATGCAAATTCATTATGCAAAATAAATATGCTCACATGATTTGATATGCATTTTTTTGTTTTCTAATTAAATAAAGTGAACTAACTATATGCTTCCTATCATGCCATGTAATGCATTTAAGATGAAAACAATTTGGATTAAGCTTGCTCATGCTAAGGTGGTGATGTAATGAAACGAGGGTGGATGGGATACATTTATGACCATGACGTGTCTCTCTCTTGTTAACTCATGTATTAGGGTGATCTAAAACCTATTCTTGAAATCTAATAAGAGTCTCATAGTATTTCTTGGTCATGTTGGACTCAAACACCATTGTCATAGCATAACATGGATTTAGGTTAGACAATATAGTTTATTAAACACGTCTTGAAGCTGATTTTCCAAACAATTTTGCAAGTCATTTACTCTTAAACAAGAAATAATAGCTTACATGATATTCATGAAACATCAAGCAAATTTCACAGTTCCAAATTTGATACCATGTATCAAAGAATGGACACTCCTAACTTAATTTTCAATATTCATCCACAATTACACTATATAGAAGTGAACCCTAAAGAAAATAAAAAGCTAATTTTATGAAAACCAAAAAATGCAAATATATGATAAAAAGTAAAGATGCAAGTGATAAACACAAATCAATGTGTGAAGTAGTTCTTGGCCGGGCGAGTGGGATCCACATGAAAACACTCTCTCTAATAAGTACTAAGTCTCAGTGAAGAATGTCTAGTGAAGTACTTGAGGTGATCTCCTAGACAGTGTTTAAGGAGTGTGGGCGATAGCACAAAGAAACTTTTAATAAATTTATCCCTTTAATAATCTACATATTGAATTGTTAGCATGTGTTGGTACCTAATAGATTAACTCGGTCGTACTAACTTATATCTAGTAATTACTATCAGTCAACACCTTCTTAATATGAATTGATGTTGATGCCGCTGATTGGCCAGTCGGTGGTACTGAGTTGAATTTGGACATTTGTTGTTGAAAATCTACCTCTTCAGATGGTTCTATCAATGCATATATCGGTACCACCGATGTGTGTCAATGAAGATCACAATAAATATGCTAAATGAAGTCAGTGCAACAACTGTATAGTCAGTGATACCAATATTTTCCAATATGATCTTGCAGATCATCTATAAAGTGTTGGTGGTACCCATCATGGGGTTGGTGCTACTGAGATTTTCATGTACAATCTTGTAATAATGTAAGCATGTTTTGGTGGCACTAACATTGGTGTTAGTGGTATCAACTTATCTTAATCCTTCACACTAAACAAACATATCGAGGTACCTTATTTATGTGCATAAAAACTAGTTATCAATGATCTAGATAATAATACGAATTGAATCCTAACAAGAACATCTGAAACAAGATCAACTATAATAATTAAACAAATCTAACCTACTTATCCTAAATAGTGGGTTGCCTCCCTTATATCACCCATGTTTTATGTCCTAGGCTCGACATGTTGCACAAATGTTGCCTCCTTGGATCTTCATGGTCTGGTGATAGTTTTGGCAGCTTAAACTCAATGTGATCATCATCGATACCAAGAGACAAGTAACCACTACCCTTTGCAATTATCACCTCATTTCTGGCTTGGAATGATAAACCCAATAACAATTCAAAACCATTCTTTTCCCACATGTCCATCACAACAAAGTCAACCATATAAATGAAGTATCCAACTTTCACCATCATATTTTTAGACATCCCCATCAACTTGACAAGACTTACTGCTAGTTGTATCATCATGCAAGTCTTGGTTGGCTCCTTCAATCCTTTTTTCTTGAAAGTGACAATGGCCATCAAATTGATGTTTGTGCCTGAATCTCAAAGATGCCTCACTTCAGTCCTTGATTTAACCTTACAAGGGATGTTGAAGCATCATGGATATTTCGTCTTCATTGGAAGTCTTTTGTAAATCATTTCACTAACGACTTCATCAACAATGACATAATCTAAATCTTTGATTCTTTTCTTCTTTTTAATGATTTGCTTCAGAAGCCTTCCATAATCTAGAATTTGTTCTACAATCTCTACCAAATGAACATTGAGTAGGCTTGCAAAATATTTCTAGAAATTTCTTGGACATATTATCCTTATTTCCTGGCTTCATATTATCTAGAAATGGAAGATGATATGCATATGCATGTATTGTGGTAGTGATGTGATGTAAAGGGATATATAACTCCTAAGGGGATTCTACCCTATGCTTATTGTAGAATCACCTTCCACTGTAACTAGATATTGTGTGTCTATATTTTCTATGGCTTCTGCTTCTCAGGTGTAGGTTCCTTATTCTTAGCTACATCTGCTCCACTTCATAGTAGAACCTTCACCATATCTTGCTACATGGGCACCTCCTCAACAACTTGGGGACTATACATGGTTGTAGTGGGATCTTTAGGTGCATCCCCTTGCAAACTCGGTGTGGTTTGAGTTTTCTTTGCTACTTCTTTAAGTTTCTACACTAGATGAAGTGCTCACATGTATATAATGCATAGGTTTTCCTATCCTCCTGATATTTCACACAAGCTATTGGAAAAAGGAACTAGAGAAACTAAAGCTCACATGCGTCATATAATGTATGGATCTGGTGTCTCTCTGGTACCATAAGCCTTCTCACTATAAATGGAAACACACTTTGCTTATGACTGTCATCATATGCTATCTTTGTTTTCCCAAGAAAATTTGGTTGCATTGGCTTCTTCAAGTCTAATGTGTCACCACCCAACTGTGAGATTTCAGTCCTTAAAATTCTTTTTTGAGGCCTTGATCTTGCATTTCCTATCTGTCTTGATCAAGATAAGAATTATATCTTGGCATAAGCTAGTTAAAGAAAGCCTCCATCCTTTATAATATTCCTGAGTTTCATCTCCATATCTATTTTTCTGTTGTGGCTGTATGTGTTGATATGTATCCTATGTAAAAATTTCGGAACCCTCCAATATAAAAAGGGATCATTCAACCATGGTTTATGATTACACCTGTAAATAATATGCTTCCCACAATAGTTGCATTCTTGTTATGCAACCCGCCTTTTACTGAAGTTCATGGTATTTAACTACTATGTCAGTGTGTTCTATTGTAGAAATAATTCTCTCATCTCCTAGGAAAACATGGTGCTCTAGAAATTGTATAAGAAAAAACATTTCTATATAACAAAGGTACTGGACAATCGTGACCCAAAATATAAAGCAAATAAATGTTCAAAAAACATGTGGTGATTGATTTTCAGAAAGATCTATCAATGATTTTTCAAAAAAAAAATTTAACAATAAAATTTGTAAAGGAAAAAATGGCCTAGAGTGACTGATCCTAACTTTTCATAGTGTAACCATGCCAAGTCCCTAAAAATGGCACAAAAAACTTGAACGACTTAACTACATGTGTAAAATGCAAGTGTACATGTCAAAGTAATACAATTTTATGAGTCCCAAGTTGTCAAACATGGGGACTTGTGAGGTTAAGTAGTACTACTAATTAGGACTAATCATCTAGGGAGAAGGAAAATTAGGATCTGGTTGAGAACTAAGATTAAACTAGAATTAAATAACGGAATCAACTAAAAGTGGATTTTGAATTAAATGGATGAACAATCTCTAGGTTAACTAGTTTTGTGACAGAGTGATTTTTCTATATATATATTATCTCTCCTATAATTTTGATTATTCCAATAATTCCCTAAACCATCTCTCTCATTAAATTGATAAAATGGCTCATCAATTTCGTATAGTACCATCCTTAGTGTCATATGAAGTCAAATTACATGAAATACGACATATAGTCAATTGGCATGGACACCATTTGAATATTAACTCCAATTTCACACCATAGCTACATCGTGACATCATTAAGCTACTCCTAAAATTTCATTACAATTGGGTCAACGAATTGGGAGATATGACCAATTGAAATTAGGTACATATTCCATTCATTTGGACCTTATGACCTAAGTTTGGTATTATTTGATCAAGCTAATGTGTCACACCTTCTTTTTATAAGCTGGACGTGAATCTTTTAATCAGGGAGCAATCGAGATCATTTGATCCTTGGATCAAGGATCGCGTGGGATCCAACGGCCCCCAGGTCATCCTTAACCTCCCGTGCTACCCGGTCTCAACTCCAACTAACAACGACTCCATCAATCACCTCTCGCACCCGAATCTCACCTCCTCTCTGCGAGATACTTGGAGGATAGCTCCCTCTCACCCGAACGACCCCTTCCATGTCACCTAAGATCCTCGATTCAGGGACAACAAACTCCCTTTCCTCCGCACCTCTCACTGACAACGGAACCCCTTTTAGGGCTTCTCTCTACACTCGACCTACAGTCTATTTAAGAGCACCATCAACACCCCCTACCCTCCTTTGATCACCTAGAAACCTCAATTTCACTGAAGTACATACCTTCCTCCCCGACCTCAAACACCCTCACCTCACCTGACCTTGACCTCCTCCTCACTCCAGTGGTACCCTCCTTCCAATCAACTATTGCTGCATCATCAGGGGACCTCAACGAGAGAGCCACCACCTTCGGCTAGAGCCACGAAGGCCCAGAGGCTCAGGTCATTGATCCTTGCAATTGAGCTCCAAAAGCATCACCACAGGCGAGGTTGGAGCCATCTCAGAGCTATGGGAAGATTACAAACTCATCAACAGACCTCCGTGAAGCTTTTAACTCCCTCAATTCAACCCGAGGATAGGTAACCCTCATCTTCGCTCCTCGTTTGGTTTCGGCCTATTTTGATCAAAAAATGGAGCTCAGACCACCCCCATCGACGACCTTGATCTCTTCACAACCACCGAGACCCCGCGTTTTCGATCCACTCCTCATCCATGCTCAACACAGCCTGGAACCTCGACCTCACCTCAACTCACCCCTACTGATTCCCTCGCTACAACCATGGCACGCGAGCAGGGAATAATCAAGTAGGAGGATTGACCACCTTGCCCATGCCCAGCAACAAGTTCTATTCCAAACCCGTTGGGCTTTTCTGTCTTTTCGCCCATGCTGACCCTTCCTTCTGACAAGTGTCTGCTTGCGGGTCAGTGGGAGGATCTGGTTAGTCGGATCCCTCACCTGATCCACAAAACAGAGCTCGCATTTATTTTTTCATTTTCATTTATTTCTTCAAGAATTTACCTGATTGGTCAGATCTTGTAAAATCAATTAAAAAGAGCTCCTATATCAGAAAAATCTCTGTAAAATGTCCATGTTCTCATAAAAATAAGAGGAACCAGTATAAAATATGTCAAAGAACTAAATCCAACATTAGAATCAAAGCACCTTTCTTTTGGATCTTAAATGTTTTCTTTATAAATTAACTTATAGAAAATAATGATAAGAATATGGATCAGTATTTATGAAAAACCATTAAACCCCAACATGATCCTCGTATGACTCAAAACCCTAATCAAATAGGGGTAGTTGACTCAATAAGGATGGAAAACCTAAATTCTAGTTTCTCTCTCTAATGGTGTATACCTTATGCAACATCATGTCAAACCCTAACTATTAAATGACACTTTAGGATGTTTGGACGACCCAAAAAACCCTAGATCTAACTCTAATCCCTTTGAACCATATGAATCCTAGAAAGAAACCCTTAATGATCTAAACCATAATAGAAATGCTAATATGGAATGATGTGAACCTATGATGATATTAGGTCCTTGTTTACATTTCAACGTGATATACTCTCTCTCTCTCTTAATCTAGGCTTGTTGGAATCAATCTCTGAGATTCAAGGTACGTGGATATAATTATATGACTAGTTTTGCTGGATGTTAAATATAAGTATTTGCTTGCATATATTTGAGTACATTGTTGGATGTAAATATATGAGTATTATCTTTTTCCGCATTGAACATTAAAGAACATAAATGAATGAGAAATTAAATGTAGTTACTAGTGGTGCTCATTAATCTCCCTATTAGAGAGGGAAAGCATTAATGTTCACTAGTACCTCCCTAGAGTACATGGTATACAGTGAGATCCCTAGAGTACAAGGTATACGGGGAAGGGCCCACTAATATATGTGATTATGTGCTAAGTCCACCATAGTAATGCATATTCATTTGAAAGGTGATAAATAACTTGAGATTACCTGATTTTCTGCCATTAAATAATGTTTCTTTCTCTTTCTTCTTTTTCAAATATTTTCAATATGTCAAGATAGTATATCTTTTTAATTCCACGTACCAACTTTTGTTGATGTTTTTGTTTCTCGTATTTTCTAGGTACAAGGAACCTATGATGCACTTCAAAGTACCAGAATCAAATAAATAATGGACATGGAGGATAGTTAGATAGATCTCCATTTCTAATCTTATTCTTTCAGCTAGATAGTTTTTATTCTTCTAGATGTTGTAATAGGATGTTCTATGTAATAGTCATAATTTCCTTTCTTATAGAACTATTCAATTTTCCTTCTCAAGTATTAAGTGTGTAATGACTTTATTATCTTCAATGAATGGATGTTTGTGTGGCTAATCAATGGTGTTGTGAACAACAATCTTGGCTTATTTCTCTGATTTAGTTGGCTACCTTAATATCTTGTATTTTCCCTTCTGACATTTATAGATATGAGTGCATGCATATCTGTGAATGTCACTAAGGAAAGTATATGGAAATTGAGGTTGTCACAGTTGGTATTAGAGACAATGTTCACACATCATAGTCACATGAACTTCATTCACCCTATTATGAGTCTAGGGTAGTCCTTGAGTTAGGGATGTGAAGGGTTGAGGTGACTAGGATAGCATATTCCATGGGTCTGGCTAAAGTCTCCGAGCCACTTTGCTTGGCAATCACGAGGCTACCTATATGGAAGTGTAAGTCTACTTGGCCAATATCCTAAATGTCCCCTACTTCTTGGGCATACCTTAATTAGGATCCTTCTCATCTATAGAAATTCCCTCTCATCTAATCTATAGGAAAAGTTTCCCCCTTATCTCCATTTTTGAATAATTCCCCCTTACCTTTATGATATAAGGTTAGGAAAAGAGTCTCTCTATTTAGAAAGTCTTAAGGACTGTCTGATAAGGATTTTAGGGTGTCCTCCACAAATCGTAACATTAAGAACATTAATAATTAATAAAGGACAATAATGAAATACTATGTGATAAAAATAATAAAAATAATGAAAATAATTGCTGAGTGATTAATCTAATATGTCAACCTGATTTCAGGATGCCTCCAAAGACTCGCAACTCAAAGGCCTCTGAGGAATCATCCTCTAAGAAGAGGAAAGAGCCTAAAACCTCTGAAGTACCTGATCCTGATACCACGACCAAGGAAAGGTGGGAGGAATAGAAGAAAATCCTTCTAGACTTTATGGCAAACATTTGGTGGGAGAACTATGGCAGGAATAGGGGAGAAGAAATAGATAACACGGGGTGGGAAGCTTTCAAAACCCTCTTCACTGATCGTTTTATGCCCATAGCTGAGAGGAAGAGGAAGGAGAAGATGTACATGGAGCTTAAGCAGGGTAGCCTTACAGTAGCTGACTACACCCAAAAGTTTAGACGTCTGGAAAGTTATACACCTATTAGAAATGAAGATTGCCTCACCGAGCACTATGTTGACTGCCTTTCCTCCCACATGAAAACCCTAGTCATAGACTCCCATACCAGAAGCATAGATGAAGCCCTAAACATGGCCCTAAAGCAAGAGAGTGAGAAGGGAATGCATAAACCTTTCAGCATGAGGTACTTAGGGTTAACCACTACTGAGGAGGATAAGTCTAAAAAGTTCAACTCATGCCATAACAACATGGGATCAGGGAAAGGAGGAGGTTCAGGAAAAGGAGGATAGAAGCACAACAAAAATCAACAGAAGATAGTCCACCCAAAGTGCAAGACTTGTGGGTGACACCATGGTGGGGTATGCCACCACACCAAGCTGGTCTGCTATAACTGCAAGAAGGAGGGTCATTTCATCACCAAGTGCCCCACTCCCTCCATCTTTGGCAATCCTACAGTAGATGCTCCATAGCCTCAGGGACACCACAATGGCAGGGTATTTGCAGTGAATGTAGAGGAGGCCAAGGCAAATCCCAACTAGCTTTGTGAAGGTAATCTAAATTATTTCACAATTTAATATCTTGTTCAAGCCTGCAAATTATTCATAACTCAATTATCCTGTGTAGGCACTATATTATTAAATGGTCATCCTGTAAAAGCATTATTCGACTTTGGATCTACAAATACGTTTATTTCCCGAACGCTAGCATCTATATTAGATCTGCATATAAGGGACTTGGGATATATTCTGGATGTGTCTACTCCTAGTGGCAAAATACTCACAACCCTACAGAAAACTGATGTCCTCTCTATTAAATTTGAAAATCATGATATGCCCTTTGAATTCATTCTCTTAACCATGGAAGACTTTGATATTATACTTAGTATGGATTGGCTATACACATACCATGCTCACATTGATTGTAGAAACAAGATGGTAGTCCTCTCTCAACCTCATTCTTTTCCTGTGAAAATCCCTAGGGGAAGCCGATTCTGTAATAATATTATAATCTCCTCTCTTAAAGCTAAAAAGCTCATTTCTCAAGGATGTACAGTCTTCCTTGCATTAGTCTCAGAGACCAGTCCTAGTAGCGGGCCTGTAGAAAGTCTGGAGGTGGTACGTAACTTCCTTGACATATTTCCGGAGGAGCTTCCTGGGCTGCTACCAAATAGAGACATTGAGTTCTCCATAGATCTTCTTCGTAGAACCAATCTGATTTCTAGGGCACCATATAGGATGGCTCCTACTGAGCTTATGGAGCTGAAGAAATAGTTGCAAGAACTTCTAGACAAAGGTTTCATTCATCCTAGTGTTTCCCCCTGGGGTGCTCCTATTCTTTTTGTCAAAAAGAAAGACGGTTCTATGCATATGTGTATTGACTACCACATGTTGAACCAAGTTACTATTAAAAAAAGTATCCTCTCCCTCGTATTGATGACCTCTGTGATCAGATTCATACTGCTAAAGTTTTCTCAAAGATTGATCTTCGTTCTGTCTACCATCAACTTAAAATCAAGGATTCTGATATTTCTAAAACTACTTTTTGAACTCGTTATGGGCATTACGAATTTCTAGTGATGCCATTTGGGGTGACCAAAGCACCATGCATATTTATAAATCTAATGAACAAAGTTTTCCAACCTTACCTTGATGAGTTCGTGGTCGTCTTCATTGATGATATCTTGATCTATTTTATTCTATGGAAAAACACCGGGAACACTTGCAAGCAATTCTTGACATTCTTTGAACCCAAAAATTTTATGGCAAGCTTTCAAAATGGGAATTCTGGATTGACAAAGTCATGTTTCTTGGACATGTCATTTCTGGAGGTAATATAACTGTTGATCCTGCCAAAGTCTCTGCTGTAATTGATTGGCAACCTCCTCACAATCCTTCTGAAATTCAGAGTTTCTTGGGTCTAGCCGGATATTATCATCGCTTTATTCCAACTTTCTCCAAAGTGGCACTTCCTCTAACTAAGCTTACTCAGAAGGATGAGCACTTCATTTGATCAACTACATGTGAGTCTAGTTTCGATAAGTTAAAGAAAAAGTTGACGTCGGATCCTGTTCTTGTTCTGCCCTCTGGCAACGAAGGGTTTGTGATATTCACTGATGCTTCAAGAAATAGGTTAGGATGTGTCCTCCAACAGAATGGTAAGGTAGTGTCCTTTGCATCTAGATAGCTAAAACCTAATGAACTTAATTATCCCACACATGATTTGGAATTAGATGCAATCATTCATGCTCTCAAAATCTGGAGGCACTACTTGTACGGGGCAACGTTCGACATCTTCACCGACCACAAAAGCCTGAAGTACATCCTGACTCAGAAGGACTTGAATCTGAGTCAACATCGATGGATTGAATATCTAAAGGACTATGATTTCACTATTTCCTATCATCTGGGTAAGGCAAATGTAGTTGTTATAACCCCAGTTTTCCAAAATATGTAATGAGATTATAAATCTCCTTTTTAAAGATAAATGAAATATGTGATTGATGTGATGAGTTGATTTGAATGGCTTTTGTGTTTGATAGCTTGTATGTTTTCTAATTGGGCCTTATTGGCCATTGAGCCCAATTTAAGGAGAAAAAAAAGGATTAAAAGAATACATAAAGAAATAAATGAAATAAGAACAAAAGGCTAAGGAATGATTTCCCAAAAATAGGATTTCGAGTTAATGGACTCCTTAGGGTTCAAGGAACTCAGAATTGGGAAATAATGATAAAGGGAATAGAAAAGGTATGGAAAATATGAAAAATTAAATGATAACTTGCAAACCAAGAAAAGGGATCGTAATTTTAAGATAATAACTTCAAATTTTGAAGGATGAAAGATAAAAATATAATTGAGTTTCCCTCAATATTTGAGTTGGAAAGGAGTTACCGTTTGGGAGTTATGAATTTTTCCAAGATATCATTGAATTAGGAATGTAATTCGAATTAATTGGATATTTATCTCCTTTTGCTCAAGCACGCGTGATGAGGACCCTTGGATTTAGATCCAATGGGCGCTACTCATCGTCCAAGTCCTAGTGGGACGAGGATTGTATCCGCGATAGGGGGATTTTGTTCCCTTGATTTCGTGGTCTGTGATGCATGTGCATCCTTGGAAAGTTTTTCTTTGAGTCCGGGAGTGATACGAGAAGTTTCCCGACCCTGGTTTGTTGGGGTTTCAACCTGACCTTGCAAAATGCCCAATTGGGCTAGGACTTGGGTTACGTCTAGGATTGGGAACCCTAACAGGGACCTCCCATGGCCTATATATAGGGGACCTCTCAGTCCCTTGTTCCCGTGCGATCTCGACAAACTTCTTATTGTTCCCCTTTTCACGCTAACCTGCTAGATCGGTTCCTCTCTGGCGAGGGCGCCACCGCGGCGCTAGCAGCAGAAAATGATGGAAGACGGTGCTCGGTCATCATTTGATCCAGATCCGACGGTGCAAGGAGGGGGCCGCTGAGTAGAGTTGCTTCAAGTCACGGGCCGTTAGATCGTGAGTCTATCGTGGACTCACTTAAGATCCAACGGACTGGGCTAAGAGAGAGCGTGCGCAGGGAAGATAGTGGAGGCGAATGATGTGGAGTGTCGGATCAGGAGGGGTCTAGAGGCGCATCGATCCAACGATCAACGATTTTCGTTATTTATTCCTCTCTAATCGAATATTCAGGAAAAAGGGTTTTCTTTGCAAAATTGATAGAAATAACTAGGAATCTCGTATGACAAAACTTTTTATATGAAAGTTGTGTAGAAAAATATGAGGAATCTGATAAAAATATTTTGAGCACCTAATTCTACTCCGTTTTGAAAAAGTATCCTAATTTGCTAGTAAAGTGTATTAAAAGTTGATGAGAAACCCTAATTGAATATTAAGGGTATAATTTGGTGAATTAATAGGTCAAATTGATAAGCTTCACCCTGTTAACTATAAAGATGATTTAATTATCCGTTTTGAATGCAAAGATGCCTAAATTAGAGTTGCAATCCAGAAAAGAAGGCTAATCTATATGGGAACCCTAATTTGGGATAAAAGGAGATAAAAATCATATTTATTTGGAATAAGATAATCAGATGCTTAATAAAGATCCTAAAACTTTTTAAGAGAGATACAATGAGAAATTAAGGGTTTTATGTAGTTTTGATAAGTTAAGGATGATAATAAGGAAAGAAGAAGTAAAAACCCTAATTTCCAAAGGAACACTAAATTTGGAATTGAAATCCTAAGTAATGTGATGAAATTGGATAAATATTAATAAAAGGAAAATTGTACTTTTATTTTAGGATTTCTCTTCCTCATTGCTTGCTTGATTGGGTTTCTCTACATATTTGATTCTGTCTTGAAATCTGCAACCAAAGGTATGTGGTTACGCTTATGAATATCTCGAGATAGATTTCCGAGGTTTTCTGAGATTTTCACTGATGACTTGAATAAACTGTTGGATGAATTTAGTTCATGAAAACTATAATGTGAATATGACTATCACATAATATATGTGCCTACTAGCTCAGATCCTGGTCCCCTCTGTGTCTTAATGGCTGACCTAGTATATGGCTACCTAGAGGGTAGGTCCATCAGGTCATGGAATGACTTAGTATATGGCTACCTAGAGGGTAGGTCCATCAAGTCACATTGAGTTAGATATTGGGCTACCTCCGGGTGGTGCCATGCGACTCTACCTTTATAGAGGTATTATATAAGTCCTTTACAGGGGCAACACAAAGTTGTAGATAGGTATGGATTGAGTAGTTTGGCTTAAAATGTAATCTTGGTTGTTAAATGATTAATTGAATGATTATGTTGTGAACATAGTTGAACATTATATATTTCTTCCACTTACCAGCTTCGGCTGACCGTCGTTTTGTTTGTCGGCGATTTAGGTACAAATCTCAAAAGTACAAACAGTAAAGTGACACATTGTGAATTCAAGAATTAAAGAACAAGGAGGAACTAGTTAGAATAGTTCAACTGTGGTTAGAAGTTTAGTATATTCCAAACTTTTCAAAGGTATGCAAAATTTTATTACCATTTTTCAGTATAGTCTGTTAAAATTTAATAATTTTTCTTGGTTATATGTTGAACCTTTGATCCGGAAATTATTGGTGCGGCTTCGGCCTCTCAGTCTCCCTTAATTGGGGGTTACCGAAAGGTGGAGTCGTAACATTTGGTATCAGAGCCTAGGTTCCTCATTTAACCATTAATAATTATTAAAATTTACAAACTCCATAGAACCCAAGGGAGTTATTAGAGGATTATCCAAAAGATGGAGGTGTCTAGAAAAGGATCATGATTGGGGGCTGGTAAATTTTTCCTCCACACCTCTAGTTGGAATACGAGGACTCCCGGATACGTGTGACTACCTGGCCAAAGTCTTAGGGTATGATTCGAAATAAGATACCTCTAGGACTCTCTCATCTTATTCGTCCCTTCTCATCACATATTCTATTAAGGCTTTAAGAGTAGGATTTTCTCTCTCTCCTCCACACTCATGTGGTATGGACAAGTAAGTTAAGGGTTTAAGAAATCCTCCATCAAATTAATAAAAGATATGTAATGCGATATCATTGAACATAAGTATAACTAGTTTAAATGATAAACTAAAGGTTTGTTTGTTATGCTTATGTAGATGGCACAAACAAAGACTGTTTTTATTACTGAGGGCTCTGGGAATCCAGCTAGGAGTGGTTGGCCTCCCCGTAAAGGAAAGGAGTCTTCTAAAAAGAGAAAACGAAATCATGATGGTGCATCCTCTAAGAAGAGGAAGAGGCCCGAAGAAGTCACTCATGAGGTCCCTAACCCTAACCCAGTACCATTTAGTAACCTGGACCAAGAAGAAGACCAAGGATATGAGGATCAACATGTATACGAGGAAGAAGCCAAGATGGAAGAGGACCAAGCTGGTGATCTAGAACCGACCATGATAATTCACACCCCTGATACCTTGTGGATGGAGCAACAGAGGAAGTTGACGGAGGCTATTAATGCTTTGGCCCTTTTAGACTTAGCTAGAGTTGAGAATGATGAGCCATACCCTGTTCGTCCCCGTGTGGGAGCCACCATCCTAGACTTTGTCAAGCTGAACATAGAAAAGTTTTGGGGAGAAGATAAGACTGAGGTAGTTGACAAAGCGGAAGCCTGGGTGCTTGCAATTGAGAATGGTTTCTGCATGCTTGAAGTATAGCCAAGCAAGAAGGTCCTCTTTGCTGCTCACCTCCTGGAAGGAGCAGCTAAGATATGGTGGGAGACTCACACCACAGGCCGAGATCTGACTGAGGAACCAATGGCATGGGATGATTTCAAGACCATCTTCACTTCCAGATTCAACTCTGTTGCAGCTAAGAAGGAAAAGGAAACAGAATTCACTAACATGACTCAAGGGAATTCCTCTGTGGCAGACTTTGGGCAGAAGTTTCGAATCCTGAAACGTTTTGGGTACAAGATGGATGAAGCAAAAAGGGTGGATCACTTCATAGAGTGTCTTCACCCTACCATCAAGACTCATTTGATGGCAAGAAAACCTAAAACCTTCACAGAAGCTTACAACACTGCCTTAGACATGGAAAGGACTGTGATGCCTTCTCAGCTTCCACCCAAGGGGTATTTGGGTTTCACTGAGGAAACCCGATGTCAGAAGAACCATCACAAGAAGGGTCCAGCACGTCATCAAGCCAAAGGAAGACATGGAGGAAAAGGGAAACCCCATCAAGAGAACAACCGACCTCGATGCCGTTCATATGGGAAATGGCATTTCGGTGAGTGCCACCATAAGACGAGAGTCTGTTACCATTGTAATCAAGAGGGGCATATCCAAGCTGCTTGTCCTGTAACAGAGCCAAGAGGACCATGTCCCGTAGCAGCCCCACTAGTAGCAGTCCCACCTGTAGCTGTGGCCCCACCTGGTGGAGAAAGAAGACAAGCTCGAGTGTTCTCTATTGACAATGAAGAATCTCAAGCTAATGCTAATCGGTTGATTGTGGGTAATAACCCTTAGAGTTTTTCTTTATGTATTAAAAAGTTAAGCATGTAATGGTCTAATGTATGGTGAAAAATGATGTAGGCATGCTTGAAGTCATGGGACATAATGTAAAAGTATTATTTGACTCTAGATCTACTAATACTTTCATTTTGAGGAATCTTGCAACTATGCTTTGTTTGGATATCAAGGATTTAGGATATGTCTTAGATGTTACAACCCCGAGTGTTCGAATCTTTACCTCTCTTTTGAAAACTCCGGTGATACCTATGAAATATCGAGATCATGAGTTTCCTACAGACTTTATCCTTCTTGACATGAATGATTTTGATGTGATCATTGGAATGGATTGGCTTTATACTTATAGGGCCCATATCGACTGTAGGGAAAAGAAAGTGATCATTAAGGAACCAGGTCACCTACCTTTTGTCATTAGGGGAAGGAAAGATGCCACCACCAGCCTGTATGTGTCATCCTTGAAGGTGGAAAGGATGATGAGTAAAGGGTGTCAAGCTTTCCTAGCAGTTGTTACCGAGCCCGAACCCAGGGTGCAACCCTTAGAGGAAATAGAGGTAGTAAAGAGCTATGCAGATGTTTTTCCAGATGATCTACTTGGGATTCCTCTCGAGAGAGAGGTGGATTTTTCCATTGAGCTAGCTCCAGGAACAAGCCCTATTTCACGAGCACCTTATAGAATGGCCCCTGCAGAGTTGATCGAGTTGAAGAAACAATTGCAGGAATTGCTAGATAAGGGTATTATCCACCCTAGCACATCACCATGGGGAGCTCCAATTCTTTTTGTCAAGAAAAAGGATGGCTCGCTCCGTATGTGTATGGACTATCGGATGATCAACCAAGCTACCATTAAGAACAAATACCCTTTACCCCAAATAGATGACCTGTTCGACCAATTGAAGTCTGCTTGAGTCTTTTCCAAAATTGACTTGAGATCGGGTTACCACCAGTTGAGAGTCAAGAGTGAGGACATTCTGAAAACAGCTTTTCAAACACGATATGGCCATTATGAGTTTGTGGTTATGCCTTTTGGGTTATCCAATGCACCCAGTGTGTTCATGAACCTTATGAATAGTGTGTTCCAACCCTTCCTTGACTCGTTTGTCATAGTGGTCATAGATGACGTATTAGTTTATTCCAATGACTTAGAACAACACCGAGACCACCTAAGTAAAGTCCTTGATATCTTGAGAAAGCAGAAGTTCTATGGGAAATTCTCAAAATGTGAGTTTTGGATAGACCGAGTCATGTTCCTTGGACATATCATCTCAGGAGGAACAATCGCTGTGGATCCAGCTAAGGTGTCGGCAGTTCGAGATTGGCCTACACCGAAAAACCCCTCCGAGATCCGAAGCTTCTTGGGGTTAGTAGGATACTATCGGCATTTCATTGTGGATTTCTCAAAGACTGCCTTGCCTTTGACCATGTTGACTCGGAAGGATGTGAAGTTTGTGTGGTCTGATGTTTGTAAGGCTTGTTTTTAGGAACTAAAGGAAAGGTTGACCACTGCACCAGTTTTGACTCTACCATCAAGCAATGAGGGTTTCGTGATCTTCACCGATGCGTCCAAAATGGGTCTTGTCTGTGTGTTGGAGCAGAATCGGCATGTGGTTGCATATGCTTCCCGACAACTCAAGCCCAATGAGGTGAATTACCCGACGCATGACTTAGAGTTGGCTGCTATCATTCATGCATTAAAGATTTGGCGGCATTACCTATATGGTGCTACTTTTGAGATCTTCACTGACCATAAGAGCCTAAAGTACCTTCTGACATAGAAAGACTTAAACCTACGACAACGAAGATGCATGGAGTACATGAAGGATTACGATTTCACCATTGCCTATCATCCAGGGAAGGCGAATGTTGTAGCAGATGCTTTAAGTTGGAAACAGCTCAGGTGTGCAGCTGTTCTGTCCAGTCAGTGGAAGAGCTTGGAAGAGCTGGTGAAATGGTCTCCTCAACCGTTAAATGATCGAGTCCGATTGGCCAACATCCAGATACAGTCTAAATTGTTGAGTGAAATCGTGACAGCACAGTTGGCCAGTGGGGAACTTGACAAGATGAGGGGCTTGATGAAGAAGCCTCAGACCCGTCTTTGTTTAGGAGTAGATGGAGGGATCAGATTCGAGAATCGTATATGGGTTTCTGAAGACTCACTGCTGAAAGAACGTATCTTGCAAGAGGCTCATGGTTCTAAGTACACAGTACACCCATGGACTACCAAGATATTTAAGGACATGCAGAGGTTTTTCTGGTGGCCAGGAATGAAGAGAGACATTGCAACTTATGTGGCTAGTTGTCTTACATGACAAATGGTGAAGGTTGAACATCAACGACCCGGTGGACTTTTACAGTCTATAGAGATTTCGGAATGGAAATGGGATCAGATCACCATGGATTTTGTGGTGGGTTTACCCCAGACCAAGAGAGGTCATGATGCGATATGGGTTGTGGTGGACCACCTTACCAAGTCAACACACTTCCTTGCACTGAAAACCACTACCAAGGTGTCAGACTTAGCTGAGTTGTACATCCGAGAGATAGTGCGTTTACATGGCGTACCCAGTTCCATCATCTCCGATAGAGATCTGAAGTTTACTTCCAAACTGTGGAAGAAGGTTCAAGAGGAACTTGGTACAAGGTTAAATTTCAGTACCGCTTATCACCCCCAGACAAATGGACAGTCAGAAAGGACAATCCAGACTTTAGAGGATCTTTTGAGAGCTTGTGTACTCGATTGGGGTGGATCATGGGAGCAGTACTTACCTCTAGCCGAGTTTTCATACAACAATAGTTACCAAGCCAGTATCGGGATGCCTCCATATGAAGCTCTATATGGGAGATTGTGTCGGTCACCACTTCACTGGGATGATGTTGGTGAAAGAAACTTGTTGAGGTCAGATGAACTCCAAGTGTATGCTGATAAAGTCGCTTTGATCAGGCAAAGGCTAAAGAGAGCCCAAGATCAAAAAAAAGTCATATGCTGATGCAAAGAGGACTGATGTGCATTTCGCTGTGGGAGAACATGTTTTCCTAAAAATCCGACCGCTCCGAGCTATAGCCAAGAACAGAGGAAAGTTGAGTCCCCGATACGTGGGTCCGTTTGAAGTTTTAGAACGGATTAGTGAAGCAGCTTATCATTTGGCGTTACCCCCTCAATATAGTATGATGCATGATGTGTTCCACGTGTCCAATCTGAAGCGATATGTGCAAGATCCAAGCCATGTGTTGAGCGTTGAACCTATTGAGCTTCAAGGAAAGCTGTCTTATCCTGAGTTACCTTTGCATATTATAGATACTAAGGTAAAAGAGCTCAGAAATAAGAATATAGAGATGGTAAAGGTTCTTTGGAAACACCATGGAGAGGATGAGGCCACATGGGAGCTGAAGACGGACATGGAAAAAGCATATCTTGATTTGTTTGTTTGATTGTTGAATTTTGAGGGCAAAATTCCTATAAGGAGGGGAGGATGTTATAACCCCATTTTTCCAAAATATGTAATGAGATTGTAAATCTCCTTTTTAAAGATAAATGAAATCTGTGATTGATGTGATGAGTTGATTTGAATGGATTTTGTGTTTGATAGCTTGTATGTTTTCTAATTGGGCCTTATTGGCCATTGAGCCCAATTGAAGGAGAAAAAGAAAAAGGATTAAAAGAATACATAAAGAAATAAATGAAATAAGAACAAAAGGCTAAGGAATGATTTCCCAAAAATAGGATTTCGAGTTAATGGACTCCTTAGGGTTCAAGGAACTCAGAATTGGGAAATAATGATAAAGGGAATAGAAAAGGTATGGAAAATATGAGAAATTAAATGATAACTTGCAAACCAAGTAAAGGGATCGTACTTTTTAGATAATAATTTCAAATTTTGTAGGGTTAAAGATAAAAATATAATTGAGTTTCCCTCAAAGTTTGAGTTGGAAAGGAGTTACCGTTTGGGAGTTATGAATTTTTCCAAGATATCATTGAATTAGGAATGTAATTCGAATTAATTGGATATTTATGTCCTTTTGCTCAAGCACGCGTGATGAGGACCCTTGGATTTAGATCCAATGGGCGCTGCTCATCATCCAAGTCCCAGTGGGATGAGGACTGTAGCCGCGATAGGGGGATTTTGTTCCCTTGATTTAGTGGTTTGTGATGCATGTGCATCCTTGGAAAGTTTTTCTTTTAGTCCGGGAGTGATAGGAGAAGTTTCCCGACCCTAGTTTGTTGGGGTTTCAACCTGACCTTGTGAAACGCCCAATTGGGCTAGGACTTGGGTTGCGGCTAGGATTGGGAACCCTAACAGGGACCTCCCATGGCCTATATATAGTTAACCTCTCGGTCCCTTGTTCCCGTGCGATCTCGACCGACTTCTTATTGTTCCCCTTTTCACGCTAACCTGCTAGATCAGTTCCTCTCCGGTGAGGGAGCTGCCGCAGCGCTAGCAGCAAAAAATGAAGGAAGACGACGCTCGGTCATCATTTGATCCAGATCCGACGGTGCAAGGAGGGGGCCGGCTGAGTAGAGTTGCTTCAAGTCGCGAGCCGTTAGATCGTGAGTCTATCGTGGACTCACTTAAGATCCAACAAACCGGTCTAAGAGGGCACGTACGCAGGGAAGATAGTGGAGGTGACTGACGTGTAGCGTCAGATCAGGAGGGGTCTAGAGGCACATTGATCCAACGATCAATGATTTTCGGTATTTATTCCTCTCTAATCGAATATTCAGGAAAAAGGGTTTTGTTTTTAAAATTGATAGAAATAACTAGGAATCTCGTATGACAAAACTTTTTATATGAAAGTTGTGTAAAAAAATATGAGGAATCTGATAAAAATATTTTGAGAACCTGATTCTACTCCATTTTGCAAAAGTATTTAATTTTCTAGTAAAGTGTATAAAAAGTTGATGAGAGATCCTAATTGAATATTAAGGGTATAATTTGGTGAATTAATAGGTCAAATTGATAAGCTTGACCCTGTTAACCATAAAGATGATTTAATTATCAGTTTTGAATGCAAAGATGCCTAAATTAGAGTTGCAATCCAGAAAAGAAGGCTAATCTATATGGGAACCCTAATTTGGGATAAAAGGAGATAAAAATCATATTTATTTGGAATAAGATAATCAGATGCTTAATAAAGATCCTAAAACTTTTTAAGAGAGATACAATGAGAAATTAGGGATTTTATGTAGTTTTGATAAGTTAAGGATGATAACAAGGAAAGAAGAAGTAAAAACCCTAATTTCCAAAGGAACCCTAAAATTGGAATTGAAATCCTAAGTAATGTGATGAAATTGGATAAATATTAATAAAAGGAAAATTGTACTTTTATTTCAGGATTTCTCTTCCTCATTGCTTGCTTGATTGGGTTTATCTGCATATTTGATTCTGTCTTGAAATCTGCAACCAAAGGTATGTGGTTACGCTTATGAATATCTCGAGATAGATTTATGAGGTTTTCCGAAATTTTCACCGATGACTTGAATAAACTGTTGGATGAATTTAGTTCATGCAAACTATAATGTGAATATGACTATCACATAATATATGTGCCTACTAGCTGAAATCCTGGTCTCCTCTGTGTCTTAATGGCTGACCTAGTATATGGCTACCTAGAGGGTAGCTCCATCAGGTCGTGGAATGACTTAGTATATGGCTACCTAGAGGGCAGGTCCATCAAGTCACATTTAGATATTGGGCTACCTCCGGGTGGTGCCATGCGACTCTACCTTTATAGAGGTATTATATAAGTCCTTTACAGGGGGAAAATAGAGTTGTGGATAGGTATGGATTGAGTAGTTTGGCTTAAAACGTAATCTTGGTTGTTAAATGATTAATTGAATGATTATGTTGTGAACATAGTTGAACATTATCTATTTCCTCCACATACCAGCTTCGGCTGACCGTCGTTTTATTTGTCGGCGATTTAGGTACAAATCTCAAAAGTACAAATAGTAAAACGACACATTGTGAATTCAAGAATTAAAGAACAAGGAGGAACTAGTTAGAATAGTTCAGCTGTGGTTAGAAGTTTAGTATATTCCAAACTTTTCAAAGGTATGCAAAATGTTATTACCATTTTTCAGTATAGTTTGTTAAAATTTAATAATTGTTCTTGGTTATATGTTGAACCTTTGATCCGGAAATTATTGGTGCAGCTTCGGCCTCTCGGTCTCCCTTAATTGGGGGTTACCGGAAGGTGGGGTCGTAACATTTGGTATCAGAGCCTAGGTTCCTCATTTAACCATGAATAATTATTAAATTTACAAACTCCATAGAACCCAAGGGAGTTATTAGAGGATTATCTGAAAGACGGAGGTGTCTAGAAAAGGATCATGACCAGGGGCTGGCAATATTTTCCTCTGCACCGCTAGTCGGAATACGAGGACTCCCGGATCCGTGTGACTGCCTGGCCAAAGTCTTAGGGTATGATTCGAAATAAGATACATTTAGGACTGTCTCATCTTATTCGTCCCTTCTCATCACATATTCTATTAAGGCTTTAAGAGTAAGATTTTCTCTCTCTCCTCCACACTCATGTGGTATGGGCAAGTAAGTTAAGGGTTTAAGAAATCCTCCATCAAATTAATAAAAGATATGTAATGAGATATCATTGAACATAAGTATAACTAGTTTAAATGATAAACTAAAGGTTTGCTTGTTATGCTTATATAGATGGCACGAACAAAGACTATTGCTATTCCTGAAGGCTCTGGGAATCAAGCTAGGAGTGGTTGGCCTCCCCGTAAAGGAAAGGAGTCTTCTGAAAAGAGAAAAAGGAATCATGATGGTGGATCCTCTAAGAAGCGGAAGAGGCCCGAAGAAGTCACTCATGAGGTCCCTAACCCTAACCCAGTACCATTTAGTAACGTGGACCAAGAAGAAGACCAAGGATATGAGGAGCAACAGGTGTACGAGGAAGAAGCCAAGATGGAAGAGGACCAAGCTGGAGATCCAGAATCGACCATGATGATTCACACCCCTGATACCTTGTGGATGGAGCAACAGAGGAAGTTGATGGAGGCTTTTAATGCTTTGGCCCTTCGAGACTTAGCTAGAGCTGAGAATGATGAGCCGTACCCTATTCTTCCCCGTGTGGGAGCCACCATCCTAGACTTTGTCAAGCTGAACATAGAAAAGTTCTGGGGAGAAGATAAGACTGAGGTAGTTGACAAAGTGGAAGCCTGGGTGCTTGCAATTGAGAATGGTTTCCGCATGCTTGAAGTACAACCAAGAAAGAAGGTCCTCTTTGCTACTCACCTCCTGGAAGGAGCAACTAAGATATGGTGGGAGACTCACATCACAGGCCGAGATCTGACTGAGGAACCAATGGCATGGGCTGATTTCAAGACCATCTTCACTTCCAGATTCATCCCTGTTGCAGCTAAGAAGGAAAAGGAAAGAGAATTCACTAACATGACTCAAGGGAATTCCTCTGTGGTGGACTTTGGGCGGAAGTTTCGAATCCTGGAACGTTTTGGGTACAAGATGGATGAAGAAAGAAGGGTGGATCACTTCATAGAGCGTCTTCACCCTACCATCAAGCCTCATGTGATGGCAAGCAAACCTAAAACCTTTGCAGAAGCTTACAACACTGCCTGAGACATGGAAAGGACTGTGATGCCTGCTCAGCTTCCACCCAAAGGGTATTTGGGTTTCACTGAGGGAACCTGATGTCAGAAGAACCATCACAAGAAGGGTCCAGGACGTCATCAAGCCAAAGCAAGACATGGAGGAAAAGGGAAACCCCATCAAGAGAATAACCGACCTCGATGTCGTTCATGTGGGAAATGGCATTTCGGTGAGTGCCACCATAAGAAGAGAGTCTGTTACCGTTGTAATCAAGAGGGGCATATCCAACCTTCTTGTCCTCTAACAGAACCAAGAGGACCAGGTCCCGTAGAAGCCCCACCAGTAGCAGCCCCACCTGTAGCTGTGGCCCCACCTACTGGAGAAAGAAGACAAGCTCGATTGTTCGCTATTGACAATGAATAAGATCAAGCTAATGCTAATCAGTTGATTGAGGGTAATAACCCTTAGAGTTTTTATTTATGTATTAAAAAGTTAAGCATGTAATGGTCTAATGTATGGTGAAAAATGATGTAGGCATGCTTGAAGTCATGGGACATAATGTAAAAGTATTATTTGACTCTGGATCTACTAATACTTTCATTTTGAGGAATCTTGCAACTATGCTTTGTTTGGATATCAAGGATTTAGGATATGTCTTAGATGTTACAACCCCGAGTGGTCGAATCTTTAACTCTCTTTTGAAAACTCCGGTGATACCTGTGAAATATCGAGATCATGAGTTT
Organism: Alisma plantago-aquatica; assembly: GCA_963693085.1. Lineage (NCBI taxonomy): Eukaryota > Viridiplantae > Streptophyta > Magnoliopsida > Alismatales > Alismataceae > Alisma > Alisma plantago-aquatica. Next base: position 811,081,825 of record OY856409.1, read on the forward strand.
CCTACAGACTTTATCCTTCTTGACATGAATGATTTTGATGTGATCATTGGAATGTATTGGCTTTATACTTATAGGGCCCATATCGACTGTAGGGAAAAGAAAGTGATCATTAAGGAACCAGGTCACCTACCTTTTGTCATTAGGGTAAGGAAAGATGCCACCACCAGCCTGTATGTGTCATCCTTGAAGGCGGAAAGGATGATGAGTAAAGGGTGTCAAGCTTTCCTAGCAGTTGTTACCGAGCCCGAACCCAGGGTGCAACCCTTAGAGGAAATAGAGGTAGTAAAGAGCTATGCAAATGTTTTTCCGGATGATCTACCTGGGATTCCTCCCGAGAGAGAGGTGGATTTTTCCATAGAGCTAGCTCCAAGAACAAGCCCTATTTCACGAGCACCTTATAGAATGGCCCCTGCAGAGTTGCTCGAGTTGAAGACACAATTGTAGGAATTGCTAGACAAGGGTTTTATCTGCCCTAGCACATCACCATGGGGAGCTCCAATTCTTTTTGTCAAGAAAAAGGTTGGCTCGCTCCGTATGTGTATAGACTATCAGATGATCAACCAATCTACCATTAAGAACAAATACCCTTTACCCTGAATAGATGACCTGTTCGACCAGTTGAAGTCTGCTCGAGTCTTTTCCAAAACTGACTTGAGATCGGGTTACCACCAGTCGAGAGTCAAGAGTGAGGACATTCCGAAAACAGCTTTTCGAACACGATATGGCCATTATGAGTTTGTGGTTATGCCTTTTGGGTTGTCCAATGCACCCAGTGTGTTCATTAACCTTATGAATAGTGTGTTCCAACCCTTCCTTGACTCGTTTGTCATAGTGTTCATAGATGACATATTAGTTTATTCCAATGACTTAGAACAACACCGAGACCACCTAAGTAAAGTCCTTGATATCTTGAGAAAGTAGAAGTTCTATGGGAAATTCTGAAAATGCGAGTTTTGGATAGACCGAGTCATGTTCCTTGGACATATCATCTCAGGAGGAACAATCGTCATGGATCCAGCTAAGGTGTCGGCAGTTCGAGACTGGCCTACACTGAAAAACCCCTCCGAGATCTGAAGCTTCTTGGGGTTAGCAGGATACTATCGGTGTTTCATTGCAGATTTCTCAAAGACTGCCTTGCCTTTGACCATGTTGACTCGGAAGGATGTGAAGTTTGTGTGGTCCGATGTTTGTGAGGCTCGTTTTCAGGAACTAAAGGAAAGGTTGACCACTGCACCAGTTTTGACTCTACCATCAGGAAATGAGGGTTTCATGATCTTCACCGATGCGTCCAAAATGGGTCTTGGTTGTGTGTTGGAGCAGAATTGGCATGTGGTTGCATATGCTTCCCCACAACTCAAGCCCAATGAGGTGAATTACCCGACGCATGACTTAGAGTTGGCTGCTATCATTCATACATTAAAGATTTGGTGGCATTACCTGTATGGTGCTACTTTTGAGATCTTCACTGACCATAAGAGCCTAAAGTACCTTCTGACACAGAAAGACTTAAACCTACGATAACGAAGATGGATGGAGTACATGAAGGATTACGATTTCACCATTGCCAATGATCCAGGGAAGGTGAATGTCATAGCAGATGCTTTAAGTCAGAAATAGCTCAGGTGTGCAGCTGTTCTGTCCAGTCTGTGGAAGAGCTTGGAAGAGCTGGTGAAATGGTCTCCTCAACCGTTAAATGATCGAGGCTGATTGGCCAACATCCAGATACAGTCTGAATTGTTGAGTGAAATCATGACAACGCAGTTGGCCAGTGGGGAACTTGACAAGATGAGGGGCTTGATGAAGAAGCCTCAGATCCGTCTTTCTTTGGGAGTAGATGGAGGGATCAGATTCGAGAATCGTATATGGGTTCCTGAAGACTCACCGCTAAAAGAACGTATCTTGCAAGAGGCTCATGGTTCTAAGTACACAGTACACCCAGGGACTACCAAGATGTTTAAGGACATGCAGAGGTTTTTCTGGTGGCCAGGAATGAAGAGAGACATTGCATCTTATGTGGCCAGTTGTCTTACGTGCCAAATGGTGAAGGCTGAACATCAATGACCCGGTGGACTTTTACAGTCTATAGAGATTCCGGAATGGAAATGGGATCAGATCACCATGGATTTTGTGGTGGGTTTACCCCAGACCAAGAGAGGTCATGATGTGATATGGGTTGTGGTGGACTGCCTTACCAAGTCAGCACACTTCCTTGCACTGAAAACCACTGCCAAGGTGTTAGACTTAGTTGAGTTGTACATCCGAGAGATAGTGCGTTTACATGGCGTACCCAGTTCCATCATCTCCGATAGAGATCTGAAGTTTACTTCCAAACTGTGGAAGCAGGTTCAAGAGGAACTTGGTACAAGGTTAAAGTTCAATACCACTTATCACCCCCAGACAGATGGATAGTCAGAAAGGACAATCCAGACTTTAGAGGATCTTTTGAGAGCTTGTGTACTCGATTGGGGTGGATCATGGGAGCAGTACTTACCTCTAGCCGAGTTTTCATACAAAAATAGTTACCAAGCCAGTATAATGATGCCTCCATATGAAGCTCTATATGGGAGACCGTGTCGATCACCACTTCACTGGGATGATGTTGGTGAAAGGACCTTGTTGAGGTTAGATGAACTCCAAGTGTATGCTGATAAAGTCGCTTTGATCAGGCAAAGGCTAAAGAGAGCCCAAGATCGACAAAAGTCATATGCTGATGCAAAGAGGACTGATGTGCATTTCATTGTGGGAGAACATGTTTTCCTAAAAATCCGACCGCTCTGAGCTATAGCTAAGAATAGAGAAAAGTTGAGTCCCCGATATGTGGGTCCGTTTGAAGTTTTAGAACGGATTGGTGAAGTAGCTTATCATTTGGCGTTACCCCCTCAATATAGTATGATGCATGATGTGTTCCACGTGTCCAATCTGAAGCGATATGTGCAAGATCCAAGCCATGTGTTGAGCGTTGAACCTATTGAGCTTCAAGGAAAGCTTTCTTATCCTGAGTTACCTTTGCATATTATAGATACTAAGGTAAAAGAGCTCAGAAATAAGAATATAGAGATGGTAAAGGTTCTTTGGAAACAACATGGAGAGGATGAGGCCACATGGGAGCTGAAGACGGACATGGAAAAAGCATATCCTGATTTGTTTGTTTGAGTGTTGAATTTTGAGGGAAAAATTCCTATAAGGAGGGGAGGATGTTATAACCCCAATTTTCCAAAACATGTAATGAGATTGTAAATCTCCTTTTTAAAGATAAATGAAATCCGTGATTGATGTGATGAGTTGATTTGAATGGATTTTGTGTTTGATAGATTGTATGTTTTCTAATTGGGCCTTATTGGCCATTGAGCCCAATTGAAGGAGAAAAAGAAAAAGGATTAAAAGAATACATAAAGAAATAAATGAAATAAGAACAAAAGGCTAAGGAATGATTTCCCAAAAATAGGATTTCAAGTTAATGGACTCCTTAGGGTTCAAGGAACTCAGAATTGGGAAATAATGATAAAGGGAATAGAAAAGGTATGGAAAATATGAGAAATTAAATGATAACTTGCAAACCAAGAAAAGGGATTGTACTTTTAAGATAATAACTTCAAATTTTGTAGGGTGAAAGATAAAAATATAATTGAGTTTCCCTCAAAATTTTAGTTGGAAAGGAGTTACTGTTTGGGAGTTATGAATTTTTCCAAGATATCATTGAATTAGGAATGTAATTCGAATTAATTGGATATTTATGTCCTTTTGCTCAAGCACGCGTGATGAGGACCCTTGGATTTAGATCCAATGGGTGCTGATCATCGTCCAAGTCCCAGTGGGATGAGGACTATAGCCGCGACATGGGGATTTTGTTCCCTTGATTTCGTGGTCTGTGATGCATGTGCATCCTTGGAAAGTTTTTCTTTGAGTCCGGGAGTGATAGGAGAAGTTTCCCGACCCTAGTTTGTTGGGGTTTCAACCTGACCTTGCGAAATGCCCAATTGGGCTAGGACTTGGGTTGCGACTAGGATTGGGAACCCTAATAGGGACCTCCCATGGCCTATATATAGGGTTCCTCTCGGTCCCTTGTTCCCGTGCGATCTCGACCGACTTCTTATTGTTCCCCTTTTCATGCTAACCTGCTAGATCGGTTCCTCTCCAGCGAGGGCGCTGCCACGGCGCTAGCAGCAGAAAATGAAGGAAAACGATGCTCGGTCGTCATTTGATCCAGATCCGACGGTGCAAGGTGGGGGACGACTGAGTAGAGTTGCTTCAAGTCGCAGGCCGTTAGATCGTGAGTCTATCGTGGACTCACTTAAGATCCAACAGACCGGGCTAAGAGGGCGCACGCGTAGGGAAGATAGTGGAGGCGACTGATGTGGAGCATCAGATCAGTAGGGGTCTAGAGGCGCATCGATCCAACGATCAACGATTTTCGGTATTTATTCCTCTCTAATCGAATATTCAGGAAAAAGGGTTTTTTTGCAAAATTGATAGAAATAACTAGGAATCTCGTATGACAAAACTTTTTATATGAAAGTTGTGTAGAAAAATATGAGGAATCTGATAAAAATATTTTGAGAACCTGATTCTACTCTGTTTTGCAAAAGTATCCTAATTTTCTAGTAAAGTGTATTAAAAGTTGATGAGAAACCCTAATTGAATATTAAGGGTATAATTTGGTGAATTAATAGGTCAAATTGATAAGATTCACCCTGTTAACTATAAAGATGATTTAATTATCCGTTTTAAATGCAAAGATGCCTAAATTAGAGTTGCAATCCAGAAAAGAAGGCTAATCTATATGGGAACCCTAATTTGGGATAAAAGGAGATAAAAATCATATTTATTTGGAATAAGATAATAAAATTCTTAATAAATATCCTAAAACTTTTTAAGAGAGATACAATGAGAAATTAGGGGTTTTATGTAGTTTTGATAAGTTAAGGATAATAATAAGGAAATAAGAAGTAAAAACCCTAATTTTCAAAGGAACCCTAAAATTGGAATTGAAATCCTAAGTAATGTGATGAAATTGGATAAATATTAATAAAAGGAAAATTGTACTTTTATTTCAGGATTTCTCTTCCTCATTGCTTGCTTGATTGGGTTTCTCTGCATATTTGATTCTGTCTTGAAATATGCAACCAAAGGTATGTGGTTACGCTTATGAATATCTCGAGATAGATTTCCGAGGTTTTTCGAGATTTTCACCGATGACTTGAATAAACTGTTGGATGAATTGAGTTCATGCAAACTATAATGTGAATATGACTATCACATAATATATGTGCCTACTAGATCAGATCCTGGTCCCCTCTGTGTCTTAATGGCTGACCTAGTATATGGCTACCTAGAGGGTAGGTCCATCAGGTCATGGAATGACTTAGTATATGGCTACCTAGAGGGTAGGTCCATCAAGTCACATTGAGTTAGATATTGGGCTACCTCTGGGTGGTGCCATGTGACTCTACCTTTATAGAGGTATTATATAAGTCTTTTACAGGGGAAACACAGAGTTGTGGATAGGTATGTATTGAGTAGTTTGGCTTAAAATGTAATCTTGGTTGTTAAATGATTAATTGAATGATTATGTTGTGAACATAGTTGAACATTATCTGTTTCCACCACATACCAACTTCAGCTGACCGTCGTTTTGTTTATCGGCGATTTAGGTACAAATCTCAAAAGTACAAACAGTAAAGCGACACATTGTGAATTGAAGAATTAAAGAACAAGGAGGAACTAGTTAGAATAGTTCAACTGTGGTTAGAAGTTTAGTATATTCCAAACTTTTCAAAGGTATGCAAAATTTTATTACCATTTTTCAGTATAGTCTGTTAAAATTTAATAATTGTTCTTGGTTATATGTTGAACATTTGATCCAGAAATTATTGGTGCGGCTTCGGCCTCTCGGTCTCCCTCAATTGGGGGTTACCGGAAGGTGGGGTCGTAACATTTGGTATCAGAGCCTAGGTTCCTCATTTAACCATTAATAATTATTAAATTTTACAAACTCCATAGAACCCAAGGGAGTTATTAGAGGATTATCCGAAAGACGAATGTGTCTAGAAAAGGATCACGACCGGGGGCTGGCAATATTTTCCTCCGCACCGCTAGTCAGAATATGAGGACTCCCAGATCTGTGTGACTGCCTGGCCAAAGTCTTAGGGTATGATTCGAAATAAGATACCTTTAGGACTCTCTCATCTCATTCGTCCCTTCTCCTCACATATTCTATTAAGGCTTTAAGAGTAGGATTTTCGCTCTCTCCTCCACACTCATGTGGTATGGGCAAGTAAGTTAAGGGTTTAAGAAATCCTCCATCAAATTAATAAAAGATATGTAATGAGATATCATTGAACATAAGTATAACTAGTTTAAATGATAAACTAAAGGTTTGTTTGTTATGCTTATGTAGATGGCACGAACAAAGACTATTGCTATTCCTAAGGGCTCTGGGAATCCAACTAGGAGTGGTTGGCCTCCCTGTAAAGGAAAGGAGTCTTCTGAAAAGAGAAAAAGGAATCATGATGGTGGATCCTCTAAGAAGAGGAAGAGGTCCGAAGAAGTCACTCATGAGGTCCCTAACCCTAACCCAGTACCATTTAGTAACCTGGACAAAGAAGACGACCAAGGATATGAGGAGAAACATGTGTATGAGGAAGAAGCCAAGATGGAAGGTGACCAAGCTGGTGATCTAGAACTGACCATGATGATTCACACCCCTGATACCTTGTGGATGGGGCAACAGAGGAAGTTGACGGAGATTATTAATGCTTTGGCCCTTCGAGACTTAGCTAGAGCTGAGAATGACGAGCCATACCCTGTTCGTCCCTGTGTGGGAGCCACCATCCTAGACTTTGTCAAGCTGAACATAGAAAAGTTCTGGGGAGAAGATAAGACTGAGGTATTTGACAAAGCGGAAGCCTGGGTGCTTGCAATTGAGAATGGTTTCCACATGCTTGAAGTACAGCCAAGCAAGAAGGTCTTCTTTGCTGCTCACCTCCTGGAAGGAGTAGCTAAGATATGGTGGGAGACTCACATCACAGGCCGAGATCTGACTGAGGAAGCAATGGCATGGGCTGATTTCAAGACCATCTTCACTTCCAGATTCATCCCTGTTGCAGCTAAGAAGGAAAAGGAAAGATAATTCACTAACATGACTCAAGGGAATTCCTCTGTGGCGGACTTTGGGCGGAAGTTTCGAATCCTGGAATGTTTTGGGTACAAGATGGATGAAGAAAGAAGGGTGGATCACTTCATAGAGCGTCTTCACCCTACCATCAAGCCTCATGTGATGGCAAGAAAACCTAAAACCTTAGTAGAAGCTTACAACACTGCCTTAGACATGGAAAGGACTGTGATGCCTGTTCAGCTTCCACCCAAGGGGTATTTGGGTTTCACTGAGGGAACCCGGTGTCAGAAGAACCATCACAAGAAGGGTATAGGACGCCATCAAGCCAAAGGAAGACATGGAGGAAAAGGGAAACCCCATCAAGAGAACAACCGACCTCGATGTCATTCATGTGGGAAATGGCATTTCAGTGAGTGCCACCATAAGAAGAGAGTCTATTACCGTTGTAATCAAGATGGGCATATCCAAGCTGCTTGTCCTCTAACAGAGCCAAGAGGACCAGGTCCCGTAGCAGCCCCACCTGTAGCTGTGGCCCCACCTACTGGAGAAAGAAGACAAGCTCGAGTGTTCACTATTGACAATGAAGAAGCTCAAGCTAATGCTAATCGGTTGATTGAGGGTAATAACCCTAAGAGTTTTTCTTTATGTATTAAAAAGTTAAGCATGTAATGGTCTAATGTATGGTGAAAAATGATGTAGGCATGCTTGAAGTAATGGGACATAATGTAAAAGCATTATTTGACTCTGGATCTACTAATACTTTCATTTCGAGGAATCTTGCAACTATGCTTTGTTTGGATATCAAGGATTTAGGATATGTCTTAGATGTTACAACCCCGAGTGGTCGAATCTTTACCTCTCTTTTGAAAACTTCGGTGATACCTATGAAATATCGAGATCATGATTTTCCTACAGACTTTATCCTTCTTGACATGAATGATTTTGATGTGATCATTGGAATGGATTGGCTTTATACTTATAGGGCCCATATCGACTGTAGGGAAAAGAAAGTGATCATTAAGGAACCAGGTCACCCACCTTTTGTCATTAGGGGAAGGAAAGATGCCACCACCAGCCTGTATGTGTCATCCTTGAAGGCGGAAAGGATGATGAGTAAAGGGTGTCAAGCTTTCCTAGCAGTTGTGACCGAGCCCGAACCCAGGGTGCAACCCTTAGAGGAAATAGAGGTAGTAAAGAGCTATGCAGATGTTTTTCCGGATGATCTACCTGGAATTACTCCCGAAAGAGAGGGGGATTTTTCCATAGATCTAGCTCCAAGAACAAGCCCTATTTCACGAGCACCTTATAGAATGGCCCCTGCAGAGTTGCTCGAGTTGAAGAAACAATTGCAGGAATTGCTAAACAAGGGTTTTATCCACCCTAGCACATCACCATGGGGAGCTCCAGTTCTTTTTGTCAAGAAAAAGGATGGCTCGCTCCGTATGTGTATAGACTATCGGATGATCAACCAAGCTACCATTAAGAACAAATACCCTTTACCCCGAATAGATGTCATGTTCGACCAGTTGAAGTCTGCTTGAGTCTTTTCCAAAATTGACTTGAGATCGGGTTACCACCAGTTGAGAGTCAAGAGTGAGGAAATTCTGAAAATAGCTTTTTGAACACGATATGGCCATTATGAGTTTGTGGTTATGCCTTTTGGGTTGTCCAATGCACCCAGTGTGTTCATGAACCTTATCAATAGTGTGTTCCAACCCTTCCTTGACTTGTTTGTCATAGTGTTCATAGATGACATATTAGTTTATTCCAATGACTTAGAACAACACCGAGACGACCTAAGTAAAGTCCTTGATATCTTAAGAAAGCAGAAGTTCTATGGGAAATTCTCAAAATGTGAGTTTTGGATAGACCGAGTCATGTTCCTTGGACATATCATCTCAGGAGGAACAATCACCGTGGATCCATCTAAGGTGTCGACAGTTTGAGACTGGCCTACACCGAAAAACCCCTCTGAGATCTGAAGCTTCTTGGGATTAGCAGGATACTATTGGCGTTTCATTGTGGATTTCTCAAAGACTGCCTTGCCTTTGACCATGTTGACTTGAAAGGATGTGAAGTTTGTGTGGTCCGATGTTTGTGAGGCTCGTTTTCAGGAACTAAAGGAAAGGTTGACCACTGCACCAGTTTTGACTCTACCATCTGGCAATGAGGGTTTCATGATCTTCACCGATGCATCCAAAATGGGTCTTGGCTGTGTGTTGGAGCATAATCGGCATGTGGTTGCATATGCTTCCCAACAACTCAAGCCCAACGAGGTGAATTAACCGACACTTGACTTAGAGTTGGGTGCTATCATTCATGCATTAAAGATTTGGCGGCATTACCTATATGGTGCTACTTTTGAGATCTTCACTGACCATAAGAGCCTAAAGTACCTTCTGACACAGAAAGACTTAAACCTACGACAACGAAGATGGATGGAGTACATGAAGGATTACGATTTCACCATTGCCTATCATCTAGGGAAGGCAAATGTCGTAGCAGATGCTTTAAGTCGGAAACAGCTTAGGTGTGCTGCTGTTCTGTCCAGTCAGTGGAAGAGCTGGTGAAATGGTCTCCTCAACCGTTAAATGATCGAGTCTGATTGGCCAACATCCAGATACAGTCTGAATTGTTGAGAGAAATCGTGACAGCACAGTTGGCCAGTGGGGAACTTGACAAGATGAGGGGCTTGATGAAGAAGCCTCAGACCCGTCTTTCTTTAGGAGTAGATGGAGGGATCAGATTTGAGAATCGTATATGGGTTCCTGAAGACTCACTGCTGAAAGAACGTATCTTGCAAGAGGCTCATGGTTCTAAGTACACAGTGGGCACTGCTCATCGTCCAAGTCCCAGTGGGACGAGGACTGTAGCCGCGACAGGGGGATTTTGTTCCCTTGATTTAGTGGTCTGTGATGCATGTGCATCCTTGGAAAGTTTTTCTTTGAGTCCAGGAGTGATAGGAGAATTTTCCCGACCCTGGTTTGTTGGGGTTTCCACTTGACCTTGCGAAACGCCCAATTGGGCTAGGACTTGGGTTGCGGCTAGGATTGGGAACCCTAACAGGGACCTCCCATGGCCTATATATAGGGGACCTCTCGGTCCCTTATTCTCGTGCGATCTCGACCGACTTCTTATTGTTCCCCTTTTCACGCTAACCTGCTAGATCGGTTCCTCTCTGACAAGGGCGCCGCCACGGTGCTAGCAGTAGAAAACGAAGGAAGACGATGCTCGGTCGTCATTTGATCCAGATCCGACAGTGCAAGGAGGGGGCCGGCTGAGTAGAGTTGCTTCAAGTCGCGGGCCGTTAGATCGTGAGTCTATCGTAGAGTCACTTAAGATCCAACGGACCGGGCTAAGAGGGTGCACGCGTAGGGAAGATAGTGGAGGTGACTGACGTGGAGCGTTGGATCAGGAGGGGTCTAAAGGCGCATCGATCCAACGATCAACGATTTTTGGTATTTATTCCTCTCTAATCGAATATTCAGGAAAAGGGTTTTCTTTGCAAAATTGATAGAAATAACTAGGAATCTCGTATGACAAACCTTTTTATATGAAAGTTGTGTAGAAAAATATGAGGAATCTGATAAAAATATTTTGAGAACCTGATTCTAATCCGTTTTGCAAAAGTATCCTAATTTGTTAGTAAAGTGTATTAAAAGTTGATGAGAAACCCTAATTGAATATTAAGGGTATAATTTGGTGAATTAATAGGTCAAATTGATAAGCTTGACCCTGTTAACTATAAAGATGATTTAATTATCAGTTTTGAATGCAAAGATGCCTAAATTAGAGTTGCAATCCAGAAAAGAAGGCTAATCTATATGGGAACCCTAATTTGGGATAAAAGGAGATAAAAATCATATTTATTTGGAATAAGATAATCAGATGCTTAATAAAGATCCTAAAACTTTTTAAGAGAGATACAATGAGAAATTAGGGGTTTTATGTAGTTTTGATAAGTTAAGGATGATAATAAGGAAATAAGAAGTAAAAACCCTAATTTCCAAAGGAACCCTAAAATTGGAATTGAAATCCTAAGTAATGTGATGAAATTGGATAAATACTAATAAAAGGAAAATTGTACTTTTATTTCAGGATTTCTCTTCCTCATTGCTTGCTTGATTGGGTTTCTCTGCATATTTGATTCTGTCTTGAAATCTGCAACCAAAGGTATGTGGTTACGCTTATGAATATCTCCAGATAGATTTCCGAGGTTTTCCGAGATTTTCACCAATGACTTGAATAAACTGTTGGATGAATTTAGTTCATGCAAACTATAATGTGAATATGACTATCACATAATATATGTGCCTACTAGCTCAGATCATGGTCCCCTCTGTGTCTTAATGGCTGACCTAGTATATGGCTACCTAGAGGGTAGGTCCATCAGGTCGTGGAATGACTTAGTATATAGCTACCTAGAGGGTAGGTCCATCAAGTCACATTGAGTTAGATATTGGGCTACCTCTGGGTGGTGCCATGCGACTCTACCTTTATAGAGGTATTATATAAGTCCTTTACAGGGGCAACACAGAGTTGTGGATAGGTATGGATTGAGTAGTTTGGCTTAAAATGTAATCTTAGTTGTTAAATGATTAATTGAATGATTATGTTGTGAACATAGTTGAACATTATCTATTTCCTCCACATACCAGCTTCGGCTGACCGTCGTTTTGTTTGTCGGTGATTTAGATACAAATCTCAAAAGTACAAATAGTAAAGCGACACATTGTGAATTCAAGAATTAAAGAACAAGGAGGAACTAGTTAGAATAGTTCAGCTGTGGTTAGAAGTTTAGTATATTCCAAACTTTTCAAAGGTATGCAAAATTGTATTACCATTTTTCAGTATAGTCTGTTAAAATTTAATAATTGTTCTTGGTTATATGTTGAGCCTTTGATCCGGAAATTATTGGTGCGGGTTCGTCCTCTCAGTCTCCCTTAATTGGGGGTTACCGGAAGGTGGGGTCGTAACAATAGTCGTTGATGCCATTAGTAGGAAAAGGGCAGTGTGTGCATCTCTATCTGTTCCTGAATGGAAGGATATGGATGATCTAGTGGGCTGGAATCTGTAGTTTCTGTCTGATCATGTGCATGTTAAAAACATCTCCATCACGTCCAACTTGTATTTTGAACTTCTTGAGGCACAGAAGGCTAGTACTGATCTTACAGAGCTCTCCTCTCTCTTGTTGAAGCCTCAAACACATTTGTCTATGGGTCTTGATGGTGGTCTTCGATACAAGAACCATATGTGGGTTCCTGAGCAGTCAGCGGTAAAGACAACAATTCTCAATGAGGCACATGGGTCAAAGTACACAGTTCTTCCTGGCACGATGAAGATGTACAAAGACCTACAACATCAGTTCTGGTGGAGGGGCATGAAGCATGATATTGCCAAATTCGTTTCCAGATGTCTGACATGCCAGAGAATCAAGGCTGAGCATCAGAGACCAGGAGGTTTACTACAACCCCTTGAGATTCTGGAATGGAAATGGGAACACATCACCATGGACTTCATGGTGGGATTACCCAGGACCAAGAAGGGATACGACGCTGCATGGGTCATAGTGGATCGTCTCACCAAGTCAGCTCATTTTCTCCCCGTAAAGACTATTGCAAAAGTTTCTAAGTTGGCCGACCTCTACATACGGGAGATAGTACATCTTCATGGAGTTCCAACATCCATTATCTTAGACAGGGACCCAAAGTTCACTTCAAAGCTGTGGAAATAGGTTCAAGAAGAATTGGGCACCAAATTGAACTTCAGTACAGCCTACCATCCACAGATAGACGGGCAGTCAGAGCATACAGTGCAAATTCTAGAGGATCTTCTGCAAGCTTGTATTCTCAATTGGGAAGGCTCGTGGGACCATTACCTGCCTTTAGCTGAGTTTGTATATAATAATATCTATCAGGAGAGAATGGGATGCCTCCCCATGAAGCTTTATATGGGCGTCCCTGTAGGTCTCCACTACACTGGGATGACCTCAGAGAGCATACTTTGATGAAATCTGAGGAGATGCAGCTATATACCGATAAGGTTGCACTGATCAGGTAGAGAATGAAGCGGGAAAAGGATAGGTAGAAGTCTTATGCAGATGCTCATCGACGGGAACGTCAGTTCAAAGGAGGTGACCATGTTTTTCTAAAAATCTGACCTATTCGAGCTTTGGCCAAGAACAAAGGAAAGCTCAATCCTCATTATGTTGGACCATTTGAGGTTCTGGAAAGGGCTGGTGAATGTGCCTATCATTTTTCTTTGCCACCTTCGTATAGTGCCATGCATAATTTCTTTCATGTATCTAATCTGAAGCCTTATATCAAAGACCCCTAGTCACATTCTAAATCATGTGCCTCTCGAGTTGAAGGATGATCTGTCATATGCTGAGCCCCCAGTCAGAATTCTAGACTTTAAGTCAAAGGAGCTTTGCAATAATCGGCATATAGAGATGGTGAAAGTTCTCAGGAGACACCATGATGAGATCGACGACACTTGGGAGCTAAAAACCGAGGTTGAGAAGAAATATCCACATCTCTTTCAGGCTGCTTGAATTTTGGGGACAAAATTCTTAAAAGGAGGGGAGAATGTGACAGAGTGAGTTTTCTATATATATATTATCTCTCCTATAATTTTGATTATTCCAATTATGCTCTCAACCATCTCTCTCACTAAATTGATTAAATGGTTCATCAATTTCATATAGTACCATCCTTAGTGTCATATGAAGTCAAATTACATGAAATATGACATATAGTCAATTGACATAGCCAACATTCAAATATTAAATCCAATTTCACACCATAGCTACATCGTGACATTAGCTACTCCTAAAATTTCATTACAATTGGGTCAACCAATTGGGAGATGTGACCAATTGAAATTAGGTACATATTCCATTCATTTGGACCTTATGACCTAAGTTTGGTATTATTTGATCAAGCTAATGTGTCACACCTTCTTTTTATAAGCTGGGCACGAATATTTTAATCAGGGAGCAATCACGATCGTTCGATCCTTGGATCAAAGATCACGCGTGTCACACCCCGATCCCACAATTACCTCAAATCATGAGATTAAGTCATGACAATGAGGATTCAACTTAATACATATACACCCTTAACTTTTTCTTTTCTGAATCTCTTGGAATTTACCTAAAGGAGAATCTTATAATTTGGACAATACTAAAATCTTACTTAAACTTGTGGAAGCAAACTTACTGTTTCTAAATCTTGAAAGATATCTCATAGTTTAAACAACATATTACATCTTACTTGTGGAATATAAAGTGCAACAGTTAATTGAAAACTAAACTACATATTACATTTCATTCTCTCTCTCTCTACTATACCACATGCCCAAGGACCGAGGGGAAAGGACTAAGAGACCTCTAACTAACTACAAACTACCTTCTAAGAAATTGGGTGATATGATCCTTTAGCTTCCTCATGTTGACACTGACCTAAAAAATGTTTCAGTAGGTTGGTGAGCTACTGGCTCAGTGAATATAATTTCACCCAACCATCACAGATAACTCATTTTATGTTTATTTTATGGAATAATATACAAGAAATACTACACTGAGCAGATCTAAAACAATATAGTTTAAATATTAGGAAATATCAACATCTCTTTAAAATAACAACTGCTGCAAGCTATAGTTACAATTAAATAACAGGGATGATCAACATTTCATTTAAAGAACAACTGATATGAATCTAAACTCAAATCTTTCTTAACTCTTTAACTTATAAGAAAATCTGTGAACCTATATGAACATATTTCATCTTATGACCTAATCATATGCAGTGTACTCTACATATGAAGATTCATAGCAAACTATGATCCCACCGTACAAGACTTAGCCGACACCCCGGGATAGCTAAGTCTGACTACTCTCCTGGTCTGCAATAGGAAAACTAGATCTCTAGCCTCGACACTCCTATGGTGTCGTAAACTGGACTCCTCCTCTAGGATGAGTACACATGCGTAGGGTCTGAGACGCTCTGTGGGCCTCAACTTGGTACGTTCTGTGGCTACCTCTGAGTTACCACCGGGACTTCCGGTTCATGTTGGGTAATCTATCTTCTCTTAGGAGACTTCCTCAAGGGATTCATCTCCCCACACACTCTGTGGGTGCGTTCCGACCCCCGTATACTGGACACACTGCCAGGGTAGGTTGTTTCATCCCTAAGGCGCATACCTCACATAGGGATTCTACGGTGTCAGGACCCTTAAATCTAATATTTTATCATTCTAGAAAACTCTTACTAGATTGTACATTTCTCTTACTTATACTCAACTTTGGTATCTCTATGGTATCATGTCCATTTACTTGAACTTTACAACACAACATGAATATCATTCTAAATTTGACTGAGCAGTATATTCAAGCATTGCAAATGCTGAGAGATTTGACATATTAAGCATGCAGGAAGATTTCAAGTTCTTAAATAAACTAAATACATGTCCACTTGTAATTTACTGAGAAATCAACATTATTATGCATGCCAGGCAGACTAAAATTCTTAAGTAAATAGAATTCAGGTCAACTTGGCACATATACGCTGAAATCATACAATTGAACATCGTAATGCACTAACAAGAGTTAATTGCTCGATATATGAGTAATCGTCAGTAGCACTTATAAATTATCTATAATTCCTTGAAAAACATGCACATCAACCCTAATCTTGAGTTCACTTAGCCCAATTAAGAGTTAATTACTTATCATGACACAAATTATTGCTAATAACTGAGAATTTCTTATGATATTCTTGGGAAATATGTCGATTCGTATAATTATTAATAAATTCACATTAAATATGACCGGGAGTGTGCAACTAGGTTTCCATTGAACATTTTCATATCATCATCATTTCTTTGAAATCAAGCATCTATTAACTTACTAAAAATGTACAGCCTGGGTTTATACCCAAACTGTACCGTTATTGGTCATGTGCTACTAAGTTCAACATTTACTCGAGCAATTTTAGTTTCGATAAATCATTCATTTACACTAATCCCAATCACACATCAATTAACTAATTAGCGTTGTCCAAACGTTAATAAATCAAAATGTGCAAATTAGAAATCGAGTGGCACTGGTACTGACCGGCACCTGGGTAAATGCTATTACCCGCGCATAACACATATCGAACCAAAATCATTCAATTATTGGAGTTAAATCGTACTTAGTGAGTGCAATTCTACTCACAACGGGTGAGGTGACCGTAATTCAACTGGAAACGCATCTAGAGCCTATTTCCGGGTGTCAACGGAGTCGTCTTCTACCTTGGGATAGCCTGGGTCAGACCTGCTGCAAATAAACGACTCACACACACACACACAGGTGGAGAAGAACCTTGGCTGGGTGTTGCTGCTCGCAGCTAGGACTGCGGATCCCTGATCTGGACCTCAAGCCGAGCTCGATGGCGTCGTTTTGAAGTGCTAGCTCGCACCCTAGATGGCCTTGGTCATTGCTTCTTGCAGTAGTTGCTGCTACTTGGCCGCAGCCACAGGGGCGTCGCCCTAGGGTGTGGCTGAGGTGAGGATGAGGAGGGAAAGGGAGAAGGGAGGTGGGTGGAGGTAGGGCTGTCGTTGCTCGTGCCAAGAGGGATCCCTAGCCATTGTTGCAGCTTCCGAGCTGCTACTGCTTGTTGGGGCATCGCCCCTAGTAGGTTGGGCGCTAAGGCGTTGCTAGGGCAAAGAATAGAGGAGGAAGGAAGGAGGACAAAAGGGTGGGCACTACTGAACGGAGCCAAGGGCACCCAAAATCGCCTGTGCGCGGTCCCCCTCTACTACTCTCAATCGGGCGCCACTTCTGCATTGCTCAAGCGGTCGATCGGGGAATAAGATAAGGGTGAAAGGGAAATAAAAAGCCAATAAATGGATAAATTGCATCATAAACCCAAGGTTCAAGAAAGTGTTGTAACTCTCGCCTTGAGTGTCCGATTGAAGTGATTTATTTTGCAAAATTTCAAGCGTGAAATCATTTACAACCTCAAGGCAAGAGTTCATGCTAATTAGACTGTAACACTAGATCAAAGCACTAATCACAACATGAGCACTTAACTCAACTTAATTAACATGATGATGCTATTGTCATTGTACTTATTAGTTAACTTTGATGTGGGTCATAACAATCTCCCTCCCTTATAAGAATTTCGTCCCAAAATTCCTAAAAGAGAAAAGGAAACTTATTATGCATCTCTGACTCAAGCTCCCACGTGGATTACTCTTAGTTGTGGTTCCTCCACAAGACTTTCACTAATGGTATCTCGCGATTCTTGAGTTTCTTGATCCTTCGAATAGAGGCAGATGATTAAAGTGTGTGAGTAGTTGTGAATTCAAGGTGATCATGACTTTCTATCATCATACCCAAAACTCTAATATTTTTTATGGGATCCAAATCACCTTGGGATCTCCGATGAAGAAACACATCCCTGATGATTTGAATGAAATTGTGGGAAGATAAAAAGAAGATGAATACAATGGAATTCAACATGAGCAAGATATATTTTCCTACATATGACCAAGAAAAATATCATCAAAGATAACCATATGAACATGCTAAAGAGCTATTTAAGAAATTTGTAGTTGAATATTTACTAGACTAACAAGAAATGTCTAGATCAAGTAATCACAACAGTCGACAATAGATGAGAAATTATTGACCAAGAGGATATTTCATCAGGTTGATGCAACTAACACATTTTTTTATGATTAAGCAAGTTGAAGAGAATTTATCAAAAATTTGATATGAGGATAACTAACAATTCAATCAAGTAAGAAAACTTACTGCCTCTACAACCTGTGGACATAGAAGAGTTGATGTGCTAGAATAAGGATATTTTAGGCACTAGGAAACACAAATTCTCAAAAAGGGAGGTAGTCCCTCTAAAGAAATTAGGAGATTCAAATAAAAGGCACTGATATGGTGGATATCCATTGTCGTGGATTAGGATTTGGGGGTTCGACGTCATAAAAAGAAGTGTTGAGAATAAACCCCTATAAAATAAAAAAGGAAACCAAAAGTTTGGATTTTGTGCCCTAGGGAAAAAACCCTGGTGGAAGACTACATACCACAAGGCTTCCCATTAGAGGAACATGGGATTTTGCCAAGCATCACCCCTATGGACCATCAAAATTTGTTGCGTGATCCTAGTGGAAAAGAAAGTCTTTTCATATATGAGAATTACAACTTCTTGGAATATTATAGAGACATCTTGCATATGAAATTGATTGCGTGATTGTCATTTATTAAGAAAAATTGTAACTAAAAAAAGTTGGGAAGAGCAGAGATAGAAACTTGAAAGTCAAGTGTTCCCTTCTTCTCTTTCTTTATAGAATGATTTTGGATTTGATTGATCTAAGAAATTAAGAATTTGAGTTTCCAATTTGAATGTGACTAAAATAACTTATTCATAGTAATTCAACTAGGAAATGTATGGAAAAGTGAATCTATATTTATGAGAAAGTTGTAATTAAGATAAAAGAAATGATATTTTATTCATTGAACCTTTGGCGAGCAGTAAATGGGTGATTGTTGGTGGATCAAATAGGCAAACATATAAGGAAAATGTTTATAATTTCCATCATTATGTAGATAACATATCTATTCTTGATTATTGATTGAGTGACATGTCAACACGTTTCCCCTTTCAAGACAAGGCTTGAGATAATATGTGAGCTCTAGGATTGAACCAAATCTGACTCATAATTTTATTTATGAAAGGCCAAGTGGTGAAACTCATCAAGGGATATTCTATCAAACTATGGGTGTGGGTATGTAAATTTTCTTTATTTCTTTAGTTATGATTCAATAGAACAACCAAACATGGAACAAGTCAGGGTGGGCATAAGATGATTATAAGCTCACGATAGACTATTTATGGGTATTGGTTGTTCCTAGTTAACCTTTGGATGAGTCTTATCCTTTTTAGAGTTCCCTGGATCTCATACGTGACATTGGCATCATTCTACCCTTTCCTCGATCTATGCCAAAAATTTTGCACTAATTCATTCCCTATTCAAGGAAAGGTGAAAGTGATAAATGAGTGTGAATGACATTTTCAAGGTCAAGTGGTTGAGACTCATAAGAGGATATCTTGTTGAATGATGAGTGTGTAATCATGATAGAACATTGAAAGAATATCATATTCTCTTTATCTCATAGTTAGACATCTAAGAGAATTATGCCAATCATGGAAACTTAATGGATTAGCAAAAGCAAATCTAGATTCACAACATTAATATGGGAATACAAGGAGTTGAATATGCAATATAGGGATTTTGGAAATGAAAAAGTGACTATTCAATATGAAGAATGTGATGCCTACCAATGTAGGTCTTTAAGTGGAAATGGTGTACCTAATAAATGTAGGTTTTGAAGTTAAAGGGAAAATTGCAAGGTGGTTACTAAGGACATGGAATAATCTAAAATATTAGTTACCTACTAGGTGTAGGATTTGAATGCAAACAAAATTTTCCTACTCAAGATAGGCCTTGAATGTAGAGAAGTTTTTATAATCCAATGTATGGCTATATTGCGAGAAGGAAACATGGGGATTGCCTACTCAGGGTAGGGCTTTAATGATACATGCAAATGTAAGTCTATTTTTTACTCAAGTTAGGGCTCAAATTCTAGAGTAAAAACATTGCCTACTCAAGATAGGGATTTATGGATGGAGATGGTACATTTTAAGGTCATGATTTAGGGCCCAACTAAAGGTACCTAGATGATGTAGGATTTTAAATGTAAGGTACATGAAGTGCATGTGTGGTATAGTTAAGGTCTTGGTATGATACCTAGATGCTATAGTTTAAAGTCATGATACAAGACCTAGTGAAGTTACATACCAGATGTAGGGTCTTGAATGATATGATGCCTATTTGGATAGGAGTTTTAGTCTAGTTTAAGGTATTCATCAGGTTGTTGAAGAGGTGACTATGCATACATGTGACAAGGCTTTACATTTTATATGACTCATGTTGAGATCTTATTATAAAATTTGAAAAGATTAGGGTGTAGATTCTATTTGGTATCAAGATCTTTGTACTTGGTCAATGTGGATCACATCTAGAATTCATGATATGAAAGATGATTTGGACTTAGGTGACAAATGATTTTTATCCTCCTTATAATAGTGAAATTTCATCTTTTAAGTCAATATTTAATCACCCCATGTAGGTGTGTGAGCAAATTTCGGACTGACAACTCCGTATGTCATTGGGTTAAGGCATCATATGTTAGAGACATCTCAAGTGGCTCTACTTGTGGCATACATTAGTGTAGTTGTCAGTAGAAAGCATGGATCTAATTTATATATTTCCATTTTGTCAACTTCATTGACAAGCTTTTGATATGTGCCTAGGTAGATATTTTTATATTATGATCGTAAGGTTCTATAGGGTAGGGCTTATGATTCTTGTTTGTATGGAATTTAGTTAGGCATTGATGCAGAAAGTCTTAGTATTGAAGCTAGGGTTCCATGGGATGGAATGAATGAATTTTCTTAGTTAAAGGTTTTAAAGTTTGTGTCTCCCAGTATATTTCTTGAATACTTTGGTTCCACTTCTTTTTGAAGATTGAGGCATGGTGAACTGTAATGGGTCTCACCTCTACTCCAATCTGCCATACGTTCCAGTGTCCCTGTAAACTATGCAGATGTCATAACATGAATGGTTAGCTCTATTCCATACCTATAAAGGTGTCAGGTCATCTTAACCATGTAGATCAGGTCTAACTCACCTAAAGAGACTTATAGCTTTAGCAGAGCTCTTTTCTCATGCACCATATGATGTTGATAGATACATGTACTCATCGTTGCCCAATCTCTCGGGGTTCAGGCACCATATGATGACCATAGATACATGTACTCATTATTTCCAAATATTTAGGGGTTCATAATTGTAACCATAGGGTTTACTTATGCTCAAGCCGTATCCATGACTTCTCTTTAGTTAAGGTTGATGTAACTTAAGGGCAAATCTTGGTTGGCCAAATGTTGGGGCTTCAAGATAATGTATGTGTTAATCACATCATTCACCCTATAGTTATGGCATTAACATCCACTTCTTTGGGCATGCAAGGGATACATAGTGGGATATTTAACTATATTGAATGTATTTTAAAGGTGGGACTTTTATCCCATAGAATGCTCTTTGTCAGAGGCTTGATGTCAATGTAAACAAACCAATTCGTTGAAGTTTTTTCCTCATCCCTAGGCACAAGACACCCGAATCATATATGTCAACTTTTATTTACTTCTCATTTATGATTAAACTTGTCCCAAGAATAATTGTGAATAACGTAGAGTACTACATCACCTTTCTGAAATAGCTAGAATAGAACTTCTTGTTGAATGCATGAGCTACTCAGGCTCTATAACATTGTGTGTAGCATACATATCTTATCTTATTTCTTCAAATGTGTCAATTTCATGGTATTTCATACCGTCTTATTCTATTATTCTTGAGAAACTTGATCACCTATTGAGAACAAGTATTGGTTATATAAACAACCTCCCTTCATTTAGTGAAGTAGTTGATTGTGACCATATTAAATCAACTCCCATTTGAATCATTAGGATGTATCTTTCAATTCATGTCAAATTCCTAGAGAAGGACTAGGTCGTGGCCATGTTGTAAAGCTAGTTAGGTGGTGCACATCTATAATCATCATGGATTTGGTAGGATCCACATTTGTA
This sequence comes from Alisma plantago-aquatica, assembly GCA_963693085.1. Lineage (NCBI taxonomy): Eukaryota > Viridiplantae > Streptophyta > Magnoliopsida > Alismatales > Alismataceae > Alisma > Alisma plantago-aquatica. The sequence goes on from OY856409.1 coordinate 811,103,650, forward strand.
GATGTATTGGAAGCACTCAGTCTCCATGGCATTCAATAAAATCCCATAAGTTTTATCTAATTTATGAGCATGGCTTAACACATGTGTACACCAGATGATCCTCCACGAACTATCCTCCATGAGAGACACATCCTTGGTCCATTGATGCACCTAATAATGGTTTGACAATATGAAGGACAAAAATGATGTCTTGCTCCTAGGATGTATTACATGGCCCATCAATAAATCTCTTGTTGGTATCTTCTAGAGAGATATTCATGAGTGACGTAGTTCTCTACACATGTTGTGGTATCATGGAACCAATTTGTTTCTTTGTTGACTATTGCATTGTCTATGGCCGTGCAATAGGGTAGTTGAGAAGTTGTTTCAAACTTAAGTGAAAAGTTATGGTCACCTTGGACGTCATCCATAAGTCAAGTGCAGAAAAAGTGTCGTTGAAGGTGTTGTGCCCTTGTTTCATGAATAAGGAGATTTGTTTAACTCTTTGAGGAAGTGAACATAAATGTTTTTGGTTGGTATCTGATTTTGATGGTGGGTTCTCTGATTATTCTTGACTTGACAGATAACTAAAAGACAATTGTCATTGACTCGAAGGTGGCATTCCCCTTACTATTTACAAAGTTGGAGTCCCAAGATGCATGTATTGTATTCAGTTACATAGTTAGTTGCAATGTAATTGAGTCATCTTGCCACAATCAGATGTTCTTTTTGTGGGTCATGAAGGACCACTCCTACACTAGCTTATTTGTAATTTACATCTCTGTCAAAGAAGATCATTCACAAGTCTTAGTTTAAGGGGATAATTGTCTATTGATCCAACCATTTTGATCTTTCTCATAAAAATCATATTCATGCATTTGTTCTTTGAGAAAATGGAAATCTTCTAGGGCTTGTGCATTGACGACCATTGTTGGTAGATAAGTGATGGTGAATGTAGATTAAAACATTTACCATTTTGTTCATACCATGACAGTAGGTCATTCACACAAGTAGAAAATTGGATCACATATATCAATTAGCTATATAAAATACATTATTGGATAATTTTATAGATTCCTTATTGCATACACCAAGTCTAGATGAAACTTTTCAATGGTAGTGTATCATTTAGTGTCATTGAACTTCTTAGAAATCTACCAGACTACAACTCACCATTGACCATTGATGAGATCAAGACTCCTCCATCGATGTTCTCCTTGACAAATAGTCAAAGGGTGAGAGGGTATCCTTGTACTCCATGTTTTAGAATTAGTGGCCTAGAAAGTTAGTCTTCAAGCTTCTTGAGCACCTCATAGAACTGTTCATTTGACCTAGGGTTATAACTATTCTTTAGTAACTTGAAAATGGGGACATAGAAAGGAGTGAGCTTTATGATGAAGTATCTAATATATTGGATACAACTGATCATGATTTAGATCTCCTTTTTAATCTTTAGTGAAGGCATTTCTCATATGTCACAGACCTTTCTAGCGTCAACTCCAATTTCTCTTTGATTGGTGTTGTATACAAGGAGGATACTATATGTAACTCCAAAGGTACATTTTGTTGGATTGAGAGGTAGAGAGAATATCCAATTCTTTAAACTAATTTTCTAGGTGAGAGATGTGATCCTCATGATTCTTTTATTTGGAAATCATATCATCCATATCCACATCCACATTTGTTTGCATCATGTCATGGAAGAGGGAGACCATCACCCTTTGATAGGTGGATCTAAAGTTCTTGAGACTGAGAGGAAAGACTTTTTTATAATAGCAATCTCCACTCATTGATGAACGTGGTCTTCCCCTTGTCTTTTCTATCCATCTTGACAAATTGTAGCTAGTCAAGTCATCCACAAAACTTAAGATGGCACAACTAGCTATATTTTTGGCTAGTACATCTAAGTGGAATAGAAGGTCATCCTTGGGAGATACCTTATTGATATCACAATATTCCACATGCGTGGGTACTTTTCCATACTTTATTGAGATATGTACAATGTTGGAAAGCCATGGTGGGTAGTGAAATGGATCTAAGAAACTAGCATTGTACTTTTCTGAACCTACTCTCTTTTCTGGAGGATCCATTCTTGTTGTAGTCATCTATCCTTTTAATTGATTGCGTGATATCTAGTAAGGATTGGCAGGAAATGAACCGTGATCTATCGTCTAGTCTTGGTGTGTCTAAGCAACTATTACTGGTTTGAAAGTTGGCATGGATAGTAAGAATGGATTTTCCCATCCTTTATTTGAGTTTATAATGAAGGGACAATGGTACAATCTTTCTCTGGTGAATTAAAAACCTCCTTAGGAGAAGATTTAAATTTGTTCTTAACTCCATGATGATAAACAATAATAAAAATGATGATTGTCCAATCCGAAGTTCAGGTGTGATTTCTCCTAAAGCATCTTTAAGCGGAGAATTAATATATGTGGATTTCTTTATAGTTTGATTGGTGTGGAGTCTCTCCAAAGAATGATGAGAGTCTTCATCATTAATTTAGGCACACCCCATTTCTTATGAAGCATGAGAAAACTTTAAGACCAATGTCCATAACAATGATGATCAGGGGCCTATTATAGTCCTATCGTTCTCATATATCCTCCTCAAAAAAATGAAATTAAATATGTGGTCATGATGAGCCTGATGGTGGTAATGTGTGCTTTTAGATTAACCTCTTTGGAGAAAAAGTCTCCTTTGATGTTCTTCTTCACATCTTCCATGTTTGATATAAAATTTTGCATCATATCATCAAGTGATACTTCTCCTTATGGCTCACATAGGAACTGAATGACCTCCAATCACTCATGATTTGTCTTGGTGCAAAGCCAAGGATTATAAGGGATTTCTTTAGGTTGATCATAGGGATGACTACCCTTGAATATTTTCTTCTATAGGAACCTCTTGAGTGTTAGTAGGTACTCCTATGTAGATGGTGATCTTCATTTTTCCCTTGTCTAGGCTTAAAGAAGCATAAAATGAGGTGGCTTGGGTGAAGACAAGTGTTGGTGATGGGATGTAGATCTCTTGTCCCTTGACTACTACTTGATTTTTTGGTATCACATTTGGTGAAGCTACCTTGGCTTCAACTGACCATGATATGATTATTGGTGTAACATTGATGGTGATGGCTCTATGTTAGGTATCCAGACTGGTAGAGAATTGGGATGAGGCCATGCCCCTAGCACGATGATTGGACATTGGATAACTCAAGGGATGATGAGACTATGTTCCTAAATAGTAGAGATAATGTTTGTAATTTGACACCAACTTTTTGGGGTATTCTTTAGGGTAAGAATGGGATTTACAATGGGATCCTAGACCTAGTAATGATTGACATAACAATTGGAGGATGACAGTGTGTATTTAAGAGCATTGATCTCAACTTGTACTAAATCAATCAGATCTTCAAGAGGTTGTCCTATAGGAAACTATATGTTCCAATCATGACCTCTAAGTATGATGGTTATCACGATGAATGTTGGTGTTGTATGCTTTTGGATAGAAATTAGAAGAACTATTTAGGATTGGGGATTTTAAAAGATTTTGTTTACTTGGTAATATGGTGTTTAGGGAGGATCCTGTAATAGTGAATTTACTCTTAGGTATTATAGGCTCTTCTTTGGACACATTAGTCACTCTTGAATCTCCTACTGGTGGAGGATTATTTGTAACAAGTTGTTGTATTGGAAGCTAGAAATGTGATTGTGCATAACCATAAGACTAGTTGGGTTGATGACGACATTGCATCTATTGCGTTTGAGATTGGAAATGTTGCCCATCAGTTTGTGCCATTTTCATAGGTTGTTATGGAATTACAATGGTATTTCTATTTTGAGCCTTTTAATCATGATGCAGAGCCATTTGGGTAAATGACTATCATCACCTATCATTATTGTTGTTGGAGACAATCAATATTGCTCATAATGCATAATGAATATTCATTTCATTATTAGTCTCCCTCTATTTTGTCATATGGATTTTCATTGAATATTACACTAGAGGTAGGGAAGAGAAGCATATATTTTAAAATACACTTCTTTTGATGGAATTTTGATTCATAAGCCCAACTTGAATAAACTCAAAGAATCTATTGAAGTGTTGTAAAGAGAGGATAATTGTAAGTGTGAGCGAGGCTACCCTTACAACAATATTCAGGGCTTCCTTGTTTATTGGTTTGAATTCTAGAAATACATCCAGATATCTCCATCTCCACATGAACTCTGAGGACGTCTCACATGTCTCTACTAAAACACCTTCAAATCCTCCTTGGTCAAGGTTCCAAGTGTATTAATTGATGAATTTATCAACTAACTCTATCCATGTAGTGATGAATGCCAAATTGTGTTTATTGTGCCATGTTAGGGCGGACCTTTATAGAGTTCAAGAAAATAATATGATTAATATATTTTCATTGTCTTGTATCTCCACCATATGATAGAAGTAGGACTTGAAGTGTCTAAGTGGGATGCCTTTCCTAGGATAGTTGTGGAACTTTGTCATGTACAAATTGTTTGACAATGTTTCATCAAGAAAGTGATAAAGTCCCCACACATACTGCCCCTACCTTTCTTCTCCTTTAACTATTTAATATTTCAACAATTATGGGGTCAGTGGTTGATGTGTCTTTGACATGCTTCTTTTCATTTTCTTTAACCATTGAATAGATAGTTTTATTGTTGTTGGTGGTGCCATGTACATTAGTGGTGGGACACTATAAGGTCCTATGTAGGGATGGTTCCATGGGGGAGGTGGTGGGTAGAAAATGTGATTGTGGGTGTGTGATCCGCTTTCACCCCCATGATGGAAATGAATAACATTGTCAGAAATACTTCCATTTGAATCAAGTTCATCTTCAATACCATTGGCTCCCTCAACATTAGCCTTCTCTCCAGGCTCCCCTACAAGTATCATGACATTATTGTTTGTCTCAGGTGGTGTCTATACTAAAGCATTATGCAAGCTAGAATGTGGTAGAGATGATATGGTCCTATCTGGAATGAACTTATCTAATATAGATACATATTCCTTGAGTTTTAAGGGAATGTTTTTAAGGTTCAATGTAGCCTAGTTAAAGCTAAGGAATTTGAATGATTAACTTATTTTCCCCTAGGGTGTTGCTAAGATTTTGGGGGGATTGTGTCCTTTTGGAAGTTCTCATAGTCTACCACACAGTTCTACATCATCCCATCTCTTACTCAATTTGGGTCTATCTTTCTCATTTTTGTACCCTGGATGGGGAAAGGTGGATGTGGAGGACGGTGGTCCAATATTAGGTCATAGTCTAGGACCATATATGGAAGTGAAAGTATGGTGGTGTGCCAATTTTAGGTTATGGTATGGGACTATGTGAATCAAATTGGTAGGTGGTAAACAATATTTAGGTCATGGTCATAGAACGTGCTCAGTACAAGGTGGTCTAGTCTTAGGTCATGGTCGAGGAAGGGGTGATATGACCCAAAAATTTAGGCATTAATGCTTAGTAATTAATGATAGTTTCATGCCTATGATAGCCTTAATATGCCTCAAATAACTCTAGATTCTTAGCTTTTTTATTTTATCCCTTTTTTAGGATTTAGTTGGTTAACTACCAATTTTGGAACTTGCAGACACCAAACTAAACAAGAATTTGCTCCCTGATTTCTAGGATGAAGACTGGAAAAATCCACATTCATTGACCGACTCGATTTGAGAAAATCGGATCAATTTTAACCAAATTGGGTCGGGTTTGGCCTTACACACAACAACATGCTTCATCATTCCACCGAATTACTTTGTCAAAAGACAATTGAAGATAAACCTCGATGGTTAGTTCCGACAGTCACAACTGGTATCTAGCCCCAACGATGTCTTTCGATGGTCAAAATAAATAGAAACCAACATCTGACAACCAACACCATAAAACTGACTCAGGTTTACCAAACTGGGTCTATTTTATATCCTTTGTTTTTCCATCATCACATGAAACTAGCCTATTGATGAAATTGACCCATCTTTTTGCTCATCCCCCACCTACCTTTTTCATCAGAAGTCATCTAAAGGTCCTCATCGATGATCGTTTCTGATGGCCATGAATGATGGCTCACTCTGATAATGTCCTTCGATGGTCATAACTATTGGAATCCAAACTTTACTAGATCCATTAGGTTTTATCCCTTCTCCCGCCATCATATGAAACAAAACCAATTTAATTTAGCCTAACCTAATTTCATCCCTACATGGATATATATTTCACCTGTCTCTATAAATACCCTTCCTTGCCCATCAAGTCAAGGACTCCACATTTTTGTCCAAAGACCTTTGTCTTAGAGTTCCAAGGCCCAAGAGGACTAAGGATATCCACCCTATGTCCATTCCATTGGTTTGCACCCATTTTATGCTGACTTACATCATTAATTGTTCACTACCTCCATCTTCCTTTCACCTCCACCAACGTCCACCTCCATCCATCCACACCATCTACTATTTAGACAAAAATTTAAGAGAAAGAAGGCCAAGGAGTCCAAAAAATCAAGCAAGAAGACACAAATGACAAGATCCAACCCATATGAAGGCTTAGGAGTGAGAGGGACCTCATCTCCACACAATAATATATTCATCTTCCTCTCTCTTTCTACTATTCTCCTTTGATTTTATACAAATAATGTATTTCCATCTTTTTTCTTTGTCAACTATGCTTGTCTATGGCTGGTTGAGCTTCTTCTAGGTTGTGTAGCTAATTTTGGGTGTGTTCATGTAATTCAAATCCAAGAAAGTAGTTAATATTCAAATCTAGCATGATTCTATTCTATCTTCTGCATTTGGTTATGATTGTTGGCGTGGTTGATCTCTTTCTTACATGAACTTTCAATTTCAATAACTTCAAAAATATTAGTGGTAAAAATGGGTAGATAAGGTAGTTCAAACTAAAATCTGAGAGGACAAAGTCTAAGGGAAGATCAACCAGGAATCCAAGGTCGGTGTGATCTAACCCTACACAGAAAAACCGATCCAATTTTATGCAAATCGAGCATAGTTTTCTGTGTATAGATTCCTAGGGATCTTCTACTACTCCTATGCTCCTAAATGTTGTGGCTCTGAATGGTACTCTAGGACAATCATCATTCTTTATTTATTTTCCTCAAAAGAGGTTCTAGATCATTGATGGGTTTTAGTCACTCTTCATAAGAGCAAGTAGGAAGATCCCCAAAGGAGTATCTACCACAACACCTCTTGTGTTGGGATGGTAGTTTCTTGCTATTGTGTTCGAGGGTTGTCTATGCCCAAGCATGAGGTACATATACTACTTAATTTTTAGTTACATAGCTTATAACTCATACCTATAGTTAGTAGGATTTGATGGAATATACTTTCTTTGTTTTTTAGATTAACGAGGGAACCCACCCCGGGAAGGGCCACGAACAAACCCACCACGACATGGTAAACTCTTGAGGCCTAAGAGGGTATTGTCTAGTCACCCCCTCCCTTGCCCAATCATCGTCAAGTGCCATTAGTAGAGTGCCTTCCATGTGATTTAAACCTGGGTCCTTCATTATATACTTTCTTTGTTTTTGTTTGTTTTGTTTCCTTGACTTGTTCTAATTATACACATATATGTTTTTCTAAAATAAGTAAGAATAGAATTCATAGGTGATTAGACATCCCCTTTGTTTGACACATTTACTACAATAGACTTTCTCTTAAGTTGTGGTCATCTAATGAAGTCAGGTAAGTTTAAAGTCTGATCCTGTATATCCAGGAAATGGTGTACCCAGTTTTGACCCTAGCTTGAGGGCTAATCAACTTTTTTCATCATTGTTGGGGACGTGTTTTTTCACATTTACACACCCAAATATTTTGTTCTATTTAGATTAAGCACGTATATACATGCATATAATTTTATTTTTGTAACACATACTTGTCCATACACACTGATATACCTTTCATTCTCTTTCTATATTAATCTACAACCATGGATCTAGCCTCATCAAGGAAAACAAAATTGTCCACCTTTACTCCCAATTTATTCCACAGTCTCGACTATTGGAAAATTACTGAAAGCCATGAACTTAAGCTTGTCAATCTATACTCACCCCCACCATCATAATATAATCAATCATATGATATCCATTAGGTCATTGCATCTATATTATAACCCTACTTCCACGCAAGGATGCAAATTAATGATGGCCCCATAAATGGATAAAGTTGACTCGCTCTTGTCTACCATTCCTTCACAATACCAAGAGCTAAATATAGTAGTTACTTTTAGAAGAGAAAGCATTGATGCACTTCTCTACACCTTGTCAGTTAACCTCTAAGACCAAACAAATATGCTTCAAGTCTTACTTGTAAGGTAGGATCACTAGTTTCTATATGTGGTTGAGACAAAATTCCGTGCTATAAATACCCTACAAGATGTAGAATAGAGTTATGTAAACACACAACATATGGACACAGTGGAGCCTCAACATTTTTACACAACACAAATGACATATCTAGAAGATATTTCTACACAAGTCCAACCACTACTAAATAAGGTTGTCATGCGAAGCAAGACACTTCAAGATCTTGTTAGTATAGTTTTCACAAACTTACAAGTACTGATGTATGTCCATTAAGACCTTAGTGATAAACCCCACTCCATTAGACCCAATCAAGAACTTATGTTGTTATGCTATTCAGACTACCAATCGGTTTGCCTGGGTTTTTTTTAGTGAAGATTCACCTACGCAAATAACCCCTTCATTCAACCTTGTTAGTTTAGTTGAGAAATTATGGAGGAGTCATGATATTTAGACATCAAGAATGACGATGATAATTTTTATCCCTTACAGGGTTATCAAAAAGCCTCTACGTCGCCTCCAACATATAGAGAAGGTCTATTTGATTGGTTCATATCAATATCCACTCTAGATCAAAGTGACATCTCACAATTTAAGGCTTGTCACTTTGTTACAAACTATATACTTGTTGTGGTTTAGAACATCATTTCCAAATTGGATGATGACAATCATTGCTCAAGGTGGGGTAAATGAGTCTAGTGATGAAAATGACAAGCTAGATTCACGTGAACTGACATTTGCTTCCCTTCTCTTGAAAGGGTCATCTAGCAAGGAAGAAAAATAATAGAAAATATATGAAAACATGGTTGCAAAACACGATGATGGAGAAATCCCCAGAATAAAGGATAGGCTTGGGTGGAAGAACTGCATCATGATTCACCAATATCTTCCTCACGTTGAGAAGTAGGTTGGGCAATTTAGAATTTCAATGAAGAGCCTCCAAGGCATCCAATCCCCAATTTAGAGGTGGTGGATGAAGAACATAAGTTTTTAGCTTCTTCCCTCCATATCATATTGTGTCAACATCCTAGGGCGTACCTATTCAGATTCATACCTTGAAAGGTACCTTAATAATGTTTCTCTAAAGAATCATTCTACTATCTTTAAGGCAATTTCAGCACAAAGATGAATTCACTGAGTCAACACATTTTGTTTCTATATTTCAGACTTGGTAGGGATCATGTCTTAGTTTATTTTATTCCTATTACATGGTGTACCTTTTCGGAAATACACAGATCACACTGGTCCCAAAACATAGAATTTGGGAACCCAATGTCATTATCATGTGTCAACCACCCCTCTCTCTTACCATATTCTTCTTTTTATTTCCTATTTAATAAACTCTATTCATTTTCCTGCCTATATAGATTTTTTCCTCTATTTGCTTAAACATATTTTTACATGCATGCATCATTCTAGGACTTTGATGAATTGGTTTGCCTTACATCAATGCATGCCTTCCCTACTATCCTAAGTTTAGGTCATGCTCGATGATGAGAATTTTTTTAATCTTAGGGTGGTAGGGCTATTCACCCTTCTATCCTTCACTTCTTATCATGTATACATGTTTACTCCCTTGTTCTACATTTAGTATAAACTTTTATAACTTTATCCCATCATGCATTCATCATTGCTCATTTCAACATTGTAGCTTAACCTTTACTGCTTAGTAAGAGTTTGTTGCTTAATTTGTAGTTTTACATTTAAGACTATGTAGTGTGAATCCAATAAGTTAAATTCTTATCTACATGTCTAATTGCCCAATCTTCATCTTATTTGCTTGATCTCTAGCTTCATTCACTCATTAACTTTTTCCTCGAGTTTTTCAATTAGTCTAGGGTTAAGCACCACTTCATAGTTTAAGCACACATGTCACCTTGATTCATGTCATGAATGACAAACACAGGATTTGGGACCGTCTAGATGGAGCTAAGATTTGATCAAACTTTGAGCCCCATGTTCACATATCCATCTATACTCTTGGGATCCTTGAACTATAATAAAGATTTTCAAGAAGGTATAAAGTGGATCATGATGAATTTTGAGCTTTAATCAAGTTCATTTGTTTTCCCTTGGTGTGGGTTCCTTCCCACACTAGATTGGGCCAAAAATAGAGAAAAACTAAAAATATGCAAAAAAAGGTTTTTCCGCCCAAAAATACCAAAAATGTCTACATATCTCAACACCCAGGTGTATAAATTAGAATGTAGAGAATAAAAGCTTGAGTGTGAATAAAATCATGAGTGTTTGTTTTCTCTTCTAGGAGAGTAGAGGTTGGTGTTTAACATGTGTACAATTTCTCTAACAAATGCGGGTATGTCGTGCCTAATAGAGCCACCCCAAAAGCTCATTAGAGAGTCTTTAGGAAGTCTTAGGAGACCTATGAGACCACCACTATAGAAAGGTTGGTTCTAGCATCGTACAAGGATTTCATCTCACTACTTTGGGTCAACTGGATCGGATTGCAGGGGTCGTTTCTCACTACATGGACCAACCTGATGCAGATTGGGATCCTCAAAAGTCATTAAGTTTTTCCCCTATTCTCTATTTTTGTCTTAAATGAATAAGCGGTGACAACTTATTACTCCCCTTCATCGCCTAACTACTTCCCTATGTGGCAACAACTTAACACTTAATGTTATCATCCAAGCCTGCATGAGTTATGTTGGATTGTAGTGAATTCACTTAAGCTTGCATGGATGTTCTATGGTCCTTCCTTAGTACATTTTACTTAAATTATAGGGGTTTGTTCTAAAACAACATGTATCCAAAAATTCATAATTTTAAACGATTTTTTGTAACATTAGTATTTATTTTCAATCTTAATTTGATGTTATTTTTTGTTCTTTGAGTTTAGTCTTGGTTGAGGACAAGTAAAGGATTAAACTTGGGGTGGTTGATAACACCCAAATTTAGGAATTAATGCTACGTAATTAATTATAGTTTCATGCCTAAAATAGCTTTAATATGTCAAAATAACTCTAGATGCTTAGCTCTTTATATGAAAATAAAGCTGCTCAACTAGCCAATTGTGGGACTTGCATGTACTAAACTAAGGAAACATCAATTTCCCAATTTCTAGAAGGAAGATCAAACAAATCTACATTCATCGACCCACTCGACTTGAAGAAACCTGACCAATTTCAATCAAACTAGGTGGGGTTCAATCCTACATGGAACAACATGCATTAACATTCCATTGATCTTATTAGTAGGAGGATAGTCAAAGATCACTAATGGCCTGCCCTGATGGCCCACTCCATTTGTTGGCTCTAATGACGTCTTCTAATAGTCAAAACTTATGGAAACCAACTAACGATAAACCGACGTCATGAAACTGACTCAATTTTACCAAGCAGAGATGGTTTATATACTTTCATAGTCCACTGTCACATGAAATCACCTCCACTAACCTTTTTTCCCAATGGAATCTGAAGGTCCCTCTCGATGGCCAACTTTGATGGCCACAACCAATAACTCATCCAATGGTGGGATTCAACGATATCCTCCAGTGGTCAGAATTGATGGAATCCAAACTCTGCCACACTGATGATACGAAACTGACTTGGTTTAGTCTAAATTGATCATGTTTTGTCCCTTTTCCCGATGTCATATGAAACCAACCCATATTAATCAAAACCGACCCAATTTCATCCCCACTTATAGATATATTTCACCTATTACTATTAATACCCCTCATTAGCCACTAGGTCAAGGCTTCCACATTTTTGGTCCATAAACCTCTGTCTTAGAGTTCCCAGGCCTGAGAGGACTGAGGATCTCCACCCTACGTCCATTCCATCAATTTGCACCGATTTCCATTAACCTACAATATCATCCATTCACTACATCCATCTTCCACTCACTTCCACTGACTTCCACCTCCATCCATCCACATTGGCTACTGTTTGGGATGGAATCAAAGAGAAAGGAGGCTAACATATCTAGAAAATCAAGCTAGAAGATAGAAAGGAAATGATCTGGCCCATCTGGAGGCTAAGGAGTGAGAGACACCTCTCCTCCACAGGCTAATCTCTTCCTCTTCTTCTCTTTTTCTACCATTCTCCTTTGGTTCTGTAGAAATGATATATTTCCATCTTTGTTTGGTGCCAACCATGCTTGTCTATGGCTAGTTGATCTCCTTCTAGGCTATATATGCTATAAATAGAAACATCATTTCTATATATTGTATGGACAAGGATGCATTTGAATCCCATATTAAAAATGGTCGATGTTCTATTTCAAAACATGGGATCTTTTATGGAAGTGACCCAATGTCTTATGGTCTTTATTTCTAAAGACATATGTTTATAATGTAAATACTAAAAGACTAAAAATCAATGACTCAAACAAAACATACCTCTGGCATTGTGTCCAGGGCACATAAATGAGAGTTGCATATCTAGACTCCATAAAGATGGTTATCTGGACTCTTTTGATTTTGAATCAATAGCGAATTGTGAATCTTGTTTGTTGGGCAAGATGGATAAGATCCCTTTCACTAGAAATAATGAAAGGGTTAATGATCTATTAAGACTCATACATACTGATGTATGTGGACCTTTTAGAATGACCTCTAGAGGTGGGTATCAATACTTCATTACCTTCACTAATGACTTTAGTAGGTATGGCTATGTTTATTTAATGAAACATAAGTTAGAAACTCTTGAAAAGTTCAAGGAGTTTATGAATGAAGTACATAACCAACTTGGTAAAAGTTGTAAGGTACTTCATTCTGATCCAGGTGAAGAATACTTAAACTAAGAGTTTGAGAACCTTCTTAGATCCCATGGGATTGTATCCTAGTGGAATCCACCTGGAACACCTCAGCATAATGGTGCATCAGAAAGAAGGAATCGTTCATTACTGGATATGGTGTGATCAATGATGAGTTTAGCTAAGCTTCTGATTACCTTCTGGGGGTATGCTCTAGAAACCGCCATGTTTACACTAAATATAGTACCATCTAAACTGGTTCATAAGACACCATATGAGATATGGACTGGGAAGTGTCCCAAAATGTCTTTTATGAGGATTTGGGGGTGCTAAGCTTATGTCAAGAAAATGTTCCTTCAAAGCTTGGCTCAAGATCTGATAAATGTTACTTTGTTGGATATCCCAAAGAGACTGTGGGATACTAATTGATAATCCATCCGACAACAAAGTGTTTGTTGCTAAAGATATTGCATTCCTAGAAAATGATTTATTTCCAAAGGAATCGGTGGGAGGTAAGTGGAACTCGAAGAAGTTGGAGACCAACAAGAAAACATTGAACCATTAGATGTACAAGAGGAACCAAGAGAATCACAAAGTTTTGTGGAATCTCAAATTCCTCAAGTAACATAAGAACCTCATAGATCTTATAGGACAAGTCTTGAGCCTGAAAGATTTGGATATCTTATAATTCAAGAAGGCAGTGAATTGGTCATAAATGATGAGCCAATATCCTATCAAGATGATATTGAGGGACCAGAGTCTGAAAAATGGCTTGAGACCATGAGATCTGAGATGGAATCCATGTACACCAACAAAGTATGGACTTTAGTGGATCCACCTGAAGGGATAAAACCCATAGGGTGAAAGTGGGTCTTCAAGAAGAAGACTGAAATGGATGGAAAAATTCAAAACTATAAGGGCAGATGGTAGCAAAGGGTTTTAGATAGGTTCAAGGTGTTGACTTGACTATGATCAAAACATTTCACCAGTGGCCATGGTTACATCCATTAGGATCATGCTTTCTATTGCAGCTTACCATGTCTATGAGATTTGGTAGACAAATGTTAAAACTACATTCCTTAACGGGAATCTTGTTGATGATGTGTATATGACACAACCTGATAAATCCAAAGTCTACAAATAAAGTTTATAATCTACAAAGGTCAATCTATGGATTCAAGAAAGCGTCTCAGAGCTGGAATCTTAGTTTTGATGAAATAGTCAAAGAGTTTGGCTTTATTCAAAATGAATATGAACCTTGTGTGTACAAAAAGGTTAGTGGGAGCAAAGTGACATTCCTCATATTGTATGTAGATGACATACTATTGATGGAGAATGACATCCCTACTTTACAAAAGGTAAAGACATGGCTTGGAAATACATTTTCTATGAAAGACTTGGAAGAAGAATCCTACTTCTTGGGGATAAAGATCTATAGAGATAGATCCAGAAGCCTTCTTGGACTAAGTATAAGCATATACATTGACAAATTGTTGGAGAGGTTCAGCATGGAGAACTCAAAGAGATGAAACCTTCATGCGCGTCATGGTGTCCCCATCTCTAGAGCTCAATGTCCCAGTTCTTGTGAAGAAAATGAACACATGAGTTTGATTCCATATGCCTCAACAATTGGATCTGTCATTTATGCAATGTTCTATACATGTCCAAACGTCTCGTATTCCTTGAGCATAAAGAGTAGATATTAGTCAGTTCCAGGTGATGCTCACTGGATAGTGATGAAGAACATCCTCAAGTACTTGAGAAGGACTAAGGATAAGTTCTTGGTCTACGGTGGAGAGGAACAGTTGTTGGTAAAGGGTTACACTAATGCAAGCTTATAGACTGATCAAGATGATTACAAATTGCAATCAAGATTCATGTTTTGCTAAACAACAAAGATGTATGATGGAAGAGTTCCAAGCAAGAGAAAATTTTTGATTCTATAATAGAGGATGAGTATATTGCTATATTGAATGTAGCAAAGGAGGCTGTATGGATAAAGAAGTTCATCACAGAACTTGTGGTCATTCCAAACATCAATGACGCAATTGAGCTATATTGTGACAAGAATGGAGCTTTTACACAAACTAAGGAACCCAGATTGCATCATCGCTCAAAGCATATAAAAAGGTGGTTCCATATTATATGAGATATTATACAGTGAGGAGATGTATAGATTTGTAAAGTACCAACTGAGAACAATGTTGTTGATCCCTTGACAAAGGCATTTTCACAGCAGAAGCATGATGTTCATGTTAGGTCACTCAGAACAAGATTCATGGGTGATTGGCCCTAAGTGTAAGTGGGAGCTTGTTGGTATGTATGCCAAGAGAGCCAATCATGTGATGATTGTATTGGCATATTTGTAATTAATTTGATTAATAAATAAAGGAAAACTTCTAATTTATACTATTTATTTCAGTTACAAGATGATGATTTAACAATATAAATGTCTAGTGAATAATATTACTCAATTATGTATGTCTTCAAGTATGTCACTTGGAAGAATGAGATCATATGGATGTTAAGAATACATATATATATTCTCATTATGTCCCTGATATGTTGTTATTGTGGAAGGTTGATAGACAACAATGACACATAAGATCGGAGTGTGAGTTGGTTGATGACAGAGTCTCATTAGTCATGATATGGCTATATCAAACCAATCACATAGATACATGTTAGAGAATAGTGTATGGGACAGACCCACCATGAGACTAACACATGGCAACCATTACCATGGTAGTCACAGTCAACTCTCATAGTGATGGTGGTGATTGTGGTTATTAGACCAGAAATCACTACACTCATCACATGTCGTTTGGTACGCTTTGACATCATCAAACACAGTTCTGAAACATGGGTTGTTATAACGGTGATGATTGGGTGACTATGACACATGGGGATTGACTATGAGTGATAGAGATGGGATTTGTTCATCCTAAAGGAGTATGATAACCTAGGCCTCTTGATTAAAGAGAATGAGAAATGCATGGCCATGCACATGTGAGTCAATATGTGATATTGTGCATACATATATCTTAGACAATCTACTCTTGGTTAAAGAAACAAGATTGAATGTGGAAGAGGGTGACTACTCCATGCCTCAAGTTCAATCTAGATATCAAAGACAAAGGAACTATACAAGCACTCCAACACCATACACAAATTGTAGGTTGAAGTTGTTCCCCACTTTCCATTCACTTGGGTAGCACTGATGTGCGGCTAGGCACCACTCTTTACTTGTGATGTCATAAGTTAGTTATGGACATTCACTGCCAATGATATATGGGATCTATAGGGTCACACACATAGGTCTCGACCTAGAAGAGGAGTTTAATCTTGAATGATGATTGAATTAATTACTAAAGCATTTAGGTAATTGATGCACACAACATATCAACTAGCTACACTGCCAGACGCCCATCTCACATGGTGAGACGGTCGTCTAGAGTGCCAAACAGTCATCTCAAGGGTTGAGATGGGCATTTGGGGAGCCATGCTAATTTGAGTTGAAATTGGCTATGGGTTGAACCAATCAGCTCAAATCGTCTCACCATACGACCGTCTGGGTGAGTGAGGCAGCCATCTCGCATGCACAATACTACCTGATTCAGATGGAAGAAGGTTCTAGATACTTTCCTGGATTTGTTTGGATTGCACATTACTTGTTGTTCAAGGAATTAATATTTAACATTAATCGGAAATGAATTGCCAATTTTGTATGTGATTGGGAAACTACAGAACATCCATCTTGCAGTGGGAAATGACCATCTTGCATGCCAGACGATCGTCTGGGTTACTAGATGGCCATTTGGGTGGTCGCAGGTTGTAAAAATTCAAGATCTTTCGGACCCTTCCACTCCTGCATCGAAAGGGAACCCTGACCCAAACCCCACATATAACTAGAGGGGGTATGAGGGGCTTCCCAGAACACAACACAGACAATTGAGAATCAGTTGATCTGGCAATTGTTGTCCTTTCTAGTTGTGGTAACCAAGACATCCTAAGCAAGTCCTACCAGACTAGGGAGGGATAACAAGGGAGAGAACAACTAAGATCATTGTTGTGGAGAGCAAGTTGGTGACTAGTATGCAAACAGAAGGGATGACTCCTTCTTGTCTATTCTAGTAGGACGACATGAGTTCCAAGAAAATCGTGTGGACTTCTCTAGAGGTGGGAGTTCATTGTAGGCCGCTAGGAGAATAATGTCAACCAAAAGTCTGTTGTGAGAGGAGATTTTACAGACTATGAAGTTCGAGGCTGCAGTTTGTGGTGCAAACTAGGAGGTGCAGTAGTTAGTTGAGTCTGAGTGCAACTAGAAGATAGTTGCACATCTATGACATTGAGGAGATGTCACTGGACTTTCACCAGGACCAAATATATCCTCAAAACCATCCTTCCTATCTCATAACAATCGGTGCGATCTGCATGTTATGGGAAATATGGTAGATAATTTTTTTGTTTCTGCTTCATGCTCTGTTACCATATTTCCTTATAGTCTAACCTTGGGAAGAGGTACATAGACTGCCTAATTTGTGGTTATATAATCTAGAGTTTGATAGAATCTACTTTTTTTTACTTGATTTTGTTTTACTTGACTTATTCTAGTTCTACACATACATCTACCATACATTTAACTTCACTAAGCAAGAATAGAATCTTAGGCAATTAGACGTCCCCACGTCCTTGTGTTGGACCCTTTTTACTCTAATAGATTTCATATTGAGTTGTGGATGTCTCTTGAAGTTGGGTCATAAATTTCAAGTCTGATTCTTTATAAATAGGATATTGTGTTCTCACTTTTGACCCACGTTTGAGGGATGATCAAGGGGTGATGGTCTGATATTAGGTCATGGTCTAGGACTATGTCTTGGGTAGGAAAAGCTAGTTAGACCGTTGTCCTAATAGGTAAGATCATAGCCTTGGTAAAAGATCCTTTAGACTGAATAAAGTCATTTTGAACAAAGCATGGGTCAACAATTTTAGTTGATTTGTAAGTTACATTCAAGTTTGACAAGTAAGTATCCTTGCGATGTAGCTGGGAAGTCTTATGTTTGAAGGCATCAAGCTGAGTTCAAAAGTCTTTCAAACATATAGCCTTGATGGGACCAAGCATATATGTATGTATAGCACATGGATAACATATGTGATTGTAAACCATGAGGCTAAATTTGGTTTGTTCAAATGAAAGCACATAGCTTGAGGGTGAAGATGCGAAGTGTAAGGAGTGGGACCCGAGAAGGGATCCATTCACTTACATTGAAGAAATATTAGAAAACCATCCAATGGAAATTTTGATAATATTCTTTTTTTGCAAATGATGATATACTATAATTCAAGTATGTAGTGTATCAAATAACAAAAGGGGAGAAGTGGAAGATTGAAATCTATGTAACATTGTTCTTCACCACAAAGGGTGTACATAAATCAACCACATAGGGTAAACCAACCACTTCGGTCTACCTCCCAGGAAAGATCATCTACACCTAGATAAGTCCTAATCCACTTTGGTCTGCACCTCCTTATTCTCCACCCGGGGATTGGAAGCATAGCCCACAAGAGTAGACAAAATTGATGTTGTTAGCATAAAATTTGATATGTTCATATAGTAGTGATTGGATAATATTAGGGGAAAAGGGACAATAAGAAGGCTTCACAAGCAAAAGAGAAACAATCATCCAATTAGATATAAAAAGAGATCTTCATATAGTAAGACAAATATATTATATGAAGAAAACAATAAAGTATAATTAACAATTTTTTCCTATAAAATTGCAAATTAGAGAGAAAAAAATAAATAAATCTTTTTCTCTCAATAAAATAAAATAAATAAATAAATCTTTTGAATACAAATTAACTATTATACTACAACCATCTAAAAGTAGGTTTTGAAAACTTCCACATTTTGTGCCTAGGAAGGAGGTGAGAGCACCCCACAATTCTTTAAGAAATGGTATATATATCAGGTGAGAGCACCTGGAGCATAGGTGAGATCACAAAAGCCCATATACAGGAAAAGTTGTACAATGGGGTCAAAACCCATTGTTTCACTACTAATAGATAATAATAGTCTTAACAATTGAACATGCATATAACAGAGAGGCAAATTAAGTTCACTCCAAGAAATTCATCAATTTAGGGCTTCCTTTAATGAATGGAACAATAAGATGAAATAATGTAGTAAAAGTTGTAAATTGAATAGTTGTCAACTATATAAAATAGAAGTGATGCAATTTGCATTCTAAATAGCCTATAATATGAATTTTAATGAAATGGAACCAATCCCTTCAACAATATATAAAATGTGGCATATAAGACAATATGTCACAATCAAATCAATGAGAGAGAAAATATAAATCATTGTCCAGTATAGAATTGAGGGGATGCAATATACACTAAAAGTTTGAAATAAGTGAATTGTCCAATATGATTTTTGAGGGGAGTGCAACATACCTCAAAGATGTTTATCAATAAGTTAGGGTCAAACCCTAGATCCAAACCAAGGTCAAAATCTACCTATTATGAACTCAAATGGATTAGGGTTTAGTCTCTTAGAAACAAAACTCTAAAAATGACTCTTTTTATCATTACTGATTTAGGTTTTACAAATTACATAATTAGATAAATTATAATTTTCCAATTTCAAAACATAGTTGATTTGTGACATATAAATCATTATATAAAAAGTTTACTTAATTAAAAATATTTAGGGAAACCCATACAATATGTGTTTAGTTTATTGTAATTATCGTACAAAATGATAATAAACAAATTGTATTATTTCTCTTATTCCAACACATATTTTGGATTATTTTTCTAATAAAAATATTAACCAATATGAATATTTTAAGAGAATATCATTTACTAAATTTATAAAACAAAAAGATTAGAAAATTAGTGAAATACCATTGCAATATGCATCAAGGTTTTGATGCATGACAAGGCATAAAATGTCATCTACCCAAAATAAACCAACGTGTATCCTAGAATTCCATGACACACAAAAAGACATATGTGCCCATGCAAAACATGACCAAGTTGAAAATCAGAACCAGGACACAACAGGGAATCATCAATAGTCACTTATTCCCCATTGTGAACTCATTAAGAACAACATCGTGCACCTAATTCGACAAAACTCAAATATTGACTCTCATCTCTAGAATCCTAGTGACCATTGCTTCCTTCTCTCTGTATCGGTCTCAGCAAGCCACAAAAGTGGCTATGAGATGGCTAGAAGCTTTAGAGGTGACTGGACATCCTGACTGACAAAGTATAGCTCACTGGATATCATCCAATAGGGACAATTAGTCGAATAAAAACCTAAAGAAACTCAACCACTCATGGAAACACAATGGAAAACCTAAAAGCAGCAAGGCCCAATGGAAATGACCAAAAGAACACCCAATCATCATTTCAGAATGAAGATAGTTGTAGAAGGCATAAAAAGGGGGAAATGGAGGAATTACTTTCTCTAAAGAGATTGACGATTGTAGAATCTCTGACATGATTCTCTGAAGTGTTCTAAGGACTTACTTGTCCATTAGAGAGTCATAGGGCCGATGAAAAACTTGATGTAGCCTGAGGGAACAACAAAGTTGGAAAACCAGATTTAGGTGCAAGCTAGGGCAAGATAGCTTGTGGAACTATTTCATTCACATCCACAGATGGTGAAACTTTTTCATATATAGCAAGAATATGCCCTACAGTCACTGGGGTACTTTTCAAACCTGCTAATAGGAAAAGAAGAGATCTATCTCATCAATAGGTATATGGGAGCAATAAAGTCCTAGCAACACTAGGGTATCTGACTCCATAATCAATATGGGAACACAGAGTAAGAAAAATAGATGGATGAGGATGGGAGGAGATAGAGTAGGGGGTCGAGGAGTAAAGAACTGCACAATAATGTAGAGTCCAGACATCGCCAGACTCTAGGAAGAAGAAGGTCCTAGGCCATCCAATATTGATCAAATGGCTTGAAGAGAGCCTAAAAAAACCAAGTAAAACTCAACTGACAACTTGAAATATAGACAATCTCTAGGAAATTATAACCCTGATGGACAAGTTGGCTATTTAACTCAAATAAACTAATGTTCCTATTTTCGTTAGGAATGCATTTTTCATGATTATCTTCTTTTATTAAATTGGTTTAGCAAACATTATTCAATTGGGTTCAAACTTGACATCTAGACCAAGTAGGACCCAAAGAAACCAATTTAGAGCTTAGAATTTGGTTTTGAAATTATCTAGTATGAGTTCTAGTACAATTTTAATTTAAGTCTAATTATCTAGTTATCTATTATTATATATTACCATTATTTTCAATGTATATGATTTAGAATCAATATCCTCATATTATCACCATAGAGGGTTATATTAGATTATCTTGCACAAAAAGTAGTATTTTACTCAATTTCTTATTAATCCCATTACTTTCATCATTAACTCAAATAATGGCATGTTAATTATCT
The DNA here is from genome assembly GCA_963693085.1 of Alisma plantago-aquatica. Taxonomy (NCBI): domain Eukaryota; kingdom Viridiplantae; phylum Streptophyta; class Magnoliopsida; order Alismatales; family Alismataceae; genus Alisma; species Alisma plantago-aquatica. The sequence continues at coordinate 811,125,152 of OY856409.1, forward strand.
CCATTAATTTTAAAAATTGAATTATTATCACATTACATAGATTGGTTACATTGTAGTCCAGATGGTCAATTATTCTTATGTATACACTTGTTATTACTAATTAAGAACATTTAACCCAAAATTATCCACTTATGCATATTTATGTAAATCCAATTACTTATTTACCATGTTTGGGTCAGCATACGTGTATTAGTGAACTAGGTGACATATGATAGGTGATTAAGAATCTAAGGTCACCATTTCATCATGTGGGTTATCAAACATGTATATGTTAGGGTTAGCCGGATAATACTTAGGGTTTTAGTCACCCTGATCACCACACATCACATACACCTCATTAGCATGTACAAGGGTCAAGGTTAGGTTCCATACATCATATGATCTTCATATTATGGTTTATAGGTCCATGTCATGGTCTGGACCATATCTATTCATAATTAGGGTTAACATGTGAGGTACTCATATTATGATCATTAGGGTACAAGCAAGCATGTAAAGGTATAACTCCATCCTTGTTTGGTCAATTCTAATGATCTGAGCACCCTAATATCCTATTCATGGAGATAGGGTTTCTCAAGATAGGATAGTTAAATTTTGACATGTTACAAGAAGCCTTTTTGTGTGAGACTGAAGGTTTGAAATTGATCTTTAGGGGGACAAGGCCTCTTGAAGGGATTTTCTTTGATTTTGAGCAGCCTTTTAGCATGTTTGTTTGATGGTCAAGCTTGAAAGGTGTTCATAAAAAAGGGTGACTAAGATCTTGAGTAAATTTTGGTAGCCTTTTGGTGGGTATTAGGAGCTTTCAATTTGAGTGGTAGGTGCAAGGGGTGAGTCCAAAGTTGGGCAGCCCTCCACCATTGACCATGTCAAAATATCTTTGGGAAAGGTTGCCAAAGCATGAGATGCATTGAGACTTACATTTAAAGGATTGAAAGGAAACACAACATATTGAACAAAGACACTTAGATTGTCTTAATTCCCAAAGTTTCCAGGCTGTGTTACTCATGGTAGAAAACTTTGTGAAGGCTAATTCTAGTGACTATTAGTAAAACCCATAGGAAACATGAAAAAGATAAGGATGAAAAGTATCCACCTAATTTTAGTTTAAGACAAATGAAAATTATAGATAACCGTTTAAATCACAAGAATAATGCAAAAGGTCAGAAAATGAATCCATTTCTGGGCGGGTACAAATTAGCCAAAATGTTGGTATCAAGTACCCTATTACGACCAAGGAATGTGTTATACCCCCGTGTCATTTGAAAAATGGTATAACTATTCAAAATCTCGAGTTTGTGAAAATCATTTTGCTTGATTTTGGTTAAGCAAAACAACACAAGAGAGAACAAAGAGAGAAACATTATTTATGTTTGTGATTATTTAGCGAGTCAAAGTGATAGTTCTTTCCATCGTCATACCCAACTATATAGTGTTTAGTACGATAACCAAATCATCTCAAGATCTCTCGAGATAGAAATCCATCCAGGGCTTTTGCAACAAAGGTGGAAAGATAAAAATAAGATGACTATAAATGGATTCAACATGAGTAAGATTAATCTATTTGCATATGATCAAGTAAAATCACAAGAAAGAAAAATTGATATACATGGTAAACAGATAGTTAATAAATTTGTAGTTGAATAGTGACTATACTAAAAAAAATTCCTAGTTCATTTAGTCATGAAAATTTCCATTAGATGAGTAGATATTGAACTAGAGGTTAATTAATCATGTTGAAGAAAGTAGAACAACTTTTATGATTAAGCAAGTTGAATATGACTTATGAACAAGATGAGATCAAAACTACTAAACATTAGATCAAGTAAACATGTCACCTTCTTGCTGTGTTCAAACATTATGATGTAGGGGAGCTGATGTTATAGAAGAAGGATAAAAAAAGAATTGTACAGAGGGAGGTAGTCACATTTTGGATTCAAGAGAGTCAAAAGAGAGACTTTGTATGGTGGATATCAGAGGTATTAATAGTTGTAGATTAGGGTTCGAGGATTCAACATCTTGAAAATAATTTTGAGAATAAACCCAGGTCACATTAGAGAAAAGGAAACCAAAAGTCTAGATTTTGTGCCACGAGGAAAAGCCTAATGGAACACAACATTCTACAGGGCTTTCTACTGGAGATGTGTGGGATTCCACCATGTAGCACCCCTATCAAACTTCATATTCCATCATGTATCCTGGGGTAGGAAATTAAGTCTTTTCATATTTGAGTTTTGGGCCTTCTTGGAAGAATTTTGTATTCGCATATACATGATTATTGCAAGTCTGTGTCATTGAGTAATAAGGTTTGTTTTAAAAAAAAAAGAGAAGAGGGGAGATAAAATCTTGAAGGCCAAGTATTCTCATTTTCTCTTTTTGGTCAAAATTACATGGACTTCATTTAGTTGAACAAATTATCAATTTATTTCCAACTAAAATGTAAATGGAATATTCTATTTGTATGATCAACTACAAAGTTCATAGAAAAATTATTATAGAAAGCTCAATTCAAGGGAGAATTGCACTTCAATTTAGGGAAATAGTTTTTATCCATTGAACCCTTAATGAGTGGTACATCGGCAAATGTGGGTGAATTAAATAGGTAGAATATATGAAAAAGGTGAACAAGTGGATAAGTTCCATCATTGGCCTGAGAGAAAAAGATATAAAATTATCAATTGGGTGACAAAAATAGGGTTTCCACACAACCATCTAATTCTAAAATATGGATATAATTGTTGTAAGTTTTGCAGATTGGAATGTTCATCAACATAGAAACTTAAAAGGTATACTAATAAATTAATCGACCAAACCATGCATGTTCAAAAAGAATAAGTTAAATTTAATATTCATTTAGTATTAAATTAGGTACAAGTTAACTATAAGAAACATCACATGTAACTAAAATAGTCAGCTATAAACAATTAAAGATGTTTTAGCTTGTACCTAATTTCATATGTATAAGATACAAATATAGTTACCCAATTGAAATGGTAATATTTTTCAAAATTATGTCAAAAACTATAAATTATTATGATTTTCTACTCTATTATTAGATATTAACTGTGTATTTTATGGTGTTAACTCTTGACTAATATAACTTCACTTCTAAATTTTGAGTGTCAAATTTTTGGTGGCAAGTACTCATTTATAGCATAACAACATGACTTATAGTTGTCTCCATAATGTGTTTAGTTTCTATTAGTGTGCATTATCCTAATTTGTGCCTTATCTTGTCTCTAGTCTTGTGGTGCAAAATGAGACGTGGTATGGAGAACAAAAGCATGTGATGTTCCAATCTCCTTTGATCTCATTTTTTAATTTCGTTAGATGTAAAGAGAGGTTTTGAGAAGATAAATATAGTGAAGTAGGGTCAATTTCGAACAAGTAGGGCTTTCTGTGGTCAAAATTTTCATAAGTAATCGAAAAAATTCCTACCCCCACAGAAAATACACATTACCAAATCTACCAAACCATACAAGAAATGTATCCCATATGATTTTTCTCCAATCTAAATGCATATTTTTGCTCACCCAAACTCCTAGCAACATAAGTGTGTATGGACTACTACTTAACTTGAATTTGGAATGCGCATACACAATGGGTTACCTGGTCATGTTGAGCTAAAGAAAATCATGTCAATGAAGCTATTTCTAGATAATGTGTAGGTTCACCCAAACCTATTCAATTATCCTTCATATAAAATGCAATTTAGATTTCCATGTAAAATTTCTTGTGATTATAGCACAAAAATAATCTAGGGATTATTATCTACAACCCCACCACATGAAACAACAATCTAACTATCTAAACTGTCCTAAGCCCCAACATAGTCAATTGATCGTGACATGTGAAATAAATCCATCAACCGTACATACAGTGATAAGAAATATCTTAAGTAATTAATACATGCTATTGAGTAAAAACATAACCCAACTTATCAAAAACCAGGATATTGTTGTCGGAACTTGTGGAAAATCATATGGAGGCTACTGAGATGATTTATAGACAAAACCACACTCTTGTATATAGTAGAGGGGAACACTTACAAGGAAGAAGAATCAAACCCTAATGGGCAAACTATTCTTGGTCCCATGTACATAATAATCTAATAACTCTAACACCCCCCCCCCCAATTTGAGCATGGGTGCGACACAAGTCCATATTTCCACTACATGAGAAACATAAATAGTCCATGAAAAAACTGATCTCCCGCGATAAGAAATGATCTCCCCTTAAATCATCCAATACAAAAATTGAATCACTGTAACACACCCCCAAAAGAATATAACACATGACATGTAGGAAGCACATCTTCTTCCCCTGACATAGAGAGCACCATGGTAGAAGCAACAATTGCATATGGAACTAGCTGTGAAACTGATGATCACCAGACCCGTAGGAGAAATCATGAATAGATACAAAAATCTTTAATGTACATCCAAAGTAGATGATGGTGGAAGACATTTTTAGAAGTCATTGAAGTTGTCATTATTGTTAAGTTAGTTTTGTATAAGAATCACCAACACCAGAATAATGCATGGTAGTTGGGATAAGAGTATTGTTATAGGAATATTATGCAGTTGCAGGTTGGCAATGTATTTAAGAGGCACTATTATAATAAATATGCACTTTAGAAGGTGTCAACAGAGTATGGATGAATTATTCGGAAACTTAACAACATGTACATATTAATGATCTTCTATTTTCCTCTATATCTTTGCCTCACACCAATCACAATGAAAAAATCAACAATTGTGGGTGGATGGACTATAATAAGGGTCTTCTAGGTAAACTTGTTGCATTTCTACTGATAATCATATAATGCTAGGTTTCTTGTTTCTAGCTCCATGGGGCTATTCTAGTAGCTAAGGTGTAATACAATATCCATTGGCAACAATTATTACTACCAGAATGAAACACGATAGGTAAAAGATGAAGAAAAGAAGCACTACTAGGATTTAGAAATGCTAAAAAAGGTACAAGAAAAGGAAATATCTATCTTAATCTAGGAATGATAGGATAAAAGAAAAAATTATAGCAACGTATACATTGTGATATGAAACATGGAACCCCCTAATTGAAAAAAAAAACATTAATGTATGCGTGTTACAACAACATCTGGAGAGGAAGAAAAATAGTGTGTTGCCCCTCTCTTTCTCTTGGCACTTTGTATACTAGGATAAGGTCTTTTGCTTTCTATTTTTTATTGGAACCGACGACTCAAGTGAATGTGCAACATGCCCAATCAAAGAAATACGAGTAAAAAAATAAATGGAATTGCAGACCATAAAGGCTCATTTGCTATCCATTAGGTTGAAAAATGTAGGGTATGCTAGGGAAGAGCCCTTATAGTATGGATTAGGTCAAAAATTAGATTCAAATAAGGATTCAATTAGCAAAAAGTGTAGTGTGTATTAAGGGTAGTTATAAAAGATTGAGGGAAGGATGTAGGGGGAGGAAGACGTGGCTTGAAGAAGGCCAAGTAATAACAGATCATTGGATATTGCAATTATAACATGAGTAGCATGGCGGTGGTTCTGGTAGGGGTGTGATTGGCCATTTCTAATGGCATTTAAGATGGAGGAAGATGAGTGTTAGTCGTGAGGCATTATAGGACTCGATAGTGATGTTGTAGCTATTTGACACTAGGTAGTGGTGGCTTGAAGGTGGACTGCAAGTGGTTGTTCATCTAGACCCTATTGCTACATGCAAGTTGGGAAAATATGGACGTATGCTTACTGAATATGGACATTAACTATTTTGAATTAAACATGGACATTAATTATGAATGGAGATGCAAACCCAATGAAGGTTGAATGGCTTTGGTTTTTTGTGACACCTCGTCATGCTAAACAAGATTACTCAAAACATGAAGCACGATCAACTATTAACTACTCACATAGCCAATGAAGTGGAAGAATTAAAACCAATTTCAACATTATAATTAAGTATTGAAACATTAACATCAAGGTCCATCTTTTTCATAAACACATATACCATAATAGGTATTTACATCTATTTTCAGGGGTCTCAACTACAACCTGTATACAAAAGAGATATCTCTACATGTATATGCCATATATACAAAACACTAGCATACTGCCAAAAACTCATGTTGATATAAGAGTATCATCTACAAAACACTTCCCATACCCGAACCTGAGAGTACAAGGATGACACTATGACTCTACTATTAACAACTACACATGTCCAAGATTCTATGTCTATTGATCACTAGGATGATCCTCTTCTACAACACAATCTCAACCACGTTGCCGATGACCACCTAAAAAGATGTGGTGACCCATGAGTGAGACCCATGTCCCAGTAAGAGATGTAACTCTATCCAACAGATATTGATTACAATAGATTCATTAAAAATAATGGACTGAGCAGATCGAGTATTGAATAAGCAATTGAGCAGATTGAACAGTTTAAGCATACAAAGCAACTTAAGCAAATAAGTTTAGGAAAAAGTATGATTATCATAGTGTATATGGGAAAAAGATAAATATATTTCTTCTATAAATGATAACTCATATTTCATATGATTGCATCATATAATTGTTGTGTAATATAAAAGACAAGGTAAGGGCTACTCAACCAATATGAACGTATTTAACCCTAGAAGATATACTAGACATCTTGTATTATATCTTTTATTATTATGCCCTAGGGAGTTTGAGTCACACCACTCAAAGTCCTACTGATGATTTTGAAGTTGAAATCAGTTCCACACAATATCTAAGAGAGCCAGATTCCTAAGATCTACACTATGTTTGGCCAGTACAGGTTAAAAATTCAATGAGATAATAGTCAAGCTGATAACAATTAGTCCACCCTTAGTACAAGTCATGGCACTAGACACCAGGGTATGCGAAGTAATTTGCTGCCACCTGAGATAAAACCCTAGCATACTCAGTCACATCATATATACAAATATTTGGGGCATGACCGCAGCCATCCTCCATAATCTATAATTGCGGATGAGTATTACACTAAACTTGCCACTCCCACATAGTCAATAGTATGTGCTCTGAGTTTCCCTTACAAATACACATTTCACCATCCAGCAAGTTCTAACATTGAAGATGGATCTACAACATAGCGCATTACATGATTAGGGTTACACCTGATTAGTTACTACCAATTGAGTGAATTAAGGCTTCATCATACAAATGAACATACAAACCCTAACTCATTTCTATCAAGTGTACAAATATTGCAACTTCAAAAGATATAAAATGTATGAGATAAAAATCTTAATCACATTACTACATTATACTATTCATTACCAATAAGGGATCATACTTGCCATCATACCATTACAAGGTACAAATTCTTATCACAAAGTTCTAGCGTTCCAACCCTTATTGTATCATGAAGAGGATTACACCTCCTTCAGGGATCAAACATGCCCAAAGGTCATTAAACCATCACATCAATCCCTATAAGATCACCATTATCATTCTATTCTTTAGAATAAGGTTCAATAGATCTCAACACACATGTGACATATAAGATTCAACATAGTAGGGAATTGTGATATATAGATAGAACCATTTTAGGGTTTCAATAATCAATAAGAGAATTTTTATCTTGTCACATTCATCATGCAAGAGGGATGATTACAATCAATCATCATCACTTAGTTACATTAAGGGTAGGTGTAACAAGCCGAACTTCATTAAAGTTACACATTCAGTTATTATGGTGATTTATCAAGTATATTCATACGAGGGCAAAGGTAAGACTACAAGTTTAAGGGAATTGGACCATCAAATTTACATCATTAGAACCAACATATACTACTATAGGATTCATTCCAAACTATTGAGTGTTGAAGCATCAAAACTTAACCATTCATTCCGGTTCATTATTCAAAGCCATCAATTATAGTATAGATCTAACCCTTGAATCAATTGACCCAAGAAACCATTGGTTTAGGGCTTTTAGTGAAGCAACATTTAAAACCTTGACTCACCATAGGCTGTTCTAACATGAACCGCCATAGGTTTTGACACATTGTGTCACCATCGGTGGATAGGGTCAACACTACCATCATTTATCTCCATCAGATATTGAACTAAGGTCACCATCGGTGCATGATATTTATAGGGTACTAAACCATGGGTTGATAAGCTTTCAAAGTAGTATAAAACTAATCTAAGGTGTGAACATCAGTTGACACCATAAGTAGTCACCATTGGTCATCACCATCAATTGCAACAAAGGTATCTCCATCAGTTTTTGATATAAAGTAGAAAATAGGCTAAAAGCTCTAAGTATAGGACATCATTTGATAGGTACTTAGCACCATCAATTGCCATGTAAACATGATGTAAGTCTTCCTCTACCTTAGGAATATCTTTCACATAGTTTCAAGTTCATCTTTAGCTGGAAACTAAGGAAGAAGCAACATTTAGATTGAAACCCTAGGCAAACATAGCTTTTCTAAGCTTAGATCATCATTTTAGAGCAAGAACATGAGTAAGCAAGATTGTAGTAAGCAATAAAAGTGAAGAGGGTTGTAAAATTGCCTCTAGGAAGAATATCAAACTCCAAGAAGTAAGAAAACTTGAGCAAAGAAGGTATGAAAACTCTACTTAAGCTCTGAACTCGGCCAATAACACCTTTCTCCACAAGAGAAGCAAACCCTAGGCATAAGGAGCAAGAAAGATACATGCTTTGAGATTTAAAGCAAGATCCTCAATGGAAAACCATGGTTCCTTCTAGGAATAAGATAGGAGGAAGAAGAATAAAAAAATAAACAAAGGAGAGAAGGAGATACTTACTAGCTTAGATCAGAAACAACAAGGGTAGCTCCACAAACCCTAGAAGAGAGTAAAACGAAACCCTAGATGCTTGACCAAGAAGGTCGGCTACCTTCTTCTTCCTTGGGAACTCTGTTCACCACCAAATAGGGGAATGTGAAGTTATGGAGAGGAGGGAAGATATAAGGGACCAAAGGTTTAGTTTGTGAGCTAAAGGATAGATATATAATGCTTATGTATAAGGAAAGAGAGAAGCTAACCAATGTGCCTTTGCTAAAGGCAGAAGTCTAAAAGATGCCATCCTTCTCACAAATGAGATTCTAAGTGAATTTAAAAATAAGAACTATCCTAATATGTGTGTGCAAGCTGACATCTCAAAGGCTTATGATTCTGTCAGTTGGAAATACTTATTCTCTGTTCTTTTCAAGATGGGTTTTTCTTTGAAATGGATAAGATGGATTGATACAATCTTTACTTCTACCTCTTATCAGATCCTTGTTAATGGAGAGCCTTCTAGAACCATTTATCCTTCTAATGGTGTAAGGCACGGTGACCCACTTGCCCCTTACTTGTTTGTCATAGCTATGCAAGGGCTCTCTGAACTCATGAAGGATAATATCGAGAAGGGTCTGTTTCAATCTAATTCTGTCTCGAAGAAATGCCATGGCTCCCATTTGATTTTTGTTAACGATATTATGATCTTTGGTAAGGCTAGTATGACAAATGCTATGAATTCTTGATGATTTTGGGAATATGTATGGTCTAAAGGTTAACAATGATAAAAGCATGATTCTCATAGGTGACAACAAAGATAACATCAATATTTCCAATGAGCTTGGCATGAGGATTGGGAACATGGATGATACTAAATATCTGGGGCTTCCCTTAGTGTCTGGGAAATTAAGAAGAAAACACTATGATAGTCTTATTCATAGAATCAAGAGAAAACTTGAATGTTGGAAATCTAAGATTCTTTCTTTGGCAGGTAGGGTGGAACTTGTCAAATCTACTCTTTCTACTATGCACCTGTATTGGGTGATGGCTTTTCCCATTCCTAGTTCTATACTAGAGGACATTGATAAGATCTGTAGGGATTTCATTTGGGGCCACCCTGAGAAGAACAGAAATCTTCACCTTATTAAATGGGAGGTGGTAACTCTGCCAAAAAAGAAGGCGGCCTAGGTATTTGAAAAAGTAAAGAAGTTGCCGAAGCTTACCTTATTCAAAATGCCTGGGACATAGCTAGTAAAAAAATATACTTTGTGGGAAAAGTGGATTGGAGAAAGGTATTTCAAGAAAGAGATATTTTGGAGTTGTGAAGTTTCATGCAATCAATCTTGGATGTTCAATTCCATTGTCAGAACTAGAGATACTCTTAAATCTTACCTAAGTTTGTGTATAGGTATTGGATCTAATATTAAAATATGGAAATATCCATGGGTATCTGGGAAATTTCTTCATGAGATGGTTGATAGGAATCTCATTATCAGAGCTAGTCTCCCTTTGGACGCTTATCTTAGTACTAATATTAAAAATGGGGAATGGATTATCAATGAGTCTCATAGCTCTCATTGTATCACTGAACTTCTTAAAAATCTCAAAATCAGTAAGGAGGATGATCAATGGTTATTTAATGGTCTTAAAGATGTGAATTTCAGAATCATCTGACTGCATTAGGAGTAAAGGAACTAAAGAAGCTAAGTTTGTTCCTGGTGTTGCTTACTTTAATTCTGGGTTCTAGGGAGTCTTGTTGTTAAGAGGGACCCTCTGTCTCTATTATGGTAACTTGATGGAGTTGATGAAGATGTCTCTTCTCTTGATCTTTGAGGCTCTTATCAATTGGGTGTGACAGTTTTAGTTTAGGGTTTCTTGGATGAGATCTGTTCTTCAGGTTTTGGTGCTTATCTCGTGGAAGTTGCTTTTGGTTTCTGTTGTCTGCTCTTTGGTTCCAGATATCATATTTTCCTATGGGTATGGCATGCTTAGCTCTGGTTTCCCTATTGAGTTTTCTTCTTCTTCAGGCATTGATACTTTCATTCGAAGGGTGCTCCTAGTGATGGTTGAGTCCCCTTTTATATGGGTGCCAACGCTCCCCTCTCACTAGTTTTTCTATCTTGATGGTGGATGGAGTTGGTTTCCTTGGTGTTGAGGCTTCATCCTCATATATGAGGTTGCTTTTAATATGTGGAGTTGGTTGAAGCTCCTCTGATAGTTATGGTTTAGGGTTTATGGTTGAGTTCTTTCATTCATGGAAGTTGCTTACTGTTTTGCTGCATATTTTCAAAGGAGGATGGTTTGGATTCCTTAGTGTTGAGGTCTCTTTCTTGTTTGGAGGCTGTAACAAGGTTCAGAATGTGTTAGTTGCCGTATTTTTTCTCTTCTTCATGCTTGAAGGCTTGTTCACTCGATTCCTGAGAACAATTGTCCCTTTAGAGTGGTTGTCTTGTTTTAGATTTTTCTTTGGATGCATTTCTAGTGATGGTTGAGTCCCCTTTGTTTTGGGTGATGATGCTCCCCTCTCACTAGTTTCTCTTTGCTCGAGGTTGTGGTTTAGCCTTGGTTCTTGGATGCTATGTTATCTGCTCTTTAGTCTTCTGATGCTGAAGATTCAGGGTTAATTTTTCTATTCTTTAGATTGAGAACAAGCTGATGTGTATATCTGTATCTGAAGATAGCTATGGACCTATGATTTGATGTTCCCTTCTCATCATGGAGTGATGGTTGAGTTTTCTGGTTTCTTCCTCTTTATCTTTGGGCTAAATATGGCTTGCTATAAGGTTTGAGGCTCATCCTCTGGGGCTCTCTCCATTTTTTTGGGTCTCATGCTTTCTTTGCTTCTTTTTGATGGTCTTGTATCCTCTTTCTATATTCCTTCTCATAGATACACTCTTAAGATGCAAAGATAGGTTCTTATTTTAGTTGGTTCTCAATTGGGAACTAACAAACATTGTACATTCAAAACAAAAAATTAAAAAAGCAACAAAAGTTTTGACCGACCAAAAAAAAGGAAAGAGAGAAGCTTGAGGTGTCCTAGCAGTTCTCCATGTGTCCATGGCTAAGAGCTTCTACAAACATTCAAATAGTAGCTCCACTACTCACAGAGACCTTCTTGGACATTTTTTGGTGTCTCTGTAGGTAAAACATAGACCTCTAAGCAAAGGAACCATCAGTTCTTTGGAACCCTAGTCACTTATGTGGTGAACCATCGGTTGACCATCTCTCTTATGTGAACCATCAGTCCAAGTGAACCAAAACCATAAAACCATCGACCTACCACCTCCAGGGATCACCTTCAACTATAAACTCACCATAATAACCATAGGACCTCAACTAAATAGGAGGACCATCGAGATATGGCCTCCAAGGTAGCTCATCCGTGATGGGGTAAAACCCTAAGTCACCATTGAAGAGAAATACCACCAAACCAAGGTAGAACTAAGGATCACATGGCCCAAAATCTCAAGCATGATAATTAAACATATAAGGATCATAATTGATGTGACAAATTGAAATAAAAACTTCCAATGTGGGTAAATTGTAGAAAAGTCCAAAATGTACATAAAATTTCTTAACTTGCTCAAACAATGTCCAAATTGGATCAAAGTTGAAACATAAGCTTGTCACATGATATAAAAATATATCACTATGTTAGATTATGATATAAAGCACTCAACTATTATTATTATGCATTTTCAACACTTTAAGCAAGGTTAGGGGTGTTACAGCTATAAACCCCTAACAAGGATTTTGCATTACAACTATAAACCCCTAACAAGGATTTTGCCCCCAAAATCCTACCCAAAGAGAGATGGGTACTTTCTACACATCACATCCTCTAACTCCCACATGGCATCCTCTACACCATGGTGATGCCACAGAACCTTTACTAACACTATATCCTTTTTCTTCATCTTCTTCACCCTTCTATCCAAGATCAGCACAAGACCCTCAACATAGGAAACATCCTCACCTAACTCAACCTCTACTGGAAAGATTGTCTGTAATGTATCTGGATGACATTTCCTCAACATAGAGGCATGGAAAACATTATGCAACCTGTGCAGCTCTGGCGGTAGCTCTAACTTGTATGCCACCTTTCCAACATGAGCCAAAATAGGGTATGGTCCCATAAATCTAGGATCCAACTTACCCTTCTTCCCAAACCTCAACTCACCTTTTCAAGGAGAAACCTTAAGATAAACTTTGTCTCCCACTTGGAACTCTAACAGTCTGTGATGATTATCTGCATAAGACTTTTTCCTATCCTGGGTATCTTTCAATTGTTGTTGTATCACCTTAATATTTTCAATAGTTTGTTGAACAAGCTCAAGACCGAAGAGTTGATACTCACCTGTCTCATACCACAAAAGTGGAGACCAAAAATGTCTTCCATACAGAGCCTCGTAAGGTTCCATATAGATGCTTCTCTGATAGTTGTTGTTGTATGCAAACTCTATCAGACTCAAGTGTACATCCTAACTACCAATAAACTACAACACACATTCTCTCAAAAGATCCTCTAACATATGAATAGTCCTTTCAGACTGACCATCTATCTATGGATGGAAAGTTGTGTTGAACCTCAACTGTGTTCCATCATTGATTGCATATGTTCCCAAAACTGACTTGTAAATTGTGTACCTCTATTAGAAACTATAGTTACTGGAATGCCATGTAAATGGACTATCTCATAAACATATACATGTGCCAACATTTTTGCTATAAATGTCATCTTGACTGGAAGGAAGTGAGTTGAGTTGGTCAATCTATCTACTATCACCCATATGGAATCATGACCTTTGGCTATCCTAGGAAGACCAACCACAAAGTACATGGTAATATGATCTCATTTACACTTCGTTATTGGTAATGGTTGTAGTGTCCCTGTAGGTTTTGGGTGCTCAAATTTAACCTATTGACAAACTGGACACTTGGCAATGGACTCTACCACATCATGCTTTAATCATGGCTACCAATACATGTCCTTCAGATTATGGTAATCTTGGTACTTCTAGGATGCATCCCATACATCGAGGAGTGAGCCTCCTCAAGTACCATCTTCCTCAACCCATCAACATCAAGAACCATTGCCCTATTATGAAAGCAAACTATACCATCATCTGCCTCCTGGAAGCCATCATGCTTCTCACTACCAAACTCTGGTTGAATATTTTGTATCACTGTATCATTCAGTTGTGCATCATGGATCTATTGTCTTAATGTAGGTTTAACTTGTAATTGTGCCAACAAACCTACCAACAAAGAAACTTCCAGTTGTACATTCATCTGGTGAAGAGACACCAACAAGTCTTGCTTGTGGAACACTAAGAAATACAACTGTGCATTGTATGCAGAGGATGATGAAGATGACTTCCCGCTCAATGCATCAACTACCACACTCACTTTACCTGGATGGTAGTCTATTGTGCAATCATAATCTTTAATCAGATCCATCCATTTCCTCTATCGCATGTTCAACTCTTGCTTTCAAAAGATATACTATAGATTCTTGTGGTCAATAAAGATCTGAAACTTTTCTCCATAAAGGTAGTGTCTCCAGATCTTTAAGGCATGGACCACCGCTGCAAGCTCCAGATCATGTGATGGGTAGTTATCCTCATGTTTCTTAAGTTGTCGTGAAGCAAAAGAAATTTCATTCTTATCCTGCATCAACATGCATCCCAACCCATTCTTGGAAGCATCACAAAAGACAATGTAGCCTTTACCTTATTTTGACAGTACTAACATCGACACTAGTCAACTTTTCTTTCAACTACTAGAAAGAATGCTGACACTTTTCGTTCCAAGAAAAAGAACATCTTTCCTGGTTAGCCTAGTTAAAGGTAATGCTATAGAACTGAAGTTCTTTATAAACCTCTTGTAGTAGCCTGCCAAACCTAACAAACTATAATCTTTGTTAGTATCTTAGGTTGTTCCCATTCATGAAGGGGATCAACCTTCTTAGGGTTTACACAAACACCCTTAGTTGATATGACATGACATGGAAAAGACACCTCATACAACCAAAAGTCATTCTTGCTAAACTTAGCATATAATTGGTGTTGCCACAACAAGGTCAACGTCTGTCGATGGTGTTGCTCATGCTATTGTCTATCATTGGAATATATCAGGATGTCATCTATAAATACAACCAAAAACTGATCAAGATAAGGCCTAAATAACCTATTCATTAGATACATAAAGGTTTTTGGTGCACGACATAACCACGAACTCGTAGTGACCATACCTAGTCCTAAAAGCTGACTTGGGTATGTCATCTGCCTTGATTCTCAACCGATGGTAACCTGATCTCATATCTATTTTTGAAAACACAGTGGCTCCTCTCAACTTATAAAAAAGATCATCAATCCTTGGCAATGGATACATATTCTTCATCATCACCTTGTTCAACTATTGATAATCTATACACAACCTCATTGAACCGTCCTTCTTTTTGGAAAACAACATGGGAGGATCCAAGGGGAAGTGATTGGTGTGATAAATTCCTTCTCTAACAGTTCCTGCAACTATTTCTTTAACTCCTACATCTCTACTGGCTCCATCCTACACGATGACTACGCTATGGGTTGTGTTCCAGGAACACAATTGATTTTAAAATCAATATCTCTAGGAGGGGAAACACCATGAAATTCCTTAGGAAAGACATCCTCAAATTCTTGCACCACCAGTACCTCCTGAATACTAGGACCTATTGGCTTGGTATCCACAACATGATCTAAGAAGGCCTCACATCCTTGTCTCATCAACCTCTCTGTTGTCATAGCTGACATCAAACATGTAGGAAGAATCTTCCTATCACGTTGAAAGATCCACGAGACATCTCCATCATGGAATGTTGCTATCTTGGAACTACAATTCAAAACTACCTTGTACTTTTCCAAGGTATCCATCCCTAAGATCACATCGAATCCATGCATCTCAAGTGACATTAGGTCCACCTGAATGTTGCATCCCGAAAAAGAAAGAATGCAAGAGGAACACACTTCCTATAACTCAACAGAACCAACCAAAGGAGTCTCTAGTCGAAGACTATCAGATCTATGAGTAATAGGAAAATAACAACTATCTATCACCTCTCTGGTGATATAAGAGTGTGTCACATCCAGGTCAACTAGTACAAATATGAAATAAGAAGAAGACAAATTAGAATGAAACCACTCCATCTGACATGTCATGACCCGTGGATTGACCACTACTTCTGGCTGGCTCATAGCATAAAATCTAACCATCGCCTGTTGTCATACACATCCTCTGCTAGCTTTCCTGAGGATCCTGTCTATGAAGCCTGTCTGCATCCTCTGCCACCACCACTACTAAACTATCACTAATGTGAGCCATGTTGATTCTGCCATAGCTGCTAAGTCACCTCTTCATCCTCCATAGGACAAAATAGTCTTGTATGTCCAACCTTTCCACACTTATATCAAGTCTTATCATCGTACCATGGCCTAGAAGGCCCTATCACTGAAACGGATGAGATACTACATGCTCGTATTGGTGGAAAACTACAACCCCTCCCCCTAGTTGGAGATCGTTGTCACGATGTATGTGACCTTTGTTTAGTAAAAGTCGACCTCTGTTGCGACTATGGAGAAGAAAACCTTAACTTCTAAAGCATCCAAAAGATTGCCCTTGGAACTGAGGTGGTCTTTTCTTTGCATTTGCTTCACGCTTTTCTATATCAGACCTCTCAATCTGCCTAACTGACTCCATAATGGTGGAAAACCTTTTTCTATTTTCCAAAGCTGACGTTGTTGTAGTCAAATCCGTACATAGACCCTTCTCAAACCTATAGATCCTTTCCTTACCTATTGCTTCCATATGAGGGTAGAACCTTAGATGTTCCATAAACTTTGACTCATACTCATTGATGGTCATTGATCCTTGATGAATCTTCTCATCTAGATATGTCTCTGGGAAGTATCAGCTAAAAAATTCTCATCAAAATTCCTCCCATATTATCACAACTCCTGGACTTTTCTCCTCTTCTATGGCCCACCAGTGGCCAACAATACTCTTCTACATGTACACAACATGCTTAATTTTGTCCTCTTCAGAGATGTTTAGAATCTTGAATGCTTTCTCCAACTATGTTAGCCACATGTCGACATCTGCTGGGTCTAAAGTACCAACATAATTGATCACCCCAACATGCCTAAGAAGTTCAAACGTCTTCACAACACCTTGAGATTACACATTAGGAACAACTGCCCTAACTTGAGGTATTGACGCTCTGTCTGCTCGATGTGTAATCATGGCCAGCATCTATCTAAACATAGACTAAAACTCAACATTGGCCATCATTACTAGGTCAAATTGAGGCATTATGGGATGCTCTGACCCCACTTTAGGCACTCTATCATTGCGTGTCTACCTCTTAGCACCACCTCCTGGTGCAACATAGCTACTCTCATTTTGTTCTCCATGTTCGTTAGACATATCTTCATAAGAATAGGCTATGATCAGATATGTTGGATACATAAGAACAAACTCAAACCTAAGTCCTATGTCCCTGTAGACACATCGAACCTAGAGCTTTGATACCAAGTTAACTGTGACACCTTGTCACACTAAACTGGATTACTCAAAACATATAACATGATTAACTACTAATTAGTCACATAGCCAGCAAGGTGGAAGAATTAAAACTGTTTTCAACATCATAATTAAATACAGAACATTTACATAAAGGTCCATCTTTATCATAAAGTCATATACCATAATAGGTATTTACATATGTATTTAGTGGTCTCAACTACAACTTGTATACAAAACATATATCTCCACATGTACATTCCATATATACAAACACTGGCATACTACCAAAAACACATCAGTACAAGTTTACCATATACAAACACTTCCCATACCTGAACTTGAGAGTACAAGGATGACACTAGGACTCTACTACTAAAAAATACACATGTCCAACCTTCTATGTCTACTGATCACCAAGCTGCTCCTCTTCTACAACATGATCTCGACCACATCTCCGAAAACCACCTAAAAAGATGTGGTGACCCACGTGTGATACCCATGTCCCAACGAGATATATAACTCTCTCCAATAGATATTGATTACAATAGATTAATTAACAATAATAGACAGAGCAGATTAAATATTGAATAAGCAATTGAGAATATTGATCACTTTAAGCATACTAAGCAAGTTAAGCAAATAAAATTAGCAAAAAGTATGATGATCAAAGTGTATATAGGAAATAGATAAATCTATTTATTGTATCAATGATTACTCAAATTTCATATGACTACATCATATGACAGTTGTGTAATATAAAAGACAAGGAAAGGGATACTCAACCAATGTGAACATATTTAACCCTAGAAGATAAACTACACGACTTGTATTCCATCTTTTATTATTATACTATGGGGAGTTTGAGTCGTACCACTCAAAGTCCAACTGACCACTACAAAGTTGAAATCATATCCATACAAGATCTAGGAGAGTTGGATTCCTAAGATCTCAACTATGCTCAAGCAGTACGGGTCAAAAATACAACGACAAAATAGTCAAGCTGATAATAACTAGTCTGCCCTTGGAATAGGTCAAGAAACTAGAAACCAAAATATGCAAAGCAATTCCCTACCACCTAAGATATAGCTACAACGTACTCGGTCACATCATATATACAAATATTTGGGGCATAACCACAACCATCCTCCATTATATATAATTGTGGATGACAAGGATATACACTCAACGTGCCACTCCCACATACTCAATAGTATATGCTTTGAGTTTCCCTTAGGCATACTCATTTTACCATCCAACAAGTTCTAACACTAAAGATGGATCTATAACATAGGGCACTACATAATTATGGTTACACTTGATTAGTTACTGCCAATTGAGTGAATTAAGGCTTCATCATACAAATGGACATACAAACACTAATTCATTTCTATCAAACATACAAATATTGCAACTTCAAAAGATATAAATGTATGAGATATAAATCTTAATCACATTACTATATTATACTATTCATTACCAATCATCAAATCATACTTGTCATCATACCATTACAAGGTACAAATTCTTATCACAAAGTTCCAGAGTTCCAACCCTTATTGTATCATGAAGAGGATTACACCTCCTTCAGGTCTCAACCATGCCCAAAGGTCATTAAGACCATCACATCAATCCCTATAAGATTGTCGTTATCATTATATGCCTTAGAATAAGGCTCAATAGATTATCATCACACATGTGACATATAAGATTCAACATAGGAAGGAACTATGATGTTTAGATAGCACCATTTTAGGGTTTCAATAATCAGTAAGAGAATTGTTAACTTGTCACATTCATAATGCAAGAGGGCCGATTACAATCGATCACTATCACTTAGTTACATTAAAGTTAGGCATAATAAGAAAGATTTCATTAAAGTTACACATTCACCTATTATGGTGATTTATCAAGTATATTCATACGAGGCAAAAGGTAAGACTATAAGTTGAAGGGCATTGGACCATAGAATTTACATCATTAGAACCAACATATTATACTATAGATTTCATTTCAAACTATTGAATGTTGAGGCATCAAATATCAACCACTGGATCGGGTTCATTATTCAAAACCATCAATTGGAGTATATGTCTAACCCTTGCATCAATTGACCCAAGAAACCATTGGTTTAGGGATTTTAATGAAGAATAATTTAAAACCTTGACCCATCAATTGTGGTAACTTGAACCACCATCAGTTGTGACACATTGTTCCACCATGAGTTGATAGGGTCAACACTACCATCATTTGTCTCCATCGGATATTGAACTAAGGTCACCATCGGTTCATGCTATCTCTAGGGCACTAAACCATCAGTTGATAAGATTTCAAAGTAGTCTAAAATTGATCTAAGGTGTGAAAATCGGATGAAACAATCAATTTTCACCATTGGTCATCACCATCGATTGACATAAAGGTATCTCCATCGGTTCTAATATAAAGTAGAAAACACCCTAAAAACTCTAAGTATAGGCCATCTTTGATAGGTACTTAAAACCATCAGTTGCCATGTAAACCTAATATAAGTCTTACTATACCTTAGGAAGATTGTGCACATAGTTTCAGGTTAATCTAGATCTATAAAGTAAGCAAGAAACAACATTAAAATCGAAACCCTAGCCAAACATAGCTTTTCTAAGCTTAGATTATCCTTTTAGAGCAAGAACATGAGTAAGCAAGCTTGTAGTAAGCAATACAAGTGAAAAGGGTTATAAAACTCACCACTAGTAAGAAAATAAGACTCCAAGTAGAAAGAAAACTCTAGAACTGAAGGTAGGAAAACCCTAGTTAAGCTCTAAACTTGGCCAAGTAGCACCTTTCTCCACAAGGTAAGCAAACCCTAGGCATAAGAAGTAGGAAAGATAAGTTATTTGAGATTTAAAGCAAGATCCTCCAAGGAAAACCATGGTTCCATCTAAGAAAAAAGGTAGGAGGAAGAAGAATAGAAAAATAAATGAAGGAGAGAAGGAGATACTTACTAGCTTAGGTCATAAACAGTAAGGGTAGCAACACAAACCCTAGAAGAGAGCAATATGAAACCCTAGATGCTTAACCAAGAAGGCCGACTACCTTCGTATTCCTTGGGAACTTTTTCTCCACAAAGAAGGGGGAGATGAAGTTATAGAGCATAGGTAAGATATAAGGGACCAAAGGTTTTGTTTATGAACTAAAGGATAGGTATATAAAGCTTATAGATAAGGAAAGAGAGAAGCTTGAGGTGCCCTAGCAGCTCACAATGTGTCCTTGGCTAAGAGATTCCATGGCCATGCAAGAAGTAGATATACCACTCATGGAGACCTTATTGTCCATCAGTTGGTGGCTATCTAGGTCAACCATTGACTTACAAGAAAAGGAACCATCGTTTCTTTGGAACCCTAGTCACTTATGTGGTGTACCATCGGTTGACCACCTCTTTTAAGTGAACCATCGGTCCAAGTGAGTCAAAACCATAAAACCATAAATGTACCACCACTAGGGATAACCATAGGTTTTAATATCACTAGTATAACCATAGGACCCCAACTAAATAGGAGGACCATCGAGCTATAGCCTCAAAGGTAGCTCATCCATGAAGGGGTAAAACCATAAGTCTCCATTGAAGAGAAATACCACCAAACCAAGGTACAACTAAGCATACCATGGCCCAAAAAGTTTAATCATTATAAGAAAACATCTAAGCATCATAATAAATGTGAAAATTTTCAAGAAAAACCTCTCTTGTGGGTAAATTTCATATAAGTCCAAATTGTACATAAAATTGCATAACGTGCTCAAACAATGTCCAAATTGGACCAAACTTAAAACTTAAGCTTGTGACATGATATAAAAACATATAAAAAGGTTATATTATTTAAACCACTCAATTAAGATAATTAATCATGTTAAACACTTTAAGCAAGGTCAGGGATCTTACATTTTTAGCCCATAGAAGAAGGGTACACGAATCACGAGTAATGGGGTGGAAGTTCATTTGCCAATGCAGAAGAGATGATATAAATCCTAATATAATAGATCTTGTGGAAGATTTGTGAAATGGATGACTATATATGATTGGGGGAGGTAGGTAAGAGTGGTAATGGCCAGAAAGATACATATCGGCTATGGAAATTTCAAGATTGAGGAAGAAGGGAGGCGATGACCATGGAGGCTAAGATGATGTGTGGCAGAGGGCCAAGCCAAGAAGAGACAACCATTGACATGTAGTAACACCATCCTTTTCTCTCCATGCTTAGGTTTAGGATCAATAATCTGATACCATGTAGTAAATAAGATGGATGTAAATTGTATATAGGAGAGGGGAACACTTAAAGGAAGTAGACTCAAATCCTATTTTGGAAAAATATACTTGAGCTCATATACATAATGATAGGTTTTCTGATGGGGATTATGTGCCCGCATACTATGCAACCTCGATGCAATGAAAAAGAAATATATGTGGAAGGTTAACCAAATAGATTTGAACCCAAGATAATAACCGCAAGTAGATAGAAGAGAAAAAGGTCTGACTATTACATAGAAAACCAACAAGATGTGTGAGGGGGAAAATGCGGGGCCAACCATAGGAAAATCCACTATAAGAAGTAAAAATACAATTTTTCCTCTCAGGTTTTGACCCCAAACCTAAGATAATATATCAAGAAGGAGAAATAAGAAGGTATCACACTGTAGGGAGAGATTTATACAATTCTACCACTCCAAATCTTCCCAGGAAGATAAACTTCCACAAAGTATACAAAGGCAGATGGTCCAAAGAAGACACCCAGATTCCTTGGAAGTCCTTCCTCCACTTCCTTTCTCCTTTCTTTTCTTTTTCTTTTTTCTTCCTTTTCTTTCTTCTCTATCTCCAAGGTGCGACCTGTTTCTACTTTGGTGGCTACCTTTTTCATTTGCTTGCCTGCAAAGCCAATTGAAGGTTGGTTATTTCCCTAGTGGCTGCTTTGTTTTCTATTAGATGTTCCATTCCTTGCGGCTATAGTTGGCTGGGATTTATAATCCCTGGTCACACTAAGCAATGCCCTAATGGGCCTCCATCTTAGGTTGGATAGCTACCAAGCCCAACAACCTCCCCCTCTAGTGCAAGGAGGAAACTATCATCACAAAACCACCATTGATAATGTAAGTTGTTGAGCTCTTTGTAGAGCTCTAGCTTATCTCGTATCACCACTTTGGTCATCATGTCAGAAGAATTCTTATGAGTATGGATCTTCTTTAGAGTTTTAAACCTCTTATCAATCGCATCATGAATCCAATGATATGTCAAATTAATGTTCTTTGTCTGTGCATGATTCATTGTGCTCTTTATCAATTCAATAGCACTCTGACTATCATAGAAAATAGTCAGGTCAAACTGATTCATACCCATATCACCCAAAAATTTCACAATCTGTAGTATTTCTTTTCTTGCTTACACTACTGCAATGTACTCTACCTCTGTCATAGAAAGTGCAACACACTTTTCCAACCTAGACTAGCAAGATATCGCTCCCCCTGTAAAAGAAAAAAACATACCCAAAGGTAGACTTCCTGTGATCAATACTACCTACCATGTCAGCATCAACAAAGCCTTTCAGAACTAGTTTAGAATTGCCAAACATCAAACACATGCTACTAGTGCCTCATAAGTATCTGAAGATCCACTTGACCACCTCCCAGTGATCTTTTTCTAGGGTTCAAGTGAAACCTTCCCACAAATCCAACTGCATGAGCAATATCAGGACGAGTACACACCATTATGTACATCAAACTCCCTACAACAAAAGAATAGGGAATCTTAGCCATCTCCTCCTTTTCCTCATTAGTAGATGGGCATGACTTCTTGGTTTTCTTAAAATGACCTGATAGTTGATTACTCACAACTTTGTTATTATCTAAGTTCCTAATGTACTTAATGGTTAGTTTTGTCTTTTCTACTTTTACCTATTTCTTGACCACACAATATAGTCGAGTGAGCCATTATAGGTATCAAGCCCCAATTGTGTCACCTCATTGGGGCTATATATATGTGGCATTTTTTAGTTTGTAGTTGTTAGATAATGTGAAAATCTATAGTAATTAGATTTAAAGTCATAAAATTATGGAATAATAAAAATTGGCAATATATGTGGATTGATAAGGTTACTAGGAGGTTTCTAGAATAGGTTTTACCCTTGACTATATTATACCATCCTAGATACCCAAAATAGGGGTTTATAGGTTAACTAGTATAAAATTTGATGCTAATATAATATTTAGTAGGTTTAGGACCTAACCAAGATCAATAAGGAAAAAATTATGTTTTCCTTAGCCAAATAAGTATTTCCATCGATTCATATGTATTTGAATGTTTCACTGAAGTACTATGCAAAGTCAAATCAAGTTTAATACAAATTAATGATGATAATCTTGATAATATATTTGATCAAATGCTAACTTAATATGATCATAAAAGATATCTCTTTCTCATGTTGAACTACTCCAGAATCCGTTCAACGTAGCTCTCATGTGACAACCACAACATGTGTTGCTTCCTTTCATGTGTGATCTGCATCCTGAGAATCTACCATGCTTGTCTCAAATCCTTCATCTCAAAGTCTTTGGAAAGCTTTCTGTTTAGTTTTTAGATCAAATTGACATCTTGTCCCACTATCAACATGTCATCCATGTAGAGTAGCAGAATAATGAACTTATCATTGGGAAATCTCCTGATGTAAACACATAGATCTGCACTTGTTTTATAGTACTCGTGACTCTTCATGAAAGAATCAAACTTCTTGTACCACTGCTTGGGATCTTGTTTCAATCCATTCAAACTCTCTTCACTCTGTAGGCTAAGTGCTCTTTCCCCTTTACCTAAAAACCATCTAGCTGCTACATGTACATCTCCTCATCTAGGTCACCATGAAGAAACACTTTCTTCACATCCATCTACTCAAGATCCAGATCTAGGCTAGCAACCAAGCCTATAACCAATCTAATAGAAGTCATTTTCACAATAGGAGAAAATATCTCATCAAAATTCAGCCCTGGTCTTTGACCAAAGCCCCTAAAAACTAGTTTGGCTTTTTATCTGATATCCTTATTGCTATCATCTCTCTTCATCCTCTAGACCCACTTGTTCTTTAGTACTCTCCTAGCCTAGGGAAGTGCCACAAGCTCATAGGTATCATTCTTATGCAAAGAAAACATCTCCTCCTATATATCCTGATGCCACTAAGCTCTGTCTCTATGAGTATGTGCCTCCTGGAATGTCTCTAGCCCCCCCCCCCCCCTAATCAATAAGGAGAATATATTGAGATGCCAAATATATGGATGAAGGGTGATGAACTATGTCAGACCTCCTCTAGTGTTACTCTGAGGACTCTTCCTCGGGGTGATCTTGCTCCCCCTACCCAGATGTCTCTGTCTGTGAGTCTAAACCGCTCATTTGTGCATCTAGAATAGGAGCACTTGATGTGCTATCACTCTACCACTCAGGGTGATCACGTTCTTCTTCTTTGTCATCTAAACATTGCATATGTGAAGAAGTTAAAGCATCCTCATACTCATCATTAGAAGAATTTTCACTTGACCCTGCAACATATGTATCATCACTCTAAGGCTCTATAACTGTCTGAATCTCATAGAAAGTCACATCTTTATGTCTTCTCATGGTCTTTTTCACATTATTCCATAACCTTTAGCCAAACTATTGATCTCCATAGCCTAGAAAGATACATAGAACCGCTTTATCATCCAGCTTTTGCCTCTTTTCCTTTGAAACATGTGCATAAGACTTGCACCCAAATACTAATAAATGAGCATAAAAAGCATCCTTTCCTGTCCATATCTTTTCAATCATATCAAGCCTCAAAGGAACTGATGGAGATCAATTAATCAAATAGTAGGCAATACTCAATACCTCATCCCAGGATGTCTTTGACAACTGTGTAGTCTTCAACATGCATTTGACTTTCTCCACTTTGGTATGGTTCATCCTCTCAGTTGTACCATTGTATTGTGGTGTGTCGGGCTCTATCATTTCATGTGTATCTCATATTGTGCAAAATAATCTTGGAACTATTTGGAGGTGTACTCTCCTCCATTGTCCATGTAGAGACACTTTAGCTTTTTCTCTATCTCCTACTCCACCATGTCATGAAATTTTTAAAAATACTGAAAGGTGTGTCCCTTGGTCTTCACCAAGTAGATCCACACTTTCCTAGATGCACCATCAATGATGTGACAAAATACCTATTGCCACCCAGTTAGGCCACCTCAAACGGACCACAGACATCCAAATGAACTAATTGTAGAACATCTACTTCACCTTTGATCTTGTCTATAATGAAACTTGTTGATGCCTTCCTATCTGACATGAATGAAACGAGCTAAGACCGGTGTCCTTGTCAAAAGAAAATAACCCCTACTGTGATATTAGTTACAAGGCTTTCTCACTCATGTGTCTTAGCCATATGTGCCACAAATCTTCCTAGTGATCCTCAACAATATGTAAATAACTGCCTTTGAGCACTCTAAGTTGGGTCTTATACAATGTGTGACACAATTTGCCTCATACAATAACTAAAGCCCCCTTGGTAATCTTGTATTTTCCACCAGTAAAGTCTAAATGACAACCTTCTCTATCAAAGAAAGAACCAAATATCAAATTGAGCCTCAAATCTAGAATGTGACAAAAATCCTTGAGTATGAGTGTGCAACCAACACTTGTCTGAATATCAATGTCTCCAATTCTAATAATTCTATAGAAACTAGAGTTTCCCATACTCACACTACTGAAATATCCTTCTTGTATGAAGGGAAGAACTCCTTCCTAAATGAAGCATGATAAGAAGTTGCAGTAGCCACCACCCACTAAGAATCATCATTCTTAGCTAGAAAACACTACTCATGGACTGTCAAGACCACATCATCATCATCCCTTTCATCTAAAATTATTGTTACAATATTCTTATCAACATCCTTCTTGTCTTTGTCTTCAGACTCATGTTTTCATTTCTAAACCTTGCAATACTTCTTGAAATGAATTGGCTTTCAACAATGGAAGCACTTTCTACTCTTTGACTTGGATCTACCATAAGACTTTCCACGACCCTTAGACTCACCACAACTCTAAGATTTTCCATGGTATCTTGCTTTTTAGTGCCCCTACTCTCTGTGAAGTGCACATCTAACCCACAATCTCCTGAGGCTCATCGTTGAGTTTGTTTATTCAATAGACTACTCTTCACTTGGTCAAAAGCCAACTGGCTTTCTTGTGAAAAATTGTTGACCGTCACAATGAGCGTCTCCCAACTATCTAGTAATGATCCAAGAAGAAGTAGAGCATGTAGTTCATCATCAAGAACCATCTTCATTAATCTAAGTTGATTTATAGGGCTTTAGAATTCATTCATGTGCTCAAAATCACTTGTACCATCTCAGTACTTTAGGTTCACCAACTTTCTAATAAAAAAAGCTTTATTTGTGACAGTCTTTTACTCATACAATTTCTTGAGCTTTTCTAATAGATCTTTGGCATCGGTTTCCTATGAGACATGTTGGAAGACAAAAATATCAAGATACTTTTGCATTATTCTCACGATCTTCATAGTTAGATTCTTTCAATCTACATAAAAAATATTTTCTAACATTTTTCCCTCTATCAGATGATATAAATGCTTACAATAAAGAATACCCTCCATCTTAGGTTTCAAGATCTCACAATTTGTGCTCGTCAACTTTACCATCATTGCATCGTTATCCTTTCCCATTTGGATCTGGATCTGCCCAACTGGGGCTCAGATACCACTTGATAGGTTTGTTTATGGGGAATATGTGCATATATATACTACTATAAAAAGAGCGAGTTCACACTGTGCTCTCCTTGATTCTCTTTCTTCTCACAATTTTTCTCAACTTTTTTACATTTGTTTAATTTTATATTTTCTCTTTGATGATAGAAGAACAAAAGGATTATCGTTATCCTTTTGGGCAGTTACGAGGATTATCATTATCTTTTTGAGAAGTTTTATTTTTTAAATATTTAATGTAAGATAAACATGTTCAATGGGGCATGATTACCATTATCCTTTTGAGAAGTTTTATTTTTTAAATATTTAAAATAACATGTTTAATGGGGCACGTGCATATGCATGTGTGTGTTGCTAGTATACTATACAACCTCGATACAAAAAAATGAAATATATGCAGAAGCATTGCCGACGAGTGTGTAAATCTAAGATAATAACCATAAGAAGATAGAAGAGAAAAAGACCAAATTTTTATGAGAGAAAAATCACAGGACCAACCACAGATAAATCCACTAAAGAAGTAAAGATACAATTTTTCCTCTCAAATTTTAACCCAAAATCTTGAGATAATGTATCAAGAAGGAGAAATAAAAATGTATCACACCGTAGGGAGAGATTCCTACAAATCTAACACTCTAAAAATTCCCAAAAAGATACCCTTTCACAAAGTGTACAATGGTATATTGCCTGAAGAAGGCATGCCTTGGAAGTCTTATCCCCACTTCTTTTCTTAATTTCTTCTTCCTTTTCTTTTTCTTCCTTCTTCCTTTGCTTTCTTCTATGTCTCCAAGGTGCTATCTTTTTCTGCTTTGGCGGATGCCTTTTTCTTTCTTTTACTTGCCTGCAAAGCCAATTGACGGTTGGCTATTGCCCTAGGGGTTGCGGATGACTGGGATTTATAATCTCTAGTCACACTAAGCAATGCCCTAATGTGCCTCCATCTTCAGCTAGACTGCGACCGACCCCAACACATTATATACTAATAACTCTAACAAAAAATTTACAGTTTTAAATATTGAACCACATAAAAAGTATAAGGTATAAAAGGTGTGCGTTGATAGCACTACATTTTCATAATTATAAGATAGCAACATATTAGCTAACTTAAAACGTTAAAATTTACAAGAATATGATGGAACGCGTAGAGTTTTTAGTTTTTTTCCCACTCACTTTAACTGAATTTTTCATTCACTCTTAAGTATACATTTAATGATGTTAATTTTACAAAAGTAACAAAATTGAACCTCTAGTACAAGGATGGATGTAAGACGACACTCCTACACGGCACCAGTATAGTTGCCCCAATAGCGTGTTAATTTTTTATTGGTGTGTTT
This sequence comes from Alisma plantago-aquatica, assembly GCA_963693085.1. Taxonomy (NCBI): domain Eukaryota; kingdom Viridiplantae; phylum Streptophyta; class Magnoliopsida; order Alismatales; family Alismataceae; genus Alisma; species Alisma plantago-aquatica. Next base: position 811,153,586 of record OY856409.1, read on the forward strand.
CAAAATGAATTGAACCTTACATCTTGCTTTCAACAATGTGGTCACAAATGAGTCATGGGTCTGAGAAGGAAAACATTTGGTGATGCTACTCCTAGAGATAAACTAGGACTCTTGAACAAATGTCTTTTCAAGAAGCATACATCATGGAGGTATGGACTAGTGATTATTGGGAATATTATGGAATTTAACAAAGCCTCAACTGGGTATGAACTTATGTTAAAAAAAAAAAACTGGGTATGAACGAGACGACGTTTCAGATCAGGATAGCCAGGTACAACTTAATTAGTGGAGACGCATATTAGAATGTACTAAGAAGTTTGTAGACCCAGTCATACTTTTAAAACTACTTTCTCTAACTTCGTTTGCCTACCGAATAGCCCTGAATATCTTATCCCAGACATCATCTTATCAGTGACGGGACCAAGTCAAGTTTGCTTCAAGAGGAAGTATATATTAGAAGTCTCTCTTGCGCGAGCGTGCGCACGGTAGTGATGGCATTGCTCGCACAACATATTCCTAGCATCCGACGATGAATATCGTTCGTATAATGACTCAGTTTGAGTTGAAAAATCCACAACATGTACTCTCGCGCGCGGCATGATTAAACTCCATTTGATATGCAATTTGGCCTGCACTTCAATTTACAAGTTCTAGGACGTGGTCGCGTGGTTGCAGGCGTTCTGCGGCCATGTGCGTATGCATGTGTTTACAAGTCAGTATTGTTTTGGTACTAACTTGGATCGTGATCGTCATACGTGGATGGCCCGTGACTACCTTGATAATGTGTGGTGATGCGTTAACCCGAGTTCTTTGTCTTTAATAATAAATTAACTGAAGAAGCAGTTTGTAATAATCCTCAAGGCCCCCTTTAGCTAATTGTAAGTAACCTACTGCGGCAAAGAATTGGTACTGTTCATAAATTATTAAAAACAACGCCCCTAGTATTTGTCCACCAATCTAAAAGAACCTCCTACGATGATGATGACAACACACCTGGGTCTTTCTTGCAGTTTGCTAGCTAAATTACAAGGAGCTATACGAATAATGAGAGATTCCAAGACGTGGGTGGTTTAACGAGGTTCTTTAATTGAGCTGATGAGCTTCAGATGAATTTCATGATTATTAGTCCACTCACTATAAGCCTGTATAGAGGTGACGCATATTGTTGATGGCTTAAACAAGAAGAGTTAGACTATACACAGTCCCCCTTACACCCGGCCACCCACCCATTTTTTGGGAAAATAGATCTGCAGCATTTGCAGTTGTCTTTGTATTAATACTCATGCAAAGTCCATGCAACAGTATGTCTCTCCACTCTTCTCTCCAGAGTATTAATACTCATGCAAAGTCCATGCAAAGTCCATGTAAAGTGTATTAATTCATTTTTTCTCTTGTAATTATTCTCTCCCGTTCTAATCAACTATAAAATGCATAATTTTTTGCAACATTTTTCGCCTGGACATAATTTTTTTACAAAAATGTAGTGCACATCTGGTCCATAATCAACTATAAAATGCATCTATAAGTATTGTACCCAATTATTAATTTTCAACCCAGTTTATCAAATATAAGTACAGTACCTCTCAAATTCATTTGTGAATGTATATGTATTTATTGTAGGTACAGTACTTACGTAATCTGCAGTGGGGATAAATATACAACCGAATTTTTTTGTAAGCTATAGTGGATTGATATCTGGCATTTGCATGACAGTTGTATGGAGTAGGTGACGAGATACTTATTTCATGCATCCTTTTTGCATGTAAAAGCATGCAAAATCGCTGCTGGAGATATCCACTTAAATATGCATGCAGGAGCAGAAGAAAGTGGGCTGGCGCAGCAGCTGGGGGAAACCGCAATTGATGAGTCCCTATGGCCGGGTATGTCGCCGGATATATGGGGTACTATGCGTAGAATTTTTCAAACAAGAATGCCCACACCTAATAGTGTGTTGTCAGCTAATGCTCGTAATATAAACAGAACTCCTCAGAGTGCTGACGTAGAGCCCTTTCAAGGAGTTGTATGTGGGGTCCTGATTGGTCTCTTCTATACTCTGTGCTGAGCACGACACGATTGTTTTCTTTTGAAAGCAACGCCTTCTCTTACTTGTAGAACAAAAATGCTTTGAATTCTTAATAGCAGCGGTCTTAATCCGTCACCACCCATCATTATCATGCTCCTACCAAACGCTAGCTGTGTCATTGTTGCCGGAAAAAAAAAACCTCTGACTAATTATCTATCAAATTGTGACAGCTCAGGATACATTTCCAGCGCATAATCCTAGTTGGATGGACAGCGGCTTGTCCATGGAAAGGGAAGAGCTCAGCTGGTTCTTCCATCCAGGCTTCCGTACAGCTCTAGCTAGCTACCGTCATGCTGGCTGTATGCATGCCCAGAGAGAACGTACGCGCGCTGGAAAGCTCTGAGTTGTCTCCAGTTGTTCCTGGAATTTTCACAGTTAGTCAGTTAGGGTTTGTTGGAAATAATTATCACAGGGCCGGTATTCAACCAGCTGTCTAGATTTTCATGCATAGTTAGGGCTTGTTGTTTTTGTTGTTGTTGTTGCTGCTGCTGCTGCTTCTGTAAAAAGAAGAAGAGGAGATATCAAGAAACTAATGGAGTGCGATCGATGATGACGGCGGTCGAGTACCGGCAAGTATATCCGAGGTGGATCGACTCAGGTGGACTGTTTTTGTATGTACCCAAGTGGCTACAAAAAAATAAATCATGTCAGATATAAGATATGTATATCTCGGTGCAATGCTGAGAATCTATCTTTCCACTTTCCAGGGCATCATCCAGTGGGGTGGGGATCCCCTCCTCACATGCGTGTGCCGATCCACCGGATCACATGGACGCGTCGTGGTGTCGGTTGGGGCTGGTGTAGTTGTTGTTGTTGTTGTTGGTAGGGTGTGAGGTTGGGGCTGCAAAATACACTATTAAGCACATATAATTTACTAGTCATACTCTCATGGCTGGACCACATGCATGGTACTGGCGCCTCTGCTAGCTTATGTCTTCGGCTCCACCGCCTTGGGGTTCAGTTCATGCGTTGTTGATCCATTGCCAACTCACACAGTGGTTTGCAACAAGATGCCGGCCGTCCTTATCGGTTTCAACGAGGCGGAGGAGAAGGGCCCGCGGCCGCGCCCGTGCACAAGCCAAACTCAGTTTGAACAAAACTGTATTAAGCCACACAATAATAATTAAACACATAACTACATACCACAAAAAAACAAAACAAGTACATCTTTATTGAGGAGACTAACAAAAAGAGAGTAGGCTTCTCAACTTGAGCATATAGAGCTACTAGAGACTTTTCTAAGAAAACAACTCATATTTCTATCAAAAGGAAAATGAGAATTGATAAACACACTCCTAAGTGTAAATAAACTCTTAATTTTTGTGAAAATAGTTGCATGTATTGCTTCTTTCTTCCAACTCCTCATTCCATTATGATAATATTCTATCTAAAAGGAGTAGGAGGCCTTAGAAATTTCAACTAGACAAAGGATGATCACAAAAAGAATAGGTTAGAAGAGAAGATTTTCTCCTCCTCCTCAAACCATAGTGGAGGTCGGAAGCCCAAAGGGTAATAAATCGAGTTTACATATGTGAATTTGAACTCGAGTCACTTTGTTAGGGACATAGTGCTTGACCAATTGAACCAGTCCTATCTGACTAATCACAAATGAAATAATTTTGAATAGATATAGTATGGAATAACCATAATTTTTTCACTTACACGGGTAGAATAATGCCTTGACTTATTTAGAATAGGAGGCTCTTGTTGAAAAGAGCTTTTTATGACCTTCTACAACATGCATATCAGAAACATCCTCGCGTAAATTTTAATATCAAGAGTTGTGACCTGTACAATATTTATATTTCAAAGATAATACAATTTTTTGTAGCATTAGTTTCACATGTATATCATCTATGCACATTCAAGCTCATAACTCATCTATTTCAAAATATTTCTCAGCACACTGTTTTTCCAATTCATGTTATTCCGCTTATGATTTATTTGGACATCATTGCCTACTGTCTGGTTTGACGCATCCACCAAAGATTGTTGTCGTAAATTCATCCTATTAATTTTACACCAAATTCTCTCTCAAATCCTTTATGGTGTGGTCCAAAAGTCTTATCCGTAACCATAATTAATTTTTACATATTTGATTCTTACCATCAAATATTTATAAAATTGTATCAAAAAGTATAAACAAATCTTTTACAGCCATGAAAGATTGGAGATGCAAAACACACTATTAAGCACATACTTTACAAGTCATACTCTCATGGTTGCTAATGCAGAGACTTGTTGTCGTTGGACTACATGCACCATCATTTTCAATGAGGCGCAGGAGGGGTTGTGATTCACCGTGACAAGATGATGTTGCAAACATCCGGACCGTACATCCATCTGATACATATGGATAACCTCTCTCCTCTATGCGATGTGAGTGGTTGAGATGATCTCGAACAGTGTGTTCGTAATAGGGAATTTGCTCCCACGGAAGAGAAGGAACCGGGAAGAACAAGTATATGTAAAAAAGGCCCGCAACACCAATTCACAAGCCAAAACTCAGTTTCAACAAAACTCTTCTAACTCATTGGACAACTCCCTCACCACATCCATCCCATCGTTGAGGATGGGATTCACACAATGCATACGTGCGATGAGACTTGTTAGACGTAGTCCAATAATTTCACTTCACCACTCAAACAAAATTGTCATCAGCCCCTAACTCTTCTTGTCTTTATTGCCCTCATCGGATGACATCTTTGATTATTCGGTCGGTGATACTTTCCTTTTTCTTCTTTAATTATGTAAAGAATACTGAACAAGACAATATGACTGCACATAAGATGCTTGCTCCAAGGACAAAGATAATAACATCAATGATGATTGACACATACTATCCAAATGTGTGGTGGCATATAAAAAGGAGCAGAAAGAGTAGATGTCGCCAAGATCAGGGAACAAATATGCCAATCCACAAATGTGAGTGACAGAAACTCTATTAATGAAAAAAACATCCACCAAAAATTATTTAAGTGATATAAATAATAATAAACGCATATCTACATACCACAAGAAGAAGAAAAAAACACATTTTTTTTGTTGAGGAGACTAACAAAAAAGGAGAGTAGGTTTCTTAACATGAGCATATAGAGGTACTCTAGACGGTTCTATGAAAACAACTCATCTTTTTATCAAGAGGAAAAGGAGAGTTGATAGACACACTTCTACGTGTAGACACTCTCTTGAGTTTTGTGAAAATAGTAACATGTATTACTTCTATCATCCGACTCTTCGTTCCATGATGATAATGTTCTATCTAAGTGGAGTAGGAGGCATTGACACTTCAACCTAGAAAAACGTGATCACAAAATGAATGATTTGAATAGGGTGTAGTATGGAATTATCTGTTGTTAATTTTAATTACATCTTTACATGTAACAACAGCCGGTTCAATTTTGTTAACATATTCATAAGAAAAATGTAGAATAAATCAATGCATGAGAATAGAAAATAGGGTCAGGAATCAAACTAGGTCATTCGTTGAAAAATGAACGTGTTATATACTTAAAGAAATCACTGACCCGCAACCCTTGTGGGTAAATGCGGTTCTTCTAGTCAACCCGGTCACGAACCTGTAGAAGAAATCGTCTCGCTCGTGCTGACGAAGAATAATACACATGACGAACGACTTATACTACCAATGCAATCCAACAACTGTAGGGACCACTGCCTGATAGATCGCATCTCTGAAGGGAGAGGAAGGACTAACTCACCATGCTGAGGAGAAGATCTCCACACAGTAACACGGAAGAGAAGGCGGTAGAAGACTGTAGATTTAGGGCTTGCAAAACATGAACTCGAATGCCAACGACTGTATTGTAACATCCCTGACCTGGGTTATGAGTTAACCCTAGGTGTTTTGCCTAAATATGTAATTAAATCTTTGTGATTAACTCTGAGCATGTAATTAAGTTTCTCAGAAACGTATATTTCAGTATTTGCTCCTTTTTATTTAAAGTTGTAGCATTGTTTTGATATCCAGGGACCTATGTGCAATTTACCCAGCTAAAAGGGGTTAGCTTGCAATTTGCACATGTTGAGATGTTCCTCTGATGTTGAGACATCATGAGAATATTTTTGGTAAGTTTGAGGGATTTCCCAAGCTAAGGCACCAAGGTGCAGCTGTGGAAGCAATCCCGGTGCTTGAAACCCTAGTTTGGGGAAAAATGTAATTTACCCAAATTAAGGGATACAAATTGTGAAATATGTCATCTAAAGTATCTTTTTAGACTCTTGCCATCATTTAGAGAAGAAATGATGAGGAAGTCACCTCAATTGAATTATCAGATTATGAGATATACCTTGTGATTGAATAATCAGGGTATATGTGTAATATCTCTTTAAGTATGTACCTCATTATTAGCTTGCTCTCCTTTACCTTCTTTTCTAAGACCTTAAGAGAAGGTTTGTCCTTAGAATGAAGAGGAGGGGACGATCAAGTACAGAAAGAGGGACCTAGTTGGAATTATGAACAACTTATGAACTAATGTTGAAAATCCTACCCCATGTATATAAGCTCTCCTTCCCTTAAGTTGCAAAGGAACTTACCCTTCGTTCCTTTACTGTTTCATTTCACCAAAGATGACCAAGGACTTCCTTGGAGCTAAGGAGGACGACCAAGGGGTGCAAGGTAAGTCTAAACCCCTCTTCTTGCCTAATTCCATGGTAAGAACTCGAATTCAAGGTCATCTTCATGGCTAACTCTTGAAACCCTACCTTTCTAGCCGTCTCTTTTCATCCTTCCTTGGAGTTTCACCTTGGCCAACCTGTAAGAACTCAAGGACGCCATTAGAGCTTGGAGCTAGAAAGCTTGGAACTCAAGGAGCAAGCCTTAGGCGGGTTTTATAACTCTAAACCCATGCTTTACTATGTGCATCTTTATATGCGTTTTGATGATAGCCCTTAGTATTTCCCTACTTTTCCCTGCTATTTTGCAAGAAAATCTATGGGATATTCATACTGTTCTTGAGCTAGAAGATGAAGGCGTGATTTCCAAGAAAACCCACCACTTTTCACTTCCTTAAACGGTCCCACCAGTTTTCTCTCTCGGTCTCAAGACCGCGAGGTGAGCAAACGGTCTCGAGACCGCGACAGGGAAAACGCTCTCCAAGACCGTTTGGTCCCGTTGACCGGGCGTGGACCGTATAAGAAACCTGTTCCTAATTATATAGTCTAATTACCCTCAAAATTTGGGAGGCTAACTCCAAAGGAATCGGGAGATATGACCTTTTTAAGTAACAACTTTATTTGAATTTATTCCTGACTTTCAAACGGTCTGAAATTGCCTTTTTGGGAAACGGTCTCAAGACCGTGTAAGGTCGTTGACCAGGCGTTGACCGTATGAGATTACTGTTCAAAATTATGTTAATTAACAACTCACCAAGTTTTATGGTCTAATTCCAAACGGGCTAAGAGTTGAAGGGTGAATACTAGGGCTAACCCTAGGTAAAATCAGTATTGAAATTATGGTGACCTAATTATGGTTTTTAGGGTTGATTGACCTAAACGGTCTCAAGACCGTTTGGGGGTCACCAAACGGTCTCAAGACCGCGAGGGCAATCAACCAAGACCGTTTGGAGGTTTGGGGTCAAGGATAGTTGACCAATTGAAGGTACAACTACACCAAATTACATTGCAATAAAATATTGACACGATCATCAACTCAATGGGTCAGACCTTGATGAATTTGCACTAGAATCCAAAAATTTGATGGGCAAACGGTCTCAAGACCGTTTGCAACTCATCCAAACGGTCTCAAGACCGAGAGGACAATCACCCAAGACCGTTTGAAGGTCTAGGGTTGAGTAATTTGACCAATTGAGGACCCAATTGCAAATAAGTTATCAATTTAATCAAAATTCTGTTTTGTGACTCAATCATGGTTCAACCCCTATCAAATCACCTTAGATTTTGATGAAATCTTGGGCAAACGGTCTCAAGACCATGTGGGGTCCACCCACATGACCGCAAGACCGTTTGGGCCAAGTTTGGGCCCAATTGGAGCTCAATTGAAGGGTTCAACCTTGTGTTGATGCACATTGTTGAGTGTTGATGGGTGAACATTGATAGATCCTAATTGAATCGATTTCAATCATAATTGGTCAACAATTGAGGGTCAATTGAATGACCAATTGGTTAAGCATAACCTTAATTAACCCAATCCATAGGTGGTCAACATAGATGGGACCTTTTGAAGGCTTCAACCTCGATTGACATTATCGGTTGCATCTTTGAGTCTTGATTGAAGGACCAAGCGGCTGAGACCATGAGAGCCTCACGGTCTCAAGACCGTGAGAGGGCTCGCGGTCTCAAGACTGTGAGGGGGCTCACGGTCTCAAGACCAAGAGGAGGCTCGCGGTCTCAAGACCGCGAAGGGCCTCGCGGTCCTGAGGTCAAACTAGCTAAACGGTCTTCATGACCCTCGCGGTCTTAACCTCAATTGGAGTCTTCGCGGTCTTGGATGCATGATGGCTCGCGGTCTTGAATGCATGATGGCTCGCGGTCTTGGAGTTAGAAGGAGGCTCGCGGTCTTGGAAAGTCAAAGTGGGCAAACGGTCAACACTTTCAACCGATCTCAACTCAATTGATGATTAATGATTGAAATCAATCAATGTGATTCAAGGTTGACCTCATTCAATCATTTGATGATGTAAATGGTTCAATGTTGCCCAAATCAAACCCTAATGATAATCTAGGATAGTAAGGGGTTATTTGACTAAGGTTTTTGACCATAATGATGATCAATGGGGTGAATTACCAAAATACCCCTAAAGGGTCAATTGAGTTATACCTTGCTCAATTCAAACCCTAATTACATGAGAATGATGTTTTTAGTCATAATGACTCTATCCAACTTGATCTAGTCTAATGTTACCATCAACCATTAGTATGATGAAAGAGAGAGTACTCTAGAGAGAGAAAGTACCCTAGAGAGAGAAAGTAACTCTAATCACATAATGGTGATGCTTTTGGCTATGTTAGCCTATGATGACTCAATCTAACCTGTTTTAAAGTGATGTTGACATCACCTAACCTTATGATGAGAGAGAAAGTACTTCTAGAGAGAGAAAGTACCCTTTTTAAGTGGAAACTCAAGAAAAGCATCTCCAATGCACATAAGTGAGCATAATTAGGGTATGGTCCACCTGGGTGAGGTCATAGAAACCCTAATTATGATAAATGATGAACCTTTAACTAATCCAAGAGCATCAATGAAGATGTTACTCATACATGGTGATGTTATGAGTTTAATTCACCTGGATGTGAATAGTAAACCCTAATTCAAGGGTAATGGCATGCTTTTGAGTATTAAACTCTATTTGATTTGAATTAAAGATTTAACTCTTATCACAAGAGTAGGAAGTACATTCCTTATTGTTGTATTACCTTTATCAGATGTATTAACCATGCAGGTTCTGATATGAAGGTAATCATATCCAGGTATGGATGTTGATGTTATATTCATTAAAGGCATGATGTTAGCCTTATGAATAAGTAAAGTAATCTGATGCCTTGCCAGTGGCATCCTATGCTGATAATGGGCTATGAGATCCATGAATACCGTCAAGGTCATGCCTTAGAGATGACTTGTGATGAGGATAATGAGAAATAATGATTGATATGAGTTAGGCCTGTTACATTTAGTATTCTTCTTTTATAGCTGCTATGCTACTATTATTGTTTGAAGAACAATGTATGCTGTTAAAGAATACTGAATGTACCTAACTAATCAAGTATAATGTAGAGCCCTGATCATAGATCCATCATTGTCAGAAATTAAGTGATGGTGAAACAGGTTTTCCTCAGGGAACTCCTGGAGCACATACTTTTGAGTATGTGGGGTACATGGATGTGTAGAACCTTACATCCTAGTGTAGGAAAGTGATGTAGATGTGGAATCCATCCATCCTTCACTATAGTTCCATACCGTATCAGTGGTAGGTAAACATGAAACCTCCTGATGACGAAGAAAGCACAGATATCCGTATCAGTGGTAGGTAAATATGAAACCTCCTGATGACGAAGAGAGTACAGAACGCCACTGTGACTCTAGAATAGCGAAGGACCAGTTTACCCTGGTGAGCTATAGTAGTAGAGACACGAGATGTCCTACAAGTGATCCTCTTACTGACTGAGGAAGGTGAAGGTCATGAGAATCCGGCTCTCTTAATGACCTATGTATGATACTGATGCGGCTTCTCAGCGATCAGTTGGAGTATGAGTGGTAAGCCTCATCTCCACAGGGCATAATGTTGTTTGTAAAACATAATCAAACCATGTAGTATAACTTGTTAGAGATGACTCCAAGTTAGTTGATTGATGTTACATTGCAATAATGTTGATATTCTCCATATCTCCTAAATTGTAGAGATCTTGTTATACCTGCAACTGTTATAGAATGCTTTGAAGGCTTTACTGTTTAAAATAGTCTTTGATGTTATAATAAAGCTTCTGGAGAAGATTTATAACTCTCTCTGGGACAATTATGTATAATTGTCTCACCCCGTAGGCTTCAACTTTTTAGGTGGACGTCGGAGACGAAGGAACCAGCCTACAGGTGACCAGTCTCAGCAGCAGCAGCACCAGGGGCAGCAGTAATCTCAGGTGGAGATTTGTCCTGCCATATGGTGTAGTTAGAGTCAGTCCTATGTGTCCTATGTACTCTCAGGTCTTGGAGTCTTTTGTATAGTGATCTTGAGATTTTGTATCTTGATGTATATAATTACTCAAGAAGTAATTATCCTGATATGTAAACAGTTTACCTAACTTTATGAAAGAGGCTTTTATGGATTCAAGCTCTTGTCACGAAAAGTTTTAATTTCCCGTGATTTTTGTCTTCCGCTGATTACCGATTCGCTTCCGCTAAGTTTTAATCATGTTTATGTTATGGTTTGGAGATCAGAGCCCACAACTAGTGGTATCAGAGCTCCAGGTTCAGTTGAGTCTACAGAGGCATAGGACTTAGGATGTCGAGTCTACCTTTAGTACTCCTTCCTCATCTAATAGAATCTTCTGCTCCTCAGGAGAAGAAGATACATAAGAATGTCAGAACATCATGATGAGCATGTGGCAGAGAGTAGTGCTAGTGCACCTCAAGGCGGTGCAAGAGTTCCGAGAATAGAACAACCTACACTTGAGTCGCCAAGAGAGCCACCCCAGTTCGACCCAGCTGACATGAGTGATCCAGCTGTACAGACGATGTTCGGGCAGTTCATGACTGCCATGACACATATAACCGATAGGATGCCCATTCCTACACCTAGGGCACCTGTCCATCCTGAAGCACAAGGTATCGGTAAGACATTCGAACGACTTCGTCGTGTCGGAGCTACCGAGTACTTCAGAACTGCCGACCCTGCAGATGCTGACTTATGGTTGACAGAGTTGGAGAAGGCTTTCAGGATTCTTATGATTCCGGAAGCTGAGAAGGTTAGACATGCTGTCTATCTTCTCAAAGGCAGTGTTGGTCACTGGTGGAATATGGAAGAGCAGAAGAGACCTGGAGTAGAGTTCTCATGGGAAGAGTTTCGTCGGGAATTTATCAATAGATATTTTCCAAAGACCTTCCTAGATGAGAAGATCTCTCAGTTTGAAAAACTAAGGCAGGGTATGATGAACATTAGTGAATATGAAGCTAAGTTCATGGAGTTGTTGCGGTTCTGTCCGCAATGGCTGCTACGGATGAGGAAAGAATCAGAAGATTCGAAAAGGGTTTGAATTCTGATATGTCAACCCCCGTGTCTGCCTTAGAAAACAGAGAGAGATTCTCTACCTTCGTTGAGTCAGTCCGAAGGATAGAGAGATTTGTGGTTGAGAAAAGACAAACCCATAAAAGATATCCACAGTTCCAGGGTTCTTCATCTAAGGATTCCAAGAAACCTAGATTCTCTGCACCTAACCCTCCACCACCCAGATCGAGTTTTCAAACTCAATGGACACCAAGCAGAGGTAGAGGACGGAGTCAACCGCTTCAAGGGACGCACAGTTCTGCATCAGTGTCAGTTACTGGACCACCTAGACCACAACAACAGGAGAAGAGTTGCTACAACTGTGGTAAGGTGGGACACTTGATGAAGGATTGCCGTTCTAGGCCTGTCGGTGTGACACAACAAACCCCGAGACAGAATCAATAGGGATCTCAGAATAGACAACATCAAGGAGCAGCTCGAGGACGTGGACAAGCGTCTCAAGCTGGATCATCAGCACCACCTCAACACCAGGCGACTGCGAGGTTCTATGCTATGAACCCACCTGAGGCAGTGGTCAATCCACGGGTAGTGGCAGGTCAGATGAAATTTTTATATTCTGATATGTCTACATCCTGTGTTGTATCCGTTCTGATTGATCCGGGTGCTACGCACTCTTTCATCACTCGTGAAGTGATTCGTAACTGCAATGTGACTGTTAGCCATAGAGCAGATAGTTTGTTGTTAGAGACTCCGTTGAGTGGGTCTGCCATTTTGCAGGAGGTATGTTCTCCCTGCATCCTTTTCTTTTCTGACCATCACATTCAAGTGGATCTTATACCACTTGATATGCAGAGATTTGATATAATCCTTGGGATGGATACCTTGGAAAGGTATAGAGTTGTATTGGATTGTGAGTCCAAGTTGGTTGTGTTTGCTGACGAAAGCAGCACATGGATCTTTCAAGGTGAAAGAAAGATTCTGCCTACCTGTCTTGTATCAGCTATGGTTGCTGATAAGCTGTTGAGGCAAGGATGTTATGCATTCTTAGCCCATGTGGTAGATGTTACCAAGGAAAGTTCCAATCCTGCTGAAGTTCCTATAGTCAGGGAATTCGAAGATGTGTTTCCTGAAGAACTTCTGGGTATACCACCACCTCGGGAGATTGATTTTGAAATTAATCTGATCCCAGATACAAAACCCATAGCTCAAACTCCGTATAGAATGGTGCCTTTCGAGATGGCAGAACTCAAGAAACAGCTTCAAGAGTTACTTGAGAGAGGTTTTATCCGACCGAGTACTTCAACTTGGGGTGCTCCGGTCTTGTTTGTTAAAAAGAAAGATGGGTCAATGCGGTTATGCATTGATTACAGGCAACTCAATAAAGTAACAATAAAGAATAAGTATCCTCTGCCGAGGATTGATGATCTCTTTGACCAGTTGCGTGGTGCAACAGTCTTTTCAAAGATAGACTTGAGGTCTGGATATCACCAACTCCGTATTAAGGATAGTGACATATCCAAGTCTGCCTTTAGGACAAGATATGGTCACTATGAGTTCACGGTTATGTCGTTTGGACTAACCAATGCACCAGCTGCATTCATGGAACTCATGAATAGAGTTTTTCGACCTTTCCTTGATCAGTGTGTTGTCGTCTTCATAGATGACATACTGATTTATAGTAAGGATGCTCAGCAGCATGAGCAACATCTTCGCCAAGCTTTGACTTTGCTAAGAGAACATAAGTTGTATGCTAAGTTCAGCAAGTGTGAGTTTTGGCTGCCAGAAGTATCTTTTCTTGGTCATGTGATATCCGCCTCGGGAATTAGTGTTGACCCTACAAAGGTAGAATCTGTTCTACAATGGGAACAACCGAAGACACCGACGGAGATTCGAAGTTTCTTGGGGTTAGCTGGCTATTATCGAAGGTTCATTAAGAACTTTAGTTCTATAGCTTTACCTTTGACCAAGTTGACCCGGAAAGATGTTCCTTTTTCTTGGAGTGATAAGTGTCAACAATCTTTCCAGTTGCTGAAGGAGAGGTTGACAAGTGCACCTGTGCTAGTACTACCTGAACAAGGAAAAGGATATATAGTTTTCTGTGATGCTTCCAAGAATGGACTTGGATGTGTGTTGATGCAGGATAAACAAGTGATTTCTTTTGCTTCCCGACAGCTTAAGAAACACGAGGAGAATTATCCAACACACGATCTAGAGTTAGCTGTTGTGGTTCATGCTTTGAAGATCTGGAGACATTATCTCTACGGAGAGACATTCCAGATTTTCACAGACCATAAAAACCTTAAGTATATCTTCTCTCAGCATGAGCTCAACATGAGGCAATGTTGCTGGATGGAATTAATCAAGGACTACGACTGTACAATTGATTACCATCCAGGCAAGGCCAATGTTGTTGCAGATGCCTTGAGTAGGAAATCGGCAACATCAACCATGAATAGAGCACAACTAAACTCTTTAGTATGCTCTAGAAGAGATATGCTTATCTCTTTAAGGCAAGACAATGTACAGTTGAAGGTGTCATTGTTAACCGGTTTGTTAGCTGAGATGCATATTAAACCTACTCTAAGGGAGCAGATTAAAGAGGCACAGCTAGGTGATGCTGCAGTTCAACATATAAGATCTGAGTATGGAAATGAGAAGCAAGATGGTTTTCATGACTCAAAAGATCAAGTAGCTTGTTATAATGGAAGAATGATAGTGCCAGATGTGGAAAACTTGAGAAAGTTAGTCCTGGAAGAAGCCCATTCTTCCATGTATGCTATGCATCCAGGGAGCACCAAGATGTATCGGAATATGAAAGATCTGTATTGGTGGTCTGGGATGAAGAAGGACGTTGCAGAGTTTGTTCTAAGGTGCCCTGTGTGTCAGCAAGTTAAAGCTGAACACCAGAAGCCTGCAAGAACAGTGCAACCTTTACCCATATCACAGTGGAAGTGGGACCATGTGACCATGGACTTTGTTGTTGGCCTACCCAGGACAAGCAAAGGACATGATTCCATTTGGGTAATTGTTGATAGGTTGACTAAGACAGCACATTTCTTACCTGTCAAAACAACCTATTCTGCTGAAAGGTTATCAGAGTTGTATGTTCAAGAGATAGTGCGTTTGCACGGAGTTCCTATCACAATAGTTTCTGACAGAGGTCCTCAGTTTACAAGTCGTTTCTGGGAACAGTTGCACAGAGCCTTAGGCACCAAGCTAAGGTTTAGTACGGCCTTTCATCCACAGACTGATGGACAGTCGGAAAGGACCATACAAACCTTAGAAGACCTGTTGAGAGCATGTGTTCTCCAGTTCACCGGAAGTTGGGATCTACACCTAAGCTTGATAGAGTTTGCCTATAACAATAGCTATCAGCATAGTATTGATATGGCACCTTATGAAGCCTTATATGGTAGACGTTGTAGATCACCCTTGTGTTGGTTTGAGACTAGTGAGCACCAGTTGTTAGGTCCTGACCTGGTGCAGCAAACCACAGAAAAGATTAAAGTAATACAACATAAGATTAAGACTGCTCAGGATAGGCAGAAATCTTATGCTGACAAACGTCGTAGACCCTTAGAGTTCCAGGTTGGAGACAGAGTGTATCTTAAGGTCTCACCTTGGAAAGGGGTCCTTCGTTTTGGAAGGAAAGGGAAGTTAGCTCCTAGATATATGGGGCCTTACCGAATCATTGAACGGATTGGAAAGGTAGCATATAAACTAGAGCTTCCCCCAGAATTACAGAGGTTACATCCTGTGTTTCACATTTCTATGTTAAAGAAATGTCACCCAGACACCGAGTCAATTCTACAACCTATGGAGGTAGAATTGAATGATGACATATCCTATGAGGAGGGACTAGTGTCAATCCTTGATAAACGAATTAAAAAGCTAAAGAAGAAAGATATAAGTCTTGTGAAAGTCCTCTGGAACCATCGTGGTATTGAAGAAGCCACTTGGGAGTTAGAGGATGAGATGAGAAGGAAGTATCCTACCCTTTTCTCGTAGTATGTTTTATCGATTTCGGGGACGAAATCCTTGTAAGGGGTGGATAATTTGTAACATCCCTGACCTGGGTTATGAGTTAACCCTAGGTGTTTTGCCTAAATATGTAATTAAATCTTTGTGATTAACTCTGAGCATGTAATTAAGTTTCTCAGAAACGTATATTTCAGTATTTGCTCCTTTTTATTTAAAGTTGTAGCATTGTTTTGATATGCAAGGACCTATGTGCAATTTACCCAGCTAAAAGGGGTTAGATTGCAATTTGCACATGTTGAGATGTTCCTCTGATGTTGAGACATCATGAGAATCTTTTTGGTAAGTTTGAGGGATTTCCCAAGCTAAGGCACCAAGGTGCAGCTGTGGAAGCAATCTCGGTGCTTGAAACCCTAGTTTGGGGAAAAATGTAATTTACCCAAATTAAGGGATACAAATTGTGAAATATGTCATCTAAAGTATCTTTTTAGACTCTTTCCATCATTTAGAGAAGAAATGATGAAGAAGTCACCTCAATTGAATTATCAGATTATGAGATATACCTTGTGATTGAATAATCAGGGTATATGTGTAATATCTCTTTAAGTATGTACCTCATTATTAGCTTGCTCTCCTTTACCTTCTTTTCTAAGACCTTAAGAGAAGGTTTGTCCTTAGAATGAAGAGGAGGGGACGATCAAGTAAAGAAAGAGGGACCTAGTTGGAATTATGAACAACTTATGAACTAATGTTGAAAATCCTACCCCATGTATATAAGCTCTCCTTCCCTTAAGTTGCAAAGGAACTTACCCTTCGTTCCCTTACTGTTTCATTTCACCAAAGACGACCAAGGACTGCCTTGGAGCTAAGGAGGACGACCAAGGGGTGCAAGGTAAGTCTAAACCCCTCTTCTTGCCTAATTCCATGGTAAGAACTCGAATTCAAGGTCATCTTCATGGCTAACTCTTGAAACCCTACCTTTCTAGCCGTCTCTTTTCATCCTTCCTTGGAGTTTCACCTTGGACAACCTGTAAGAACTCAAGGACGCCATTAGAGCTTGGAGCTAGAAAGCTTGGAACTCAAGGAGCAAGCCTTAGGCGGGTTTTATAACTCTAAACCCATGCTTTACTATGTGCATCTTTATATGCGTTTTGATGATAGCCCTTAGTATTTCCCTACTTTTCCCTGCTATTTTGCAATCAAATCTATGGGATATTCATACTGTTCTTGAGCTAGAAGATGAAGGCGTGATTTCCAAGAAAACCCACCGCTTTTCACTTCCTTAAACGGTCCCACCAGTTTGCTCTCTCGGTCTCAAGACCGCGAGGTGAGCAAACGGTCTCGAGACCGCGACAGGGAAAACGGTCTCCAAGACCGTTTGTCCCCGTTGACCGGGCGTGGACGGTATAAGAAAGCTGTTCCTAATTATATAGGCTAATTACCCTAAAAATTTGGGAGGCTAACTCCAAAGTAATCGGGAGATATGACCTTTTTAAGTAACAACTTTATTTGAATTTATTCCTGACTTTCAAACGGTCTGAAATTGCCTTTTTGGGCAAACGGTCTCAAGACCGTGTAAGTTCGTTGACCAGGCGTTGACCGTATGAGATTACTGTTCAAATTTATGTTAATTAACAACTCACCAAGTTTTATGGTCTAATTCCAAACGGGCTAAGAGTTGAAGGGTGAATACTAGGGCTAACCCTAGGTAAAATCAGTACTGAAATTATGGTGACCTAATTAGGGTTTTTAGGGTTGATTGACCTAAACGGTCTCAAGACCGTTTGGGGGTCACCAAACGGTCTCAAGACCGCGAGGGCAATCAACCAAGACCGTTTGGAGGTTTGGGGTCAAGGATAGTTGACCAATTGAAGGTACAACTACACCAAATTACATTGCAATAAAATATTGACACGATCATCAACTCAATGGGTCAGACCTTGATGAATTTGCACTAGAATCAAAAAATTTGATGGGCAAACGGTCTCAAGACCGAGAGGACAATCACCCAAGACCGTTTGAAGGTCTAGGGTTGAGTAATTTGACCAATTGAGGACCCAATTGCAAATAAGTTATCAATTTAATCAAAATTCTGTTTTGTGACTCAATCATGGTTCAACCCCTATCAAATCACCTTATATTTTGATGAAATCTTGGGCAAACGGTCTCAAGACCATGTGGGGTCCACCCACATGACCTCAAGACCGTTTGGGCCAAGTTTGGGCCCAATTGGAGCTCAATTGAAGGGTTCAACCTTGTGTTGATGCACATTGTTGAGTGTTGATGGGTGAACATTGATAGATCCTAATTGAATCGATTTCAATCATAATTGGTCAACAATTGAGGGTCAATTGAATGACCAATTGGTTAAGCATAACCTTAATTAACCCAATCCATAGGTGGTCAACATAGATGGGACCTTTTGAAGGCTTCAACCTCGATTGACATTATCGGTTGCATCTTTGAGTCTTGATTGAAGGACCAAGCGGCTGAGACCATGAGAGCCTCGCGGTCTCAAGACCGTGAGAGGGCTCGCGGTCTCAAGACCGTGAGGGGGCTCATGGTCTCAAGACCGAGAGGAGGCTCGCGGTCTCAAGACCGCAAAGGGCCTCGCGGTCCTGAGGTCAAACTAGCTAAACGGTCTTCATGACCCTCGCGGTCTTAACCTCAATTGGAGTCTTCGCGGTCTTGGATGCATGATGGCTCGCGGTCTTGGATGCATGATGGCTCGCGGTCTTGAATGCATGATGGCTCGCGGTCTTGGAGTTAGAAGGAGGCTCGCGGTCTTGGAAAGTCAAAGTGGGCAAACGGTCAACACTTTCAACCGATCTCAACTCAATTGATGATTAATGATTGAAATCAATCAATGTGATTCAAGGTTGACCTCATTCAATCATTTGATGATGTAAATGGTTCAATGTTGCCCAAATCAAACCCTAATGATAATCTAGGATAGTAAGGGGTTATTTGACTAAGGTTTTTGACCATAATGATGATCAATGGGGTGAATTACCAAAATACCCCTAAAGGGTCAATTGAGTTATACCTTGCTCAATTCAAACCCTAATTACATGAGAATGATGTTTTTAGTCATAATGACTCTATCCAACTTGATCTAGTCTAATGTTACCATCAACCATTAGTATGATGAAAGAGAGAGTACTCTAGAGAGAGAAAGTACCCTAGAGAGAGAAAGTAACTCTAATCACATAATGGTGATGCTTTTGGCTATGTTAGCCTATGATGACTCAATCTAACCTGTTTTAGAGTGATTTTGACATCACCTAACCTTATGATGAGAGAGAAAGTACTTCTAGAGAGAGAAAGTACTTCTAGAGAGAGAAAGTACTTCTAGAGAGAGAAAGTACCCTTTTTAAGTGGAAACTCAAGAAAAGCATCTCCAATGCACATAAGTGAGCATAATTAGGGTATGGTCCACCTGGGTGAGGTCATAGAAACCCTAATTATGATAAATGATGAACCTTTAACTAATCCAAGAGCATCAATGAAGATGTTACTCATACATGGTGATGTTATGAGTTTAATTCACCTGGATGTGAATAGTAAACCCTAATTCAAGGGTAATGGCATGCTTTTGAGTATTAAACTCTATTTGATTTGAATTAAAGATTTAACTCTTATCACAAGAGTAGGAAGTACATTCCTTATTGTTGTATTACCTTTATCAGATGTATTAACCATGCAGGTTCTGATATGAAGGTAATCATATCCAGGTATGGATGTTGATGTTATATTCATTAAAGGCATGTTGTTAGCCTTATGAATAAGTAAAGTAATCTGATGCCTTGCCAGTGGCATCCTATGCTGATAATGGGCTATGAGAGCCATGAATACCATCAAGGTCATGCCTTAGAGATTACTTGTGATGAGGATAATGAGAAATAATGATTGATATGAGTTAGGCCTGTTACATTTAGTATTCTTCTTTTATAGCTGCTATGCTACTGTTATTATTTGAAGAACAATGTATGTT
The DNA here is from genome assembly GCA_963693085.1 of Alisma plantago-aquatica. Classification (NCBI taxonomy): domain Eukaryota; kingdom Viridiplantae; phylum Streptophyta; class Magnoliopsida; order Alismatales; family Alismataceae; genus Alisma; species Alisma plantago-aquatica. The sequence continues at coordinate 811,173,336 of OY856409.1, forward strand.
GTTAAAGAATACTAAATGTACCTAACTAATCAAGTATAATGTAGATCCCTGATCATAGATCCATCATTGTCAGAAATTAAGTGATGGTGAAACAGGTTTTCCTCAGGGAACTCCTGGAGCACATACTTTTGAGTATGTGGGGTACATGGATGTGTAGAACCTTACATCCTAGTGTAGGAAAGTGATGTAGATGTGGAATCCATCCATCCTTCACTATAGTTCCATACCGTATCAGTGTTAGGTAAACATGAAACCTCCTGATGACGAAGAAAGCACAGATATCCGTATCAGTGGTAGGTAAATATGAAACCTCCTGATGACGAAGAGAGTACAGAATGCCACTATGACTCTAGAATAGCGAAGGACCAGTTTACCCTGGTGAGGTATAGTAGTAGAGACACGAGATGTCCTACAAGTGATCCTCTTACTGACTGAGGAAGGTGAAGGTCATGAGAATCCGGCTCTCTTAATGACCTATGTATGATACTGATGCGGCTTCTCAGCGATCAGTTGGAGTATGAGTGGTAAGCCTCATCTCCACAGGGCATAATGTTGTTTGTAAAACATAATCAAACCATGTAGTATAACTTGTTAGAGATGACTCCAAGTTAGTTGATTGATGTTACATTGCAATAATGTTGATATTCTCCATATCTCCTAAATTGTAGAGATCTTGTTATACCTGCAACTGTTATAGAATGCTTTGAAGGCTTTACTATTTAAAATAATCTTTGATGTTATAATAAAGCTTCTGGCGAAGAGTTATAACTCTCGCTGGGACAATTATGTATAATTGTCTCACCCCGTAGGCTTCAACTTTTTAGGTGGACGTCGGAGACGAAGGAACCAGCCTACAGGTGACCAGTCTCAGCAGCAGCAGCACCAGGGGCAGCAGTAATCTCAGGTGGAGATTTGTCCTGCCATATGGTGTAGTTAGAGTCAGTCCTATGTGTCCTCTGTACTCTCAGGTCTTGGAGTCTTTTGTATAGTGATCTTGAGATTTTGTATCTTGATGTATATAATTACTCAAGAAGTAATTATCCTGAGATGTAAACAGTTTACCTCACTTTATGAAAGAGGCTTTTATGGATTCAAGCTCTTGTCACGAAAAGTTTTAATTTCCCGTGATTTTTGTCTTCCGCTGATTACCGATTCGCTTCCGCTAAGTTTTAATCGTGTTTATGTTATGGTTTGGAGATCAGAGCCCACATGTATGTTCAAAAGTTATATTTAATCTTAATGACCATAGGCTTATTTATAGCCTTACACGTACTAAAATCTTATTCTCGTTAATACAAAATCACTCGATCACTCTTATACATGTTGTGAGAAAATCCGCAAGGAAAACGCTTTCAAATTAGGATTAATAAATCTGTTTTGAAAAGAAACAATTAATCAAATTAATAATTAATTATGTAGTTATATCATTGTGCAAAAAGAAGACAGAAGACATTCTCCACAATCTACAATCCAAAATCCTCAAGCCACAAGCCTGTGCCTGTGCCTGGCCCGGCCAGACCAGGTCAGGCCAGGCGTGGCGTTGCACGCACGTGTGTGTGTGTGTGTTGTGGTCACCATACCCACCAAGGAGGTGAGCATACACTCCCCTAGGACCTTTGTATACTAGTGTCACATGTGATCCTACATATAGGGACCATAAAAGTTCTAGGAGGGAGCAATGTGGGACTAAACTATTCCTATATGCATAAGACAACATATTACCTTTTTTCATGTATTAGTTGCACTACATTGGGCTTAAACCATGCTATATACATGGCTTATAAAACCAAATATCTAACAATCCCCCACAAAGTCCAATGTGTAGTGTGTTCTACCATTAAATCCTTCATATTGTGCTTTCAGCAGATACCTTTCGCTTTGAATCTACCTAAGTTATCCAACTGTGACTCCTACAGGAACTAGGTGAACAACAGTCTTGAACTTAAACCTTGGGTACAAGAGTATAGGTTGGTAACAACAAAACAAAAACATGATAGGAAATAAAACAATGCATTAAGGCCACACATACAAAATATATGTCATGATTGATATAAGAGAATAACTCAATTCTCTTGTTGTGGCCTACACAACAAAAATCATTTAGTTAGAGTCTCCAAGGATGTACTAACTAAAATCCTATCCTAAGACTTGACACCATTCAGAGACTAATATCTTAGTAACTCACAATCATGATATTAACATGTTTACCAGGGGATAGACACATTGATGTATGAAGAATCAAAGTAATTACATAATATCATCTAATTCACCCGACAACTTATTATTACCACATTGACCCTATTTGTGGGATCTCCACTCTATTGGGTTGGGTTTCTATTGCCTACAAATAATGAGGGGTTTCAGTCCCATCTCCAACCAAGATTTTTCTACTAAAGCTAGAGTAAGACCTTTAGTGAAAGGATCAATTGTATTATCTTTGGCACCGACGTAGTCCACAACCATGACCCCATTAGACACTAACACCCTTACAGACCTGAGTCTGACTTGGATGTGTCTACACTATTTTGAATTGTACTTTTGACTATTTATCTTAGCAGTAGTTGTAGTTCTATCACAGTGAACTGAAATTGCAGGAAGTGGTTTCTTTACCATAGGTAAACTGGATGTAAGTCCATATAGCCATTCAACTTCCAATCAAATTTCATCTAAAGAACACAACTCTACCTCAAAAGTAGACTGAGACAATATGGTCTTTTTCTTAGACCTCTAAAAAACAACTCCTCCCAACAGGAATACATATCCTAAGACACCATTACTCACAGAGTTCATGGCAATCCAGATTGCATCACTTTATCCTTCAACTATAGAAGGATATTTGACATAATGTAGCCTAAGGGAACAAGTTCCCTTGATATACCTCATAACTCTATCAAGAGCTTCCCAGTGAGTCTTTTCGGGACAACTGGTGTGCCTACCTTACTTACTCATGACAAACATAATGTTTGGACGTGTGCAATTCATAAGATATATCAAACTTCTGATTATCTGAGAGTATCATAACTGAGACATTGGAACCCCACTCTCATTCTTGAACAAGGCCTTGGATGAATCATATGGAGTCTTAACAGGTTTACGTGATGCATACATAAACCTCTCTAATATCTTCTCAACATAGTGAGACTAAGAGAGAGTTATACCATGAGTAGACCTTATGATTTTAAGCCCTAAAATCGCATCAGCAACACCCATATCCTTCATCTCAAACTTGCTACACAAGAATGACTTTGTCTCATTTACTACTTTCATATAAGAACCAAAAAGTAGGATATCATCAACATATAAACATAACAAAATGAGTCCATCATTCATCCGATCAAGTTTAATGTTCAGGTGGTCGGAGTTCAATAGGGAAAGTCTCAAATTTCAAAGCAATTCATATCTAGATCTGGACTAATCTAATAAGTCGATCATCTACCTTGATCAGTCAATCACAGTTCTTTTTGGACCCTGATTGGCCGATAAGGTAACATGATTGATCAATCAAAATACACTTTGTGTTGTTCTGCATTGGGTAGTTTTTGCCATTGAGACTTGGAAAGAGATTAGATTTAGGGATTTCCAAGTCCATGACTCTTCTATATAAAGGGGCACATCCCAAAGGGTTTGATACAACACTTGAGATAACTTGTGAGACAAGTTGGTCTCAAACTTCTCTCTTAGAGAGAGGAAGTCACCCTAAGGACCACTACTCAAGATAGGATAAGTAGTAATGTTTCCATGACAACTATCACACCAACACCTCATGTTCCTCTTTGACTTGGTGGCCAAGTTGGTGCACCATGGTCTCCCTCATCTGCATGGATGAAGTAGAGGCTGAGTCACATGTGTAGACACTTAAAGAATTTGTTCCATGGGAAGAAAACCATGCCAAAGATTAGTGGACAATCTAAATCTCTTATTAATTCATTCAAATTTCTTGTTGTCAATTTTGACTAGATTCAGAAGATCATGTTCTTGACAGACAAAAGATATGCCTAGTTGTTGGACAATTAGTGTGAAGAAAGGTACAACATTTATCCCATCTTATATCTTTTTTTTATAGATGCTTTATGTCTATGAAGCATTTGACAACTAGGGTATAAGGGAATATTTTTTGTAATTCCATTGTGCCTCCTTCCCTAAAACCCTACACATAGGTCATGCATCCAACTGGTTTGTACAAACTAACTAATTTTTCATGTCAAATAACAACACTAGAGTTAATATCAAATCTAGTGAGACACTATGGACAACTGCCCACAACCTAATGGAGTAAAAAGGGTAAGTCCACTAAACCTTTACTACAGGCCACATCATCCTAGTCATTACTCCATTATCAAAACTAGGATTTTAGAATTATTTTCTAATTAGTTCAAGGGTTTCTTTACCATGCACCATACTTTTATTTCTTCTTTCTAATCTATATCAATTGACCATCGATAAATGCTAGAAAGACTTTTATTATTATACATATAGTATTTAAAGAAAAATATTTTGATGAAGAAGATATAAATATAAAACTAAAGTTAGGGCCCAAAATAAATCCGAAAAACAAGTAACAAATTCTCCACAACAACATCACCATACTCCACTACTTCAACATGTTCATCACTTAATTTACCCTAAATTCATTCCTCATACACCACATAATCTATATTGCAGTTGATCTAAATTATAGGGTGTGAGCATATAGTCTCTTTAGATTAGGTTTGACAATTTAATATCCTCATTTGTACCTCATATGATTCAATGTCTTTTATTCATCCTCACATGGACTACATAGGTATATTCTAGGGTAAACATCTCCCTTATAAGGTTTCCATGTAAGGTAGGGGTTCTACTTAGGAAGATAAAATTGAATATTTACAATATGACTGCCAAGTATCTGATACCAAACTGTAAAGAGTGGGGCATGAAAGGGAATCCACTCCTTAATTAATTGATGAATAAACCCATATAATCCCAACACACTAACACATATGATGAAATAATTGAATTTCTCCATTTCCCAAAAGAATAATATATAGAATAGTAGCAACATAAAATATATTGATGGTTTAATTCTACAAGATAAATGATTGATCATCCACAAGGAGGATACATGAAGTCAAAAATGTAACAACCAAGTAGAGGGCAACTTGGGGTACTTCAAAATTATCTCTAACAAAAGATCTACATGGGATAGGTCATGCTCAGCATGGTCATCCTTCACCTGAGGGGTTGGAAGCATACCCCACAAAAGATGAAAGGTGAAAATTTTCAGCATAAAGTCCGATATGGGCATAAATAGAAATTGAGAAATATTAGGGGAAAAGGACAACAATATATTTTTCCAACAAAGAGTAATAGAGGACATCTAAGTAGATATCAAAGAGAAGAAAATTAAGGTACCAAAAGGATACACTTTCCATTAGTCAATTCCAAAGTATGCCATAAAAGTATACACATAATATTTAGGACGCGACCCTTAAAGAATAACCAATAAATAGTTTATCATTTGAGTAACATGGACGCATCACTAGTGTAAATATAACAACAATGATTGTTATGGAACATAAACACAAAACTTTATAGAGAATTTCACACAACCAAACTCCCAAAAATATAACATTGGGCAGAGAAAGACACCCAAGGGGGAACATAAACGCCCTTTATAAACAAGCAAGTGGAAAAGAGCATTCTAGACACGATAATAAAATCCAAAAATCAAGCATTATATAACTCTAGTACTATTTAGCAAAGAAGCATGCAATAATGTAGATGAAAGTAAAAATATAGTGATAACAAGAGTCTCCATCACCAAATTAGAACACATAAATCTTATACTAAAAAAGTGGGCAATTAGGGTTTCCATCATAAAAGTGGATCACATATATCATGTCCATAAATAAGTTTTCACATAAGGCAAAAGTAGGCCACAACATGCCAAATGGATTCGTTTTCTAAAATGGAGAAGTTTAGCTCAAATCCATGAATTAGGGTAAAATTTGGGATAACATGATCAAGACATGACATTTAAATGCCAACTTGCAATCACAACAGATTAAGAAGATCAAAAGATCAATTTCAATATACAACCACTCACATGATCCTACAACATAAAAGAGAGAAAGTTTACATGATAATTTGTCTAAAATAGGTCAAGAGAGATAAGACATATGTAATTTTCTAATAGAATGCAACATACTTGAGATTTAGTCTACACAAATCCAAAACCAGACCCTAGATCCACATCAAGGTTCAAAGCCACCTACTCCACATTTATATAAATTTAGGGTTAATTCTTTCTCATATACATAAACCCCAAAAACTACCTTATCAATGTTAATGAATTAAGTTATAAAACATTTACTTTTGTGCCGATGGAATATTTTATTTTATTTTTCTGACTTATAGATTACTAGATATGTATATATAAATCCATGTCAATTAGAAAAAAATCTAAAAAAAACATATTTGATAAATTAAAATTAGGTCATATTTGATAACTTGATCATATGATTGGATGGTGAACATCCCATGATTATTATATGTATATTATTTTATTTTGTAATATTCCTATATTAGTTAGGTAATTTTTAGGATAATTACATGTACTTATTTGTTTGAAAGACAAAATCACAAAAGATGATAATACCCCTCAAACAATTCAGCAGCAAATATGTGTAACATGGATAAACAGTCAAAAACACACGTGATGTAGCCCAATTTTAGGGATAAATTGTGTGCCCTTTTACTACTTAATTACATATAAACTTAGTACTGTTTATGTTATTTTCCCTAATAAAATGGTTTACTATCAAATGCACATATGGATGTTCTTTGCATGATTTTCAGTTACTTAGACCAGACCTTGTATGTATAGGGGAGAAGAAGGATTATCTAAGGGCTCCTCCACTCTTGGAGGAATCTAATGAGAGTCTAAGAGCTCCCCCAACATACCCATAGTGGCCAAGGGTCAATCCTAAGAAAAGAAGTCCATGAATTGTGAAGATTGAAGCTCAAATTTCAAGCCAAAGCCCCTGGCATGGACGTGGTGATAGAGAACAAGCCATGTTACCAATGAAGAAATAATAGTTTAAATTGATTCTACAACAAGTTTAGTAGCACTTCCATGATAGATAGCATGGCGGTTCAAAGGATCCCCCCAGAACCTCCATGCCACCCACCACGATTATGCTACCCAAAGTCAGAATGCTCATGCCAACTGAAAACGACCAAGCATCCAAGCCCCACACCACGGTCGTGATACACAACATAGCCATTCTACCTATCCCATACTATGGTCATTTTTTCCAACACGACCATGCCAACAACCTTCAAATATCCACATCAACATGCCATTTTCACATCCACAACATAGTCGTTCCATCTCAGTATGCCCATGCTATCCTCTACCCACCACAGATGTGCTGCCATACAAATCCTAGTTTTTCTACACTAATTTTCTCATATATACCCCACTTAGCATAGTACTTCCATGTCACCTATATATACATGGGTGGCAGTTATAGCACATGGTTACTCACACCTTAGCATTTAGTTCCACACAAGAGAACATTCATTGAGCTCTCATCTACTCCCACTGTAACATCCCAAAATTTCACTTATATGGTTTAGAGTTCTTAGTGGGGTTTTCTTGTAGAAGTTAAATAATTTACTTAATGGAAATAGCAACAATTTTTAAAATCTCTTTTCTACATGAAATATGGTGTATATTGATCCTTTATGCATTAAATATTCCACCATTATCTTATTGGAAGGTCATGAGACAATTTTTTTCTCTCTCTAGATAATACCTTCAAATATACATAAAAAGATAATGTGTAAGTCCTTAAATAGGTAGAAACTCTCAATCTCCAAATTTAACTGAAGTAATTCACTTAACAAAAGATTCTTCATCTTTATCTCACCTTTTAATACCTATATAATAAGATAATGATGTAAATGATTTTTTGAGAAAAGTTTATTAAAAACCTAAATCTAATTAGATGGGAAGATTTTATACCCCTAAATCTACATGTCATATAAATTTGGGATTGATTTGAGTTTATTTGACCCCTCAAATCATTTAGGAAAGAAAAAATATAGTTCAAAATCCTAATTAAAAGGAAATTTGATTGATACAATGAATTTTGTATAGATGTGTCATTTTAGCTATCATGCCAGACCTTGGATCCCTGTCCAAGTCAAATTTGGGGACTCAGACTCTCCCAAGTGTGACGAGGTCATCTCCTAGACCTAAGACCTCACTTCCCTAGATTTTAGAATCCATGTTTCCCCTCTTATTTGTCTAACCTCCTCCAATCCCTTACAAATCCCAATTGCAGCAGACCTCACAACCTCCCTCTTTGCATCTATCTATGTTGTTCAATCCTTATATCAGTGAGAGTTTACACTCCCTAGCAACCTGGACTCTACGTCCACCTAAAATCAATCCCTAGTGTGACACATAATCCTTCTATGGTGATCTATAAGAATCGTGTTTCCAAAGAGATCGGTGGACTTCCAATAATCTATCTCTAAGAGAGTGAAACCCCCAAACCTACACGGTCTCCTACATCATTCACCTTGGGCACTTGCTCCCATGCCCCTCGAATATCCATCATTGCCCAATTCCACAAATTTGGACCGCCATAGGGAAATTGCAAACCTAATCCAGGTAACCATTTTGGTTGTAATCCCTCCCCGTACTCAACAATCTTCAGAACCTTTCCTCTAGTCCTACTTTAGAAGAACCATGGAAAGACCTTGCTCTTATGTTTCCTTCCACCCTCAACTACCTTTTCTGGGTTCTTTGGGGCTGTGTGGGTGTAAGGAAGGCACTCCATGGATTTTTGATTTGATCTTTTTCTTCTTGCTTTGCTTTTATGATAAGAGGTTACTGGTTCAAGCTTTCTCTACTTATTGTGTGACTTCGGGAGAAAAAAGATCCCAAGTATGATTTTAGGGTTTTCCCCACTCTGCCCTTACTATTCAAACAAATAGACCTTTTTAGGGTCTTTCAAGTCTTTTGCGCGCACCCCTTCTTTACCAACCTAGCATACTGGATTCTAGTTGGTCATGATCAACTGGGCCACATCATAGTGGTCCCAGGTCCAAATAGACCAATGGATTTTAAATAATATTTTACAAGTTTTTTTCTCAATTTCTAATTGGTCAAAATAAATACAATAATTCACTATTGCTCATCCAATGTTAGAAAAATACACATAAATAGTCAATGGAAAAGATTTTTGATAACGAAGCTATTTTCTAGTTTTAAGACCTTATTCAATCATCTCAACCCATGTTTCCATAAAATATCTATATTAGGGTTTAGATTGTAATAAGATGGTAATTGATGTAAAATATATTAATTTTAGGAGATGTAGGGTTTAATCATGATCAAGAGAAATAGTACTAGTTGCCCCAAGATTTTGTAAGTGGATCATTATCTCCAAGTAATAAGAATGGGTCAAGGGCTTTTAATCTCTTATTTTTATCAAAATCAATTTACATACATAGTTCCAATCATTACTTGTAAAATGTTTAAATTTAGATTATGAATTTTAGTACGTTGTTCTTATCTAATATCATAATGATAACATGCACATCTTTCATAACTCATATTTAATGTTTCCATTTATTATGATCACGAGTAATGACAAGTACAAGATAATTGATTCATGTTGTTCCTTCCAAGTTATTTTCCTTTTTGGCACAGATCAAGCTCTTGAGAGCAATGTCATATTCAAGCTCTAGAGAGAAATGTTATTCATCAAAATCCTGAGAGTTGTGTCACAGATCAAGCTCTTGAGAGAAATGTTATTTATCAAGCTTCTTAGAGAAATGAGAACTTTGGTGTATGTATGTTAAAGTTCCTAAGAGAAAGGTTATGGAAGAAAGACAACATAATCATCCTAAGATAATAATATTAATGGTTATGAGAAATATACATGAAGATAAATGATTTGTAAAGTTTTGCATGTTTACAAATGTTTAATTCATGGTTTCTTAAAAGTATAGTTATATATTAGTTCATATAATTTTTCTCAGTGCCACATACTCTAACTTGTTTCTGTTTTACTTTGTATGGTTAGGGGAAAAATGCATGCAGGTATAGAGCAACGTAGATGATAGATCCATTAGAAGATCAGTATATAAGGGATAGCTCAAGGTTTTTCCTAGTGGGGTGTCATCTACAAAGATGATCTAATCATTTAGATTAGTGTTTCCTTCATGTTCTAAGTCATGTTTAGATGTTAGATGATATATTCAAGAATTCAAATGTACTAGTTTTGGATTTGAACAATGTATGAATCAATACTAATGTTAATACACGGTGACAGTTTACTTCATTTGCAATGTGTATTATTATTTTGACATCCCTTAGAGATAAAGTACCCCATGCTATGGAAAATGTGAGAGTTGCTTATGTTGATGTAGGTATGCTTAAAGGGGGTATAATATTGATGGTATTAGAGGAAATAATTAGATAACCGCCAGGTAAAAACCAGATTCATATGTTCTAACCCTAGGTATAGAAGAAGTTAAAGATAATTAGAAACCAAAGTAGAGGTGTAGTCAAGTAACATAATCTGAAATAAGGATTAGGGTTATGTGCCTAGATGGTTTTTGACTTTTATGTTTAACTCTAGGATTGTATATAACATGCTCTTTCTCTTTTTCATATGTTTGTGGTATGGGACACAAGCTTATGGGGTTTTGTAGAGAGAAATTTATGTGCATAATCATGCTAGTTTTATCATTTAAAGTACATGTGTATGGGACGTGCATGAGGGAGGTGCTAAGATAAGTGTGATAAGACATGTCACCTTCGAATATATGACTAGCCAACATGTGTCCAAAGTGAAAAAGAAATTAAGAGTCAACATTAAAAGTTTGAGACATATAGTCACCTAATCCTAATCAATACACAATAAAACCAAGCATGCATACAAAGGGTAGATAATTTGACATAGATAACGGAGGGGATCATGTACACTGAGTATAATTGTAGGGTTGATCATTTATCATATCCTCTTATGTATTTTTCATCACTCAAATAAAATGTAATTAGGCTATTTCTTAGTATATGCTTATGAAAAATCATGCAAATACTAATAAACAATATTTTCTATGGTTTTATGATTGTTTTTTAACGGAGAATCATGTATCACTTATAAGCTAATGAAATACAAAATTATGAAAACTATGTTATGTTGATATAGTCCTATAAATCATATTGTGATCCTTAATCGACCTTATGTGAGCCTTAATCAGCCTTATGTGAGCCTTAACATACCTAATGAGCAATGAGGGTGCATTCACTAGAGTGACTATATCAACTCAAGTAAAAAAAAATCAGTCTAATATGAAATCATGTCAAATTAATTAAGTTCCTATGTAGTGGTGTTAACAATGACAAGTTCATATCATAGGTATGCTAGTGATACTTTAAGATAGTATTAGATAGTTACCATACATTGAATAAGTAAAACCTAAGGTGGTTAGTAGGTGGAAATTTCAAGGATGAAATTTATTATAGGTTGTTAGAATTGTAACATTATGAAATTTCACTTATATTATTTAAAATTCCTAATGGGTTTTCCTTTTAAAAGTTAAATAATGGACTTGATGGAAATAGCCACAATTCATAAATATTTTTGTTTCTACATTAAATATGGTATATTTTGTTCCTTTATGCATTAAATAAGTCACCATTACCTTAATATGAAAAGCAATGAGACATAACCCATTCTCTCTCTTGATAATACCTTCAAATATACACTAAAAGATAATGAGTATGTCCTTGAATAGGAAGAAACTCTTGATCTCAAAACTTCACTAAAGTAATTCACTGAATAAAAGATTCTTCATCTTTATCTCACCTTTTAATACATTTATAATAAGATAATGACCTATATAATCTGCGGGGCAAAAGTTCATGAGAAACCTAAATCTAATTGTATGGGAAGATTATATACCCCTAAATATACTTGTGGTTTGAATTTTGGATTGATTTGACTTTGTTTGACCCCTCAAATCATTTGGGAAACAATCAATATAATTCAAAAACCTAATCATAAGGCAATTTGATTGATATGATGAATTTCATATAGTTGCACCATCTTAGCTATCACAAAGACCTTGGATCCCTGTCTGGGTCATATTAGGGGGTACATACTCTCCCACATGTGAGGAGGTTGCCTCCTCGACCTAAGCCCTCACTTCCCTAGATTTTAGAATCCATGTTTCCACTCTCTTCTCTATCTAACCTCCTTCATTCCCTTGGTTATCCCAATCACAACATACTCTACAACCACCCTATTGACATCTCCATGTGTTTTATAGCAATGAGATTTTACACTCCCTCACAACTTGGAGTCTCCATCCACCTAAAACATGTCCTTAGTGTGATGCAGACTCCTTCTACCCTGATATATAAGAATCGTGTTTCTAAAGAGATCAATGGACTTTCAATAATTTGTTGCCAAGAGAGTGATACCCATGCATCTACAAGATATCCCTCACTATTCAACTTGGACACCTACTCTCATGCCCCCCAGTAGTGCCACCCTTGCCCAATTCCATGGATCTAGACCATTTTAGGGAAGTCACAAACCCAACTGAGGTAATAGTTTTGGTTGAGATCCCTCCTTGTACTCAAGAAGCTCTAGAACCTTTGCTCTAGTCCTTCTTTATATGAAACATGGAGGGACCTTGGTCTTATGTTTCTGGCCTCCCTAAACTACCTTTTTGGGTTCTTTGGGATCATGGGGGTGCAAGGAAGGCACTTCATGGAATTTTGGTTTGAGTCGTTTCCTCCTGCATCACTTTGTCTGATTAGGTTGTTGGTTCAAGCTTTCTCCACTTCCTATTTTCCTTCGGGAAAACAAAGGTCCTAGGTATAGTTTTATAGTTTCCCTACTCTGCTCTTAGTGGTCAAACTAATAGACCCTTTTTTAAGGGATTTCAAGTCTTTTTTATGCACCTATTCTTTACTAGATTGGCATATTGGGTTCCAATTTGTCATGATAAATTGGGCCATATCAGAGTGGGCCCAGGTCCAAATAGACCAACGGATATTAGATAATGTTTTACATGTTGTTTTTCTCAAATTCGGATTGCTCAAAATTACAATAATTCACTATGTATTCATCCAGTGTCAGAAAAAAATGCATAAATAGTCAACGGAAAAGATTTTCGATAAGGAAGCTGATTTTTTAGTTTTTAAGACCTCATTTGTAACATCCCTGACCTGGGTTATAAACTAACCCTAGGTGTTTTGGCTAAATATGTAATTAAACTCTTGTGATTATCTTTTGGCATGTAATTAAGTTCCTAAGGAACATACATTTTCATTTCTGTCCCTTTTAAACGATGATTGTAGTATTGTTTGGTAATACAGGGACCTATGTGCAAATTATCCAGTCAAGGGGTTTAACTTGCAAATTTCACAAGTTAAGATGTTCCTCTGATGATGAGATATCATATGAGTGATATGATGAGGTAAGATGGATTTCCCAAGATTGGGCATCAAGATGCAGCTTGTGGAATGATCCTTATGCTTAAAAACCCTAATTTGGATTAAAGTGCAATTTACCCAAATGTGGGGTGGAACTTATAAAATACACCATCTAGAACATATTTTATGACTCTTGAAATCATTTAGAGTAAAAATGATGAAAGGGACACATGAATGAGTGATCAGATAAGAAAAATGATCTTTGTGCATAAAATTCACTAAGTATGAGGATGGAGACTTGTCATATATGAACTCTAGTTGAAAGTTGGTTTTCTTTACCCTTAGATCTAGAGTTTTGATGAGCTTTACATAATTTTTGATAGCTTGGGCGTGCCTTAGAAACAAGGAGGGACTTAGGTGAGAATTTCATGTTTTAGAGGTCCTTATGGTGGAAAATAGCCTGAAGTGTATAAGCCTTTACCCTTGCAAACCAAGTGAACATATCCTTTATCCTCTTCATTTCTAATCTTTCTCAAAACGGCCAAGGCAGAGATCTGGACCTCAGGGAGATGACCAACTAGTGCTAAGGTGAGTAGGAACCATCTTCAAGCTCGAATTCATGAAGGAATTCTTCTTAAAAGGTTGGTTCTATGGTTAACTTACTTAGATTCTTTGTTCTAGCCGACCATCCCCATCTTTTCCTTGAAGAAACAACCTTGGATGACATATGGAGCTCAAGACGCCATTAAAGGCTTGAATCTTGGAAGCTTGGAGCTCTAGGAACCACGTTTGAGGTGGGTTTTATAACTCTAAACTCCTAGCTTTATTATGCATATCTTTGTTCTTACTTTTAGTGCTTAGTTCTTCTTCTACCTCCCTTCTTCCTTGCACTTTTTCAAGCAAAACGGTGGAGTAACCGACCTGAACAGAGGTTGAGGATGATGGGAGTGGATTCCTAGGTAACTTTATCAAATGACCTTGGACCCTTTTGGTCCAAACGGTTGCAACCCATTTAAGGTCAAACGGTTTCAACCCGTTTGATCTCAAACAATCTTGCAAGATCGTTTGGATCAAAACGGTCTCAAGACCGTTTGATAGAGTTGACCAAGGGACGACCGTTTGAGGGTCTGTTCATAATATATTGAATTTCATTTCTAAAAAGAATTATAATCTAATTCCTAACCAATTGAGAGTTGAAGGCACCTCAACACCCTAACCCTAATCGGGTTGAAATTGCTGATTTCAAGTATAGATCTTGTTGAGTTTTGGGTTGAAGGACCCAAACGGGTTCAAAACCATTTGGGGGTTCATCCAAACGGTCTCTCACTCGTTTAGTGACACCCCAAGACCGTTTGGAGGTCTAGGGTTAAGGAAATTTGATGGTTTGAGGGTCCAATTTCAATAGGTTGATGAATTGATAAAAATGTTGATTTTAGACCTATTTAGGGTTCAACCCTTATTCAACCGACTTGGTTTTTGGTCAAACTTTAGGCAAACAGTCTCAAGACCGTTTGGAGGTCACCCAAATGATCGCAAGACCGTTTGGGCTAAGTTTGGGCCCAATTGGAGGTCAATTGATAGGTTCAACCTTGATTTGATTCACATTGATGATTATCCGATTGAAACCCTAATTGAGATAGACTTAACCCTAATTGGCTTTCAATTGAGGGTCAATTTGGTGTCCAATTGGTTAAGGCTAATCCTAATTGACTCAATTTGTAGGTGGTTAACATGTCTTTGGCCAATTGAAGGCTTCAACATAGGAAATCCTATTCAAACATAACCTTTGTGTCACCTTTTATGTTCATGCGGTTTGAACCCATGTGGATTCACACTCGTTTAGGCTCAAACAGGTTGACACTCGTTTAGGCTCAAACAGGTTGACACTCATTTAGGCTCAAATGGGTTCACACCCGTTTAAGGTCAAACGGGTTCACACTCATTTAAGGTCAAATGGGTTCACACTCGTTTAAGGTCAAACAGGTTCACACCCGTTTAAGGTCAAATGGGTTCACACCCGTTTAAGGTCAAGTGGGTCCACACTCATTTAAGGCTCAAATGGGTTCAAGGTCATTTGAGATTAAATGAGTTCAAGGTCGTTTAAAACCTAAATGGGTTGAAGGTTGAAGGTTAAACCCTAAACCAATTGGAGACTTTCAAGTTTATGTATACTTAATCACTTGAAGGTGTAAATGGTTCAATGATGATCTAATCTAAACTCTAATGGTAACTTAAGACATTAAGGGACTAAGTGACTAATGAATTGACCCATGATGATGATCAATGGGTAAATTACCAAAATGCCCTTGCGGGGTTAATTTGAGTGACACCTTGTCCTAATCAAACCCTAACCACTTGATAGTGGTGATTTGATTTATGTTAATCGAAGATGACTTAACCCAACCCTATCTAGAGTGGTGTAATCACCATCTACTAGTGAGAGGAGAGAGAAAGTACTATTTATGGTCAAAAGTCAAGTAAAATACCTTCAATGTACTTGAATATGCAAAATTAGGTATGATCCACTTATGTGAGATCATGGAAACCCTAATTATGGTAATTGGTGAATCTTAATCTTATCTGAGGGCTTTAATGATGATGTTTCTCATACATGGTGATGTTATAAGATCATTTCACCATGAGGTGAATAGTAAATCCTAATTCTAGGGTGATGACATGTAATGTGAATAGTAAACACTAATTGGTGAAAATCAGGGAACCTAACCCTTGTAAGAGTATGAGGGTACAACTTTTGATATGAATTGCTTACTATTATCAGTTGAATTAACCATGCAAGTTCTTATACATGATGATGATCATATCCAGGTAAGGATTATGATTTCATATTCATTGAAAGCATGTTATTAGCTTTATGAATAATGACATATGATGATGCCTAGTAAGTGGCATCTTATGAGAATGATAGGCTGTGAGAGCCATGAGTATCATCAAGGTCATGCTTGTCAGATGACTTGTGATGAGATGATTGAGAAATGATAATTGATGAGAGTTAGACTTGATACATTTAGTATTCTACTTTCATAGCTGCTGTTCTTATGATTAATGTTTGAGAACATGTATGATGTTAAAAGAATACTGAAATGTACCTAACTAATCAAGTATAATCATACCATGTAGAGCCCTGATCATAGATCCATCATTGTCAGGAGTTAAATGATGGTGAAACAGGTTTTCCTAAGGGAACTCCTGGATCACATACTTTTGAGTATGTGGGGGAATATGGATGTGAATACCCTTACATCGTAGTGTAGGAATTGATGTAGATGTATCTTAATCTATCAATCCTTCACTATGTGTTTATGCCGGGGTGATGTAACACTAATCTCCTGAGGAAATCTTTTGTACCGCATCAATGAGAGATAAACAAGAAATCTTTCGATGGCGAAGAGAGTACAGAATGCCACTGTGACTCTAATAGCGAAGTACCAGAATACCCAGGTAAGCTATAGTAGTAGAGACACTAGATGTCCTGCATGTTGATCCTCATACTGACTGAGGAAGATGAGGTCATAATAATCCGGCTCTTTTGATGACCTATGTATGATACCAATGCGACTTAATAGTGATCGGTTGGAGTATGAGCGGTATACCTCATCTCCGCAGGGCATAATAATGTTTGTAAAACATAATCAACCGCGTAGCATATCTACTTAGGTTGAACTACGAAATACATTGGTTGAAGTTACATTACTTAGTATACATGTTCTTCATATTCCTTAAATGTTGTTGTTCTAATTAATAACAATCTGTTGTCGATCACCTTAAAGCTAATATTGCTTATGTTACTCTTTGATTGCTATAATAAAGCTTCTGGAGGAGAGTTATAACTCTCGCTGGGACAATTATTTAAAATTGTCTCACCCCGTAGATTTCAACTTTTTAGGTGGTCGTCGAGGACGAAGGAACCAGTCTGCAGGTGATCAGAATCAGCAGTAAGAGCACCAGGGGCAGCAGTGAATCTCAGGTGGAGATACTGACTGCTAAGTCATGTAGTTAGAAAGTCTTATGTCGTCTCTATACTTTCAGGACCTTGGAGTCTTTTGGTCTGAGATTTTGGGTTTTAAATCTTGAGATTTTGTATTTGGATGTGTATAATCACTCATGAAGTGATCTAACAAAGATGTAATATGTTTACCTTGTTTCTTATAAAAGGAGTTTCATGATTTCAGGATCTTGTCTCAAAAAGTTTTAATTTCCGATGATTTTCGTATTCCGCTGTTAATCGAATCGCTTCCACTATGTTTATCTTGTGTTTTGGAGATCAGAGCCCACAAATAAGTGGTATCAGAGCTCTAGGTTTGCTGAGTCTACAGAGACATAGGACTTAGAGTATCAAGTCTATCCTTAGTACTTCTTTCTTATCTAATAGAGTCTTCTGCTCCTCAGGAGAAGAAGATAATTAAGGATGTCTGGACCACAGGAGGAGTACGAGGCAGAAAGTAGTGTTGCTGCACCTCGAGAAGGTGCAAGGAACCTAGAAATAGAGCAACCTGTACCTGATCCACCTATGGAGCCACCTCAGTTTGACCCAGCTGACATGGGAACCCCAGCTGTTCAAACCATGTTTGGGCAGTTTATGACTGCCATGACACACATCACCGACAGGATGCCCATGCCTGCACCTAGGGTACCTACCCAGCCTGAAGGACAAGGTATCGGTAAGACATTCGAGCGACTTCATCGTGTCGGAGCAACCGAGTACTTTGGAACAGCTGATCCTGCAGATGCTGATCTATGTTTAACCGAGTTAGAGAAAGCTTTCAGAATCTTGAACATCCCAGAAGCTGAGAAGGTTAGACATGTCGTCTATCTTCTCAAAGGAAGTGCTGGTCACTGGTGGACCATGGAAGAGCAGAAGAGGCCTGGAGTGGAGATCTCATGGGAAGATTTTCGTCGGGGATTTGTCAACAGATACTTTCCAAAGACATTCCTGGACGAAAAGATCTCTCAGTTTGAGAGATTGAGACAAGGCATGATGAACATTAGCGAGTACGAAGCTAAGTTCATGGAGTTGCTACGATTCTGTCCGCACATGGCTGCCACAGAAGAAGAGAGGATTAGAAGGTTCGAGAAGGGTTTAAACGCCGACTTGACTACTCCCGTGTCTGCCCTAGAGAGTCGGGAGAGGTTTGCTACCTTCGTTGAGTCAGTCCAAAGGATAGAGAAATATGTAGTCGAGAAGAGACAAACCCATAAGAGATATCCGCAGTTCCAGGGTTCTTCATCTAGAGACTTTAAGAAGCCTAGATTCTTTGCACCTACACCTCCACCACCCAGATCTAGTTCTCAGACACAGTGGTCCCCAAGTAGAGGTAGAGGACGAAGCCTACCACTACAAGAGACTCGCAGTTCAGCATCAATGTCAGTCACAGGACCACCCAGACCACAACAACTGGAAAGAAGCTGCTACAACTGTGGGAAGGTGGGACACTTGATGAAGGACTGCAGGTCTAGGCCTGTCAATATGACACAGCCTCAGAGACAGAATCAACAGGGATCACAGAGAAAGCAGTCTCAAGGAGCAGCTAGGGGACGTGAACAGTCGTCCCAAGCTGGATCGTCAGCACCAACTCAACCTCAGGCGACAGTAAGGTTCTATGCTATAAACCCACTTGATGCAGTGGTTAATCCACGAGTTGTGGCAGGTCAGATGGAACTTTTATATTCTGATATGTCTACATCATGTATTGTATCTGTTTTGATTGACCCGGGTGCTACGCACTCCTTTATCACTCGAAGAGTGATTCGTAACTGCAATATGACGGTCAGTCATAGGGAAGATAGCTTGTTACTTGAGACTCCGTTGAGAGGGTCTGCTGTGTTGTAAGAGGTATGCTCTCCCTGCATCCTCTTCTTTTCTGATCATCGCATTCAAGTGGATCTTATACCACTTGAGATGCAAGGATTTGATATAATCCTTCAGATGAATACCTTGGAAAGGTATAGGGTTGTCTTGGATTGTGAATCCAAGCAGGCTGTGTTTGCTGATGAAAGCAACACATGGATCTTTCAAGGAGAGAGAAAGATTCTACCCACCTGTCTTGTGTCAGCTATGATTGCTGATAAGTTGATGAGGCAAGGATGTTATGCATTCTTGGTCCATGTGGTAGATACTACCATGGAGAGTCCTAACCCTGTTGAAGTTCCTATAGTCAGGGAATTCGAAGACGTGTTTCCTGAAGAACTTCCAGGTGTGCCACCGTCTCGGGAAATTGATTTTGAAATCAATTTGATCCCAGATACACAACCTATAGCCCAGACACCGTATAGGATGGCGCCTGCTGAGATGGCAGAACTCAAGAAGCAGCTTCAAGAGTTGCTTGAGAAGGGTTTCATCCGACCGAGCACTTCACCCTGGGGTGCTCCGATTTTGTTTGTTAAAAAGAAAGACGGGTCAATGTGGTTGTGCATTGATTACAGACAACTAAATAAAGTAACGATAAAGAATAAGTACCCTCTGCCGAGGATTAATGATCTCTTTGACCAGTTGCGTGGTGCAACCGTCTTCTCAAAGATAGATTTGAGGTCTGGATATCATCAACTTCGTATTAAGGACAGTGACATACCCAAGTCTGCTTTCAGAACAAGGTATGGTCACTATGAGTTTACAGTTATGTCATTTGGACTAACTAATGCACCGGCTGCATTTATGGAACTCATGAATAGAATTTTTCGACCTTTCCTCGATCAGTGTGTTGTCGTCTTTATAGATGACATTTTGATCTATAGTAAAGATGCTCAGCAGCATGAACAACATCTTCGACAGGCTCTAACTTTGCTAAGGGAACATAAGCTATATGCTAAGTTTAGCAAGTGTGAATTTTGGCTACCAGAAGTATCTTTTCTTGGACATGTGATATCTGCTTTGGGTATTCATGTTGACCCTAAAAAGGTAGAATTTGTTCTACAATGGGAACAACCGAAGACACCGACGGAGATTCGTAGTTTCTTGGGGTTGGCCGGCTATTATCGAAGGTTCATTAATAAATTTAGTTCCATAGCCTTACCCTTGACTAAGTTGACCCGGAAGGAAGTTCCTTTTGACTGGAGCGATAAGTGCCAGCAATCTTTTCAGTTGCTAAAAGAAAGGTTGACAAGTGCACCAGTACTTGTGTTACCTGAGCAAGGAAAAGGATACATAGTTTTCTGTGATGCCTCCAAGAATGGACTTGGATGTGTGTTGATGCAGGATAAACAAGTGATTTCTTTTGCTTCCCGACAGCTTAAGAAACACGAGGAGAATTATCCGACACATGATCTGGAGTTAGCTGAGGTGATTCATGCCTTGAAGATCTGGAGACACTATCTCTACGGAGAGACATTCCAGATTTTCACAGATCACAAGAACCTTAAGTATATCTTCTCTCAGCATGGACTTAACATGAGGCAACGTCGCTGGATGGAGTTAATCAAGGAATACGATTGTACAATTGATTACCATCCAGGGAAGGCCAATGTGGTTGCAGATGCCTTGAGTAGGAAATCAGCAACATCAACCATGGATAGAGCACAACTAAACTCTTTAGTATGCTCTAAGAGGGATATGCTTATCTCTTTAAGGCAAGACAATGTACAGTTGAAGGTGTCATTGTTAGCCAGGTTGTTGGCTGAGATGCATATTAAACCTACCCTAAGAGAACAGATCAAAGAGGCACAACAGGTTGATACTGTAGTTCAGCAGATTAGATCGGAGTATGGTGATGAGAAGCGAGATGGTTTCCATGACTCAGATGATCAAGTGGCATGTTATCATGGGAGAATGATTGTGACAGATGTGGATAACTTGAGAAAGTTAGTCATGGAAGAAGCTCATTCTTCGATGTATGCTATGCATCCAGGGAGCACCAAGATGTATCGGAACTTGAAGGATATGTATTGGTGGCCTGGGATGAAGAAGGATGTTGCGGAGTTTGTGATGAGGTGTCATGTGTGTCAGCAAGTTAAAGCTGAACACCAGATGCCTGCAGGGACAATGCAGCCTTTACCCATACCACAGTGGAAGTGGGACTATGTGACCATGGACTTTGTTGTTGGCCTACCCAGGACAAACAAAGGGCGTGATTCCATATGGGTAATTGTTGATAGGTTGACAAAGACAACTCATTTCTTACCTGTCAAAACAACCTATTCTGCTGAAAAGTTATCACAGTTGTATGTTCAAGAGATAGTGCGACTACACGGAGTTCCTGTCACTATAGTTTCTGACAGAGGTCCCCAGTTTACAAGTCATTTTTGGGAGCAGTTGCACAGAGCTTTAGGCACCAAGTTAATGTTTAGTACAGCCTTTCATCCACAGACTGATGGACAGTCAGAAAGAACTATACAAACCTTGGAAGACCTGTTGAGAGCATGTGTTCTCCAGTTTACCGGGAGTTGGGATCTAGACCTAAGCCTAATAGAGTTTGCCTATAACAATAGCTATCAGCATAGTATTGATATGGCACCTTATGAAGCTTTGTATGGTAGACGTTGTAGATCACCCTTGTGTTGGTTTGAGACTAGTGAGCATCAGTTGTTAGGTCCTAATCTTGTGCAGCAGACCACAGAGAAGATTAAAGTGATACAACAACAGATTAAGACTGCACTGGATAGGCAGAAATCTTATGCTGATAAGCGTCGTAGACCGTTAGAGTTCCAGGTTGGAGACAGAGTGTATCTCAAAGTCTCGCCTTGGAAAGGAGTTTTTCGTTTTGGAAGGAAAGGGAAGTTAGCTCCTAGATTTATGGGGCCTTATCCAATCATTGAACGGGTTGGAAAGGTAGCCTATAGACTAGAGTTACCACCTGAGTTGCAGAAGTTACACCCTGTGTTTCACATTTCTATGTTAAGGAAATGTCATCCTGATACCGAGTCAGTTCTACAACCTATGGAAGTAGAATTGAATGAAGATATAACTTATGAGGAAGGACCAGTGTCAATCCTTGATAACAAAATTAAAAAGCTAAAGAAGAAAGATATAAGCCTTGTGAAAGTCCTCTGGAACCACCATGGTGTTGAAGAAGCCACTTCGGAACTAGAGGATGAGATGAGAAGGAAATACCCTATTCTTTTCTCTTAATACGTTTTATCGATTTCGGGGACGAAATCCTTGTAAGGGGTGGATAATTTGTAACATCCCTGACCTGGGTTATAAACTAACCCTAGGTGTTTTACCTAAATATGTAATTAAACTCTTGTAATTATCTTTTGGCATGTAATTAAGTTCCTAAGGAACATACATTTTCATTTCTGTCCCTTTTAAACAATGCTTGTAGTATTGTTTGGTAATACAGGGACCTATGTGCAAATTATCCAGTCAAGGGGTTTAACTTGCAAATTTCACAAGTTAATATGTTCCTCTGATGATGAGATATCATATGAGTGATATGATGAGGTAAGATGGATTTTCCAAGCTTGGGTATCAAGATGCAGCTTGTGGAATGATCCTTATGCTTAAAAACCCTAATTTGGATTAAAGTGCAATTTACCCAAATGTGGGGTGCAACTTATAAAATACACCATCTAGAACATCTTTTATGACTCTTTACATAATTTAGAGTAAAAATGATGAAAGGGACACATGAATGAGTGATCAGATAAGAAAAATGATCTTTGTGCATAAAATTCACTAAGTATGAGGATGGAGACTTGTCATATATGAACTCTAGTTGAAAGTTGGTTTTCTTTACCCTTAGATCTAGAGTTTTGATGAGCTTTACATAAGTTTTGATAGCTTGGGCGTTCCTTAGAAACAAGGAGGGACTTAGGTGAGAATTTCATGTTTTAGAGGTCCTTATGGTGGAAAATAGCCTGAAGTATATAAGCCTTTACCCTTGCAAACCAAGTGAACGTATCCTTTATCCTCTTCATTTCTCATCTTTCTCAAAATGGCCAAGGCAGAGCTCTGGACCTCAGGGAGACGACCAACTAGTGCTAAGGTGAGTAGGAACCATCTTCAAGCTCAAATTCATGAAGGAATTCTTCTTAAAAGGTTGGTTCTATGGTTAACTTACTTAGATTCTTTGTTCTAGCCGACCATCCCCATCTTTTCCTTGAAGAAACAACCTTGGATGACCTATGGAGCTCAAGATGACATTAAAGGCTTGAAGCTTGGAAGCTTGGAGCTCTAGGAACCACGTTTGAGGCGGGTTTTATAACTCTAAACTCCTAGCTTTATTATGCATATCTTTGTTCTTACTTTTAGTGCTTAGTTCTTCTTCTACCTCCCTTCTTCCTTGCACTTTTGCAAGCAAAACAGTGGAGTAACCGACCTGAACATAGGTTGAGGATGATGGGCGTGGATTCCTAGGTAACTTTATCAAATGACCTTGGACCCTTTTGGTCCAAACGGTTGCAACCCGTTTAAGGTCAAATGGTTTCAACCCGTTTGATCTCAAACGATCTTGCAAGATCATTTGGATCAAAACGGTCTCAAGACCGTTTGATAGAGTTGACCAAGGGACGACCATTTGAGGGTCTGTTCATAATATATTGAGTTTCATTTCTACAAAGAATTATAATCTAACTCCTAACCAATTGAGAGTTGAAGGCACCTCAACACCCTAACCCTAATCGGGTTGAAATTGCTTATTTCAAGTATAGATCTTGTTGAGTTTTGGGTTGAAGGACCAAAACGGGTTCAAAACCATTTGGGGGTTCATCCAAACGGTCTCACACTCGTTTAGTGACACCCCAAGACCGTTTGGAGGTCTAGGGTTAAGGAAATTTGATGGTTTGAGGGTCCAATTTCAATAGGTTGATGAATTGATAAAAATGTTGATTTTAGACCTATTTAGGGTTCAACCCTTATTCAACCGACTTGGTTTTTGGTCAAACTTTGGTAGAACGGTCTCAAGACCATTTGGAGGTCACCCAAATGATCTCAAGACCGTTTGGGCCAAGTTTGGGCCCAATTGGAGGTCAATTGATAGGTTCAACCTTGATTTGATTCACATTGTTGAACATTGATGATTATCCGATTGAAACCCTAATTGAGATAGACTTAACCCTAATTGGCTTTCAATTGAGGGTCAATTTGGTGTCCAATTGGTTAAGGCTAATCCTAATTGACTCAATTTGTAGGTGTTTGACATGGCTTTGGCCAATTGAAGGCTTCAACATAGGAAATCCTATTCAAACATAACCTTTGTGTCACCTTTTATGTTCATGCGGTTTGAACCCATGTGGATTCACACTCGTTTAGGCTCTAACAGGTTGACACTCATTTAGGATCAAATAGGTTGACACTCATTTAGGCTCAAATGGGTTCACACCCGTTTAAGGTCAAACGGGTTCACACTCGTTTAAGGTCAAATGGGTTCACACTCGTTTAAGGTCAAACGGGTTCACACTCGTTTAAGGTCAAATGGGTTCACACCCGTTTAAGGTCAAGTGGGTCCACACTCGTTTCAGGCTCAAATGGGTTCAATGTCGTTTGAGATTAAACGAGTTCAAGGTCGTTTAAAACCTAAATGGGTTGAAGGTTAAACCCTAAACCAATTGGAGACTTTCAAGTTTATGTATACTTAATCACTTGAAGGTGTAAATGGTTCAATGATGATCTAATCTAAACTCTAATGGTAACTTAAGACATTAAGGGACTAAGTGACTAATGAATTGACCCATGATGATGATCAATGGGTAAATTACCAAAATTCCCTTGAGGGGTTAATTTGAGTGACACCTTGTCCTAATCAAACCCTAACCACTTGATAGTGGTGATTTGATTTATGTTAATCGAAGATGACTTAACCCAACCCTATCTAGAGTGGTGTAATCACCATCTACTAGTGAGAGGAGAGATAAAGTACTATTTATGGTCAAAACTCAAGTAAAATACCTTCAATGTACTTGAATATGCAAAATTAGGTATGATCCACTTATGTGAGATCATGGAAACCCTAATTATGGTAATTGGTGAATCTTAATCTTATCTGAGGGCTTTAATGATGATGTTTCTCATACATGGTGATGTTATGAGATCATTTCACCATGAGGTGAATATTAAATCCTAATTCTAGGGTGATGACATGTAATGTGAATAGTAAACCCTAATTGGTGAAAATCAGGGAACCTAACCCTTATAAGAGTATGAGGGTACAACTTTTGATATGAATTGCTTACTATTATCAGTTGAATTAACCATGTAGGTTCTTATACATGATGATGATCATATCCAGGTAAGGATTATGATTTCATATTCATTGAAAGCATGTTATTAGCTTTATGAATAATGACATATGCTGATGCCTAGTAAGTGGCATCTTATGAGAATGATAGGTTGTGAGAGCCATGAGTATCATCAAAGTCATGCTTGTCAGATGACTTGTGATGAGATGATTGAGAAATGATAATTGATGAGAGTTAGACTTGATACATTTAGTATTCTACTTTCATAGCTGCTGTTCTAATGATTAATGTTTGAGAACATGTATGATGTTAAAAGAATACTGAAATGTACCTAACTAATCAAGTATAATCATACCATGTAGAGCCCTGATCATAGATCCATCATTGTCATGAGTTAAATGATGGTGAAACAGGTTTTCCTAAGGGAACTCCTGGATCACATACTTTTGAGTATGTGGGGGAGTATGGATGTGAATACCCTTACATCCTAGTGTAGGAATTGATGTAGATGTATCTTAATCTATCAATCCTTCACTATGTGTTTATGCCGGGGTGATGTAACACTAATCTCCTGAGGAAATCTTTTGTACCGCATCAATGAGAGATAAACAATAAATCTTTCGATGGCGAAGAGAGTACAGAATGCCACTGTGACTCTAATAGCGAAGTACCAGAATACCCTGGTAAGCTATAGGAGCAGAGACACTAGATGTCCTGCATGTTGATCCTCATACTGACTGAGGAAGATGAGGTCATAAGAATCCGGCTCTTTTGATGACCTATGTATGATACCGATGCGACTTAATAGTGATCGGTTGGAGTATGAGCGGTATACCTCATCTCCGCAGGGCATAATAATGTTTGTAAAACATAATCAACCGCGTAGCATATCTGCTTAGGTTGAACTACGAAATACATTGATTGAAGTTACATTACTTAGTATACATGTTCTTCATATTCCTTAAATGTTGTTGTTCTAATTGATAACAATCTGCTGCCGATCACCTTAAAGCTTTTATTGTTTATGTTACTCTTTGATTGCTATAATAAAGCTTCTGGCAGAGAGTTATAACTCTCGCTGGGACAATTATTTAAAATTGTCTCACCCCGTAGATTTCAACTTTTTAGGTGGTCGTCGAGGACGAAGGAACCAGTCTGCAGGTGATCAGAATCAGCAGCAAGAGCACCAGGGGCAGCAGTGAATCTCAGGTGGAGATACTGACTGCTAAGTCATGTAGTTAGAAAGTCTTATGTCGTCTCTGTACTCTCAGGTCCTTGGAGTCTTTTGGTCTGAGATTTTGGGTTTTTAATCTTGAGATTTTGTATCTGGCTGTGTATAATCACTCATGAAGTGATCTAACAGAGATTTAATCTGTTTACCTTGTTTCTTATAAAAGGAGTTTCATGATTTCAGGATCTTGTCTCAAAAAGTTTTAATTTCCGATGATTTTCGTATTCCGCTGTTAATCGAATCGCTTCCGCTATGTTTATCTTGTGTTTTAGAGATCAGAGCCCACATCATTCAATCATATCGAACATGTTTTTGTGAAAGACCTCAATCAGGGTTTAGATTGTAGTAAAGATAGTAATTTATGTAAAGTATATTAATTCAGGAGATTTAGGGTTTCATCAAGATCAAGAGAATCAACAGGAGTTGCCCCAATATCTGGTAACCGGATCATGCTATTTGAGTAATATTATTTCTAACAATCAATTTACGTAGATTGTTCTAATCAATACTTGCAAGATAAGTGTTTAAAATTCAGATAATGAATTTTTAGTATATAGTTTCATGTAAGATCAGAATGATTACATGCACATCTTTATTAATTCGGATTTATTATGTTCAAGAGAAATGTTAAGTATAAGATTATTGATTCATGTCTTTCCTTATAAGTTATTAACATTTTGGGAACAGATCAAGCTCTTGAGAGCAATGTCATATTCAATCTCTGAAGAGCAATGTTATTCATCAAGCTCCTGAGAGTAATGTCAGAGATCAAGCTCTGGAGAGCAATGTTATTTATGAAACTCCTAAGAGAAATTATCATCTTGGCGCATGTATATTCAATCTTAAGGGAGAAAGGTGTTGGTATGTATGCCTAGAGAGCCAATCATATGATGATTGGGATATGTCATTATATACCTAATTTGATAATAATAAAGGCAAGCTTCCCATTTATTTTGTATATTCATTTATGAGATAATGAATTACATAATAAATGTCTAGAGAATGATATTACTCAATGGTGTATGTCTTCAAGTACATGACTTGGAAGAATGAGATCATACAGATGTTAAGAGTATATACATTCTCATTATGTCCTTAATCGGTTGTTATTGTGGAAGGTAGATAGACAACAATAACACATAAGATCAGAGTGTGAGTTGGTTGATGACTAAATCTCATTTGTCATGATATGGCAATATCAAACCGAGCACACAGATACATGTTAGGGAACAGTGTATCGGACAGACCCACCATGAGACTGACACATGGAAGCTATCATCATGGAAGCCATAGTCAGGTCTCATAGTGATGGTGGTGGTTGTGGTTCTTAGACCTAAAATCACTGCACTCATCACATGTTGTTGGGTACACTTTGACATCATCAAACATAGTCCTAAAACATGGGTTGTTATAACGGTGATGATTGGGTGACTTTGACACATGGAGATTGACTGTGAGTGATAGATATGAGATTTTTCCCTCCTACAGGAGTATGATATCCTAGGCCTCTTGATTAGCGAGACTGAGAAAAGTATGGACATACACATGTGAGTCAAAATGTGATATTGAGCTTACATATATATATATCATGTAGTCTGCTCTGGTTCAAGGAACAAGATTGAATAATAATGAAGATGACTTCTCCATACCTCTAGTTTAATCTGGATATCAGTGAAAAAGGAATTATACAAACACTATAACACCATAAACAGATTGTAGGTTGAAGTTTCCCCCCAACTTTCCATTCACTTGGGTAGCAATGATGTGCGACTAGGCACCACTTTTTACTTGTAATGTCATGAGTTGTTATGTACATTCACTGCCAACGTGATATGGGACCTATAGGGTCCCACACATAGAAATTTATCTAGAAGAGGAGTTTGATCTTGAATGATGATTGAATTAAGTATTAAAGTGTTCAAGTACTCAATTCAAACAATAGATTGATGGATTGGCTGACTGGACTACCAAATGACCATCTCACTAGGTGAGACAGCTGGTTGGGAGCCAGACTGGTGTCTCAAGTGTTGAGATGGTCGATTGAGTTCTCAGGCAGATCAAAAATTGAATTGGCTTAGTTCTTCCCTATGAACCAACCAGTTCAAGCTGTTAAACTAATTGGCTCAACTCGAACTCACCAGACGGCCATCTAGGTGAGTGAGATGGGCATCTCTCTTGTGTGAGATGGCCCGGCTGGGATGAAAGAAAGCTCTAGAGTTTTCCCAAACTTGTTTCAATTGCACATTCTTGGGGTGCAAGTAAATTAATGTATGACATTAATAAGGAAATGATTTGCCAATTCATATCTGACTGTGAAAGTGTGAAACGACCGTCTCGCTTAGTGAAATGGCCGTCTCGCATCCCAGACGGACTTTTTGCTTAGAGAATTGACCTCTTGGGTGTGAGACGACCATCTCACTTAGTGAGATGACTATTTTGTCACACACAGGTTGTGAAACTTCCAGAAAAGTTGCAAAAATTCAAGATCTACTTGTCCTTTCCACTCCCGATTTAGTCTCGCATTGGCTGGGGACTAGGAACCCTGAACCTAATCCCTCCTATATATAGAGGGGTACCGGGGGCTTCCCAGATCACAACTACTACACAGACAATTGAGAATCAGTTGATATGACAATTGTTGTCCTCTCTAGTTGTGGTAACCACGAGAGCCCAGGCAAGCCCTACCCGACTAGGGAGGGATAGACATGGGAGAGAAACAATAGAGGATCATTGTTGTGGGAGAGCATGTTGGTGACTAGTACACCAACGGGAGGGAAAACTCCTTCATGTCTATTCATGTAGAATGACATGAGTTCTAGTTGGTCTGTGTGGACTACTCTAGAGGAAGGAGTCTGTTGGCTGCTACTAGGAGGGCAACGTGAACTCACAGTCTATGGTGAGATCTAAGGAGTTGCTACAGATTTATCTGAGTCTGATGTCCATGGAGGAGCTGTCATATGAGTCCAAGTGTGACTAGGAGCTGTACAAACACCGTCCAAGATAGAGTGTGCATCTACATCAATGAGGATTGTCACTGGACTTGCTCCAGGACAAGATATATCTTTTTGAAACCATCCTTCCCATTACATAGTTATTGACGTGATATGCTAGTTAATGGGAAATATGTCAATATAATTTTTGTTTCTACTACCTATCTGATGTTGTATTTTCCTACAGTAGTATAAGAGCCACATCAATTAATTATGTTTTGGGATAATCGATATGATCAGATTTTTGATTTTATCGAGTTTATTTATTTCATGCGATGTGAATATTTAAACTGGTTGAAGTGAATGTCCATCTAAATCACCACATAAGAACCTAAATGAATATATATATATGAAATTTACACACGTTGTCATAAAATCAGTTTTGATGGTGGATGTAAAGCATGGTTATGGAAAAAAAACCCAGATCTATGTGTGCATGGTTGTGGTTAGTATTCATGTCATTAATCAGTCTACGTACCGAGTCTCTCTCTCCTTTCCACATGTAAATTAACTGCTCTTCTTCCTATTTCTCCTCGAATGTAACTCGAGGTTTTCCCATATACAATGTAATAACAAATAGGATAGTTTAAATTTATGTTTTGACATGAGATGACGATCTACATAAAGGGGAAATAACCAAATCGTAAGACAACCTGATCAACTGGAGGACCGAGGAGGCTAGACGATAGGACGATGAACCGGTCAACTGGTGGCCCAACTGACCGGTTGGAGGTGTCTAGACGCTGCTTGGACCTGAGAACCAGACAACCATTTCAGAAGAGCCCAACTGAGCGACCAAGAGGCAAGCCGAATGGTTCAAGAGTTGAACCGATCATCCTAGATTGGTTCGAGCATAGATCATCACCAACAATAGTTTGCATATGATGTGGACCATAGGTTGTGGTAATTCCTTGTGGCTCTAAGGAATTACATTAGTATGTCCATAACAATCGCTTGTGTGTTTTATTTATTGCATGTCTCGTTTGTGGTTATAGCATATATATGATACATACTATACATGTGGTGATTGGATAAAGTATATGTATTTATACAGACAAACTCCCTCAATCTATATATTAAGTTTTAGATGCTTTCTAAAAGTGTCCCACATGAAAAGCTTGATCAACCAAGCGTAGGTTCTGCCTCTACGGGGTGACCCGTCTATCTCGTGGAAGTGTGATGGTAATAATATATGTTCTGCCTCTGCGGGGTGCATTATTATTGTGTCATCTTTTGGGTTAGGATTGACTGGTGATTCTCAGAGCGTTTGGGCCCAGAGGCATGTGATGATCATGACAAGGAGTTGCACATATCATCTATCTAAGACTTGCATATGATGAAATTGGCATGATTTCCTAACTTGATAATTGATTGTGGACGTTGGTGTAGGTCGGGTAACAGTTGAATTATTTTGGATCTTGGCCCACTAGAATATTGTACTCTACAATATTTTGAATTGATATTGAGGGCTATCAATTTGAATAAAATAGTGGGATACATAGTTAATTAAAGACCTAATTAATATCGTCAAATTATCAAATCAAACCAAATAAAAAATGTTTTGAAAAGTTGCAATATTTCTTTGTAGAATCAAATGTCAAACACAAATACGTTCAAATTGCGATCAATCCTTGAAAGGGACAAAATGGGATAAAGTTCCATGATTGGTTAAGGACTTTGAGAAATGTTCTCATCAATGAGTGAAAGCTTTATGTCCTTGATAGACCAATGCCAGAGGAACCCACTCCAAAAGCCCCTAAGGCTAAATGGATGCTTATTGGAAGCATACCAATGATGCCAAAGACATTTGAATACCTAATGCTCTATTGTATGAACTATGAGTTGCAAGAACAACATGAATACATGGACATTCTCAAGATGGTAACACATCTTAAGAATCATGTAAAGCAAAGAAGGTATAATGTCTCCAAAGTGCTAATTGAGTGCAAACTAACAAAGGGGGGTCTAGTAGAACCCCATGTGCTCAATGTAATTGGACATGTGGAATGACTGGGATTTCTGTTAGGTCAAGAGTTGACCATGAATATGATTATGATTATGCAATCGTTGCATGAATCATATAGTCAGTTTATCAAATGTTTGGCATGTTGATGCCAAATCAAGGAAGAAGAAGAAGGACAAATCTGTGATGGTGATCAGTGGAAGTGAGTCCTAGGGCAAAAGCAAAGCTATGAAGTGTTTTGAGGCTAACCTAAAGCCCAAGTCTTCTGCACTCAGTATATGGAGAAGGGTAAGTGTAAAAGGAATTTGTCTTTTTCACTAAAAGGATAAAGAAAGCAAAGTGCCACCATTGTCACTTGTTTGGACATTGGAAAGGAATTATCCTCTTCATAGAGGATCTCATGAAGAAGATAGAGATAGAGATCTCTACTTTAGGACCTGAGAAGAAGCTAGAACTATATGGAGAAAGGGTTGTTGCTACTATAGTTAAAGGTTGTGTTATAAAGAAGGTATCACACCATGTTAAGTCATGGTGCGATTATCAATTGAAATCTAGTTATCTTCTAATATTTCTTCTGGGTATATGCTAAATACTAAATAATGTACCGCCTAAAATGGTTCAAAAGACACCATATGAGATATGGCATGGGAAATGTCACGATGAGTCTTTTACAGTGATTGGTATTGAATTATTATATAAGAAAATGTTTCTTGAAATCTTTATCCATAAATCACATGAATGTTATCTTGTTGAACACTACTTATATTCCAACCCAACAACAAAGTGTTTGTTGCTAAGATGGCTGAATTCCTAAATGGAAATTAGTTCCAAAGGAATCAATGGGAGTAAAATTAGAGCTTGAAATATTCAAGAAAACATAGAACCTAAAATGGTACAATAGGAACAAGGAGAATTAGAAGTTGTTGTGGAACCTCAAGTTCCTTATGTAAACACATAACTCATAATTTTAGTAGAATACCTTGAGTTTGAAAGATTATGATATCTTATAACTCAAGAAGGCGGTAAGTTGATCATAGCAATGAGCACTATTCGGGAAATTAGTCCGCAAGGCCGCATATACTCCCGCATATACCTATTCAATCACCCTACCACACCACATATTACTAATCGGTCCACTAAGTGGTCATGGGCTGCATATACTCCCGCTTGGCCGATTAAGCTATCGATTAAACTCTGCTTTTCGAAAATCCCACAACTAATGTTCATGCATTTCATACATACATGCATATATATACACACATTTCATTATATATATAAATTGAGATATATAGTCACTGAATTATATGTATAGATTGTAATACATATAAAAAATTTCCACATGCATTTGTACATTTATTCAAATACCTTTTGATATATTAACATGTATAGAAACATATACAAAATACCTAAATATACAATCACATATTTGTGCATGTATATATACATTTTGATTTATTCACATTTATACACACTATACATATATTTGTACATTGATTTACCTACATTTTAGTATTTGTACATATATTACAAACACATTCTATATATAGACATATATACATATATAAGCATATCATACATCATACATGCATATTAATATGTTTATAAGTAAATAGATGTATGCCTACTCTATATATTTTAATTTATGATCTCACTATATTATTTTATATATAATTAGTTTATTGAAATAAAAAAAATCCAAAACCGCATATACTCCCGTATATACTCCCGCATACCGCATATACTCTATGTAGTACCCTCTTCGCCCGTACACCGCATACCGCTTTCCTGAACCATGGAGATGAGTCAACTACCTACCTAGAAACTATTGAGGAACGAAATTCTAAAAAATGGCTTGAGGCCATGAGATCTATGATGGACTCCATGTAAACCAACAAGGTATGACCTTGGTGGATCCACCTAGGGGTAAAAAACCCATAGGGTGCATTTGGGTCTTTGTATGAAGACCAACATGAAAGTGTAGATTGGTTGCAAAGAGTTTTCAAACTAGTTCAAATTATTGAATGTGATGAAGCCTTTCACCAGTTACCATGGTTAAATCCATCTGGATCATGCTTGTTGTTGCAGCTTATTATGACTGTGATATTTGGCATATGGATGTTAAAATGGCATTCCTTAATTGGAATAATCCAGAGGATGTGTATGTGACAAAACCTAATGGTTTTATATATCCATTAATGCAAATAAAGTCTTAAAGCTACAAAGGTCAATCTGAGGATTGAAGTAAGCATCTCAGAGGATTGAATATGGAATCTGTGATTACAAAATATTTAGTGGGAGCACATTAATGTTCCACATAATGATGTAGAATAACGTCCTTATCCTATAAAAACTTGGCAAGGAAAGTACCTTCTATATGAAGGGTTTAGGCGAAGCATCCTATGTGATAGGGATTGAGGTCTATAGAGATAGATCTGGAAATCTTCTTGACCTAAGTAAAAGCACATACATTGGTAAGATGTTAAAGGGTTCATCATGCAAGACTCAATGAGAGAAAACATGTCCATGTTCCATGGAGTTAGTCTTTCAAGAGCCTAGTGTCCTAGTTCTTATGAAGAACAGGGACACATAGATAGATGTCATTGGATCTATCTTGAATGCAAAGCTATGTACTTATCCCTTTATATCATATGTATTAGACATGATGAGAAGATATCTAGTTATCTAATACGTATTGGACATTACGAGAGGATATCCAATAATCTCATATGTATTTGACATGATGAGAAGAAACATATATACCTACCTAGAAATCTCATATGTATTGGACATGATGAGAAGGTATATGTCAGATTCTAGGGAAAGTCACTGGACTACCATACAAAACATCCTTAAGTACTTGTGAAGCACTAAAAGGATTCGTTCCTTGAGTATGGTGATAAGGAAGAGTTGGGTGTAAAGTGTTACACCAATGCAAGCTTCCAAAATAACAAATAAAGGATTGTAATATAAATTAGTGTTTGATGAGAACTGTTAGCTAGAAAGGAATCTGAGCTAATGACAGTTGTTCAAATCTACAAAAGAATTCGAGTATGTCTGTGTTATAAGAACAACATAGGATATTGTATGGATTAAGAAGTTCATATGGGTGAACTTATATGAGGTTCCAAACCATTGATGACACTGTAGAAATACTGATGACAACAATGGAGCTACTAGTTAGGCTGGGAATATCAAATAGCATACTACGACACTTCCATCTCATATGAGTAGTCGTACAATGAAGAGATGTGAAAATTACAAAATACCAACTTAAGGTAAACGCTGCTAAACCCTCTATAAAAGCACTTGCACAGCAGAAGCATGAAGGTCATGTAAGGTCATTCTAGATGAGATCCGTGGGTGATTGGCTCTAAGTGCAAGTGGGAGTCTGTTGGTATGTATGCCCAGAGAGCCAATCATATGATGGCAGGGATATGGAATTAAATACCTCATTTGATAATAATAAAGGGAAGATTCCAAAATATTTTGTATATTCAATTATGAGATAATGAATTACATAATAAATTCCTAGAGAAGATATTACTCAATGGTGTATGTCTCCAAGTACGTGACTTGGAAGAATGAGATCATATGGATGTTAAGAGTATATACATTCTCATTATGTCCCTGAGCATTTGTTATTGTGGAAGGTAGATAGACAACAATAACACATAAGATCAGAGTGTGAGTTGGTTGATGACTAAATCTCATTAGTCATGATATGGCAATATCAAACCAAGCACACAAATACATGTTAGAGAACAGTGTATCAGACAGACCCACCATGAGACTGACACATGGAAGCCATCATCATGGAAGTCATAGTTAGGTCTCACAGTGATGGTGGTGGTTGTGGTTCTTAGACATGAAATCACTACACTCATCACATGTCATTGGGTACTCTTTAACATCATCAAATACTGTGGCATCCAACTCACAAAAACAAAATTAACTTAAGCAGAAGCGAATTATTTGCAGCGGATTACTGAAAATCACTAAAAATTAAAACTTTTTGCAATTAGATCCACACGTAGGAAATCTTTTCCATAAAGAACCATTGTATAACATTTACATACTGGTTCAAACGTACATAACCTGTACCATCTATTCTCATGGACTACAACATCAGCTGCCCTATAAACATTATATACAGACAACATAAAACTTTGAGGCATCAAGCCAAAACCTCAGATCGGTTTATTAAAAACTCTTAACTATAAACTCTAAGGACCTGAGAGTACAGATACAACACATAGGACTTTCTAACTATATGACTTGACAGTCAGGGTCTCCACCTGAGATCTCACTGCTGTCCAGGCTATTGCTTTCCTTTTTCTTGCAAAAGAGTATCTGCTTCTTTGTCCGCGTCCACCTAAAAATGTTGGATCCCACGGGGGTGAGACAATTGTAATTGCCCCATCGAGAGATATAACTCTCTGCCAAAAACATTATTATTGCAGTTTAATGAAATAAAACTAGGCAGAGGATAAGCAGTTTAAAGCATTCTCATCTTTTAAAGCATTGCAACTATTTATGATAGAACAATAAATCATCTATCCTCTTAATAAGGAATAAGAAGAACATGTATATCATTTATCTACCATATCATTTCAACATCTAAAGCTTTTTCTAATTATCCTAATATGTCACCCATGATTCATTCTTGTTTTCATGTATTGGCCTTAGCCAATCTGTTAAACCAATATTGAATTATTCTAGACATAAGAGTAGACATCATCATATTCTATCTAGGCATTGGACTATGCCAATCCCTTGGTTATAGGCTTCATGCCTCTGCCAGGTATTGGACTTTAACCAATCCTGATTACACCGCCAAGCATTGGACTCTACCAATCCTGATTACACATCTAGACAGTGGACTCTAACCACTCCTGATTACAGGATTCATGCCTCTGCCAGGTATTGGACTTTAACCAATCCTGATTACACCGCCAGGCATTGGACTCTACCAATCCTGATTACATAGCTAGGCAGTGGACTCTAACCACTCATGATTACACCGCCAGACAGTGGACTCTAACCATTCTTGATTACAGGCTTCATGCCTCTGCCAGGTATTGGACTTTAACCAATCCTGAGTACATAGCCAGGCAGTGGACTCTAACCACTCCTGATTACACAGCCAGGCAGTGGACTCTAACCACTCCTGATTACAAGCTTCATGCCTCTGCTAGGTATTGGACTTTAACCAATCCTGATTACACTGCCAGGCATTGGACTCTACCAATCTTGATTACATAGCCAAACAATGGACTCTAACCACTCCTGATTACACCGCCAGGCAGTGGACTCTAACCACTCATGATTACAGGATTCATGCCTCTGCCAGGTATTGGACTTTAACCAATCCTGAGTACACAACCAGGCAGTGGACTCTAACCACTCCTGATTACACAGCCAGGCAGTGGACTCTAACCACTCCTGATTACAGGCTTCATGCCTCTGCCAGGTATTGGACTTTAACCAATCCTGATTACACAGCCAGGTAGTGGACTCTAACCACTCCTGATTACTCAGATCATGGGATATAAATTCCTTTAACGCATCATTGATCATCACATCCTTCTCTAGGCTCTGAACCCTTAGGTTATCCTTCATATCTTTTCACATTATTTATTGAATACAATTGTTCCTTTTATTAAGTTTATTAAAATGTTATCCTTTCTTACAATAAACTTTTATAATCATCTTGGTACCTTTCACTATGCCACAAATGTTCTCATGGCTCATAAGGCCCATAAAATATCTTGTCACCTCTCACTAGGCAACATCTAATCATATGGCTCACAAGGCCATTAAACATCTTGTCACCTATCACTAGGCAACATCTAATCATATGGTTCACAAGGCCATTACACATCTTGTCACCTCTCACTAGGCAACAATAACATATCACCTCATGTAATACAATAGTAACACCAGTATTCCCTCAATAGGGTTAGGGCCTACTATTCACGTCACATTAGGGTTTCTCATGTCCCATTACCCAATTTAGGGTTAGGGTTTCCCATCTCACATTAATTAGGATTTCATATTTATCAAATCAACATTAATATATTGCTCCACACCTCTAGGAGCATCCATTAACATCTCGAGTATTCAATCATGTTTATTACTTTTAACATTTATCATTAAATGATTATCAATACAAGGTATGAGTTCATTTCTCATCCTTATCATGGTATGATTACATCATACTCATTAGTTTAGCTTAACCCCATTCTCGAGGTATATTAGCCTATTCTTATCAAAGTATATCAAACTCATTACAATTCATTGTAACAATTTACATAACATACTTCATGTGTTTCCTATCCAAGTATATTGGATTTGAGGTACATCAATGCTTATCAACCTTGGGATGCTAAAAGTGATATCAATCATATCTTGATGTATCACTTTCCTCATCACTTCCAACTTACTTGAGTTATCAACTTATCTTGGATTAAAGTATTTCCCATCTTAATGCTTTCATCCACTAACCTAACACTTTTACCATGAAGTGCATAGGTCACACACAAGAATGGTCCAACTATCTTCAATGATATGGACTCATTTCAGGTTAAGGAATTGCTTACTATAAAGTTGCCTATGATCAACCATTTGAGATGTTTCATCTTTATAAGGTAATACCCACTATTTTATCATTAGGGTTCTCTTATTAGGGTTATGGTTTATCATCATATTGCCTAAGATTAGGGCTTCACTTATTATAACTCAAAATTTGAGTTTCACATACCTTCACCCTGTATTAGGGCTCCTCGTCATACCATTGCATAGGGTTTCACATGGCATCACCCTCAATTAGGGTTTCACATGACATCACCCTCAATTAGGGTTTAAATTCAAATATCCACAATTAGGGTTTGCTATTCATCCCTATTAGGGTTTCCATTCAATTACCCATAATTAGGGTTTCTTATA
Organism: Alisma plantago-aquatica; assembly: GCA_963693085.1. Classification (NCBI taxonomy): domain Eukaryota; kingdom Viridiplantae; phylum Streptophyta; class Magnoliopsida; order Alismatales; family Alismataceae; genus Alisma; species Alisma plantago-aquatica. The sequence continues at coordinate 811,212,044 of OY856409.1, forward strand.
TCATCACCCTAAATTAGGGTTACATCATTACTCTAGACTAGGGTTTCACTCAGGATTGCCCAACTTTTAGGATTATGGATTATTAACCCACTCGATTAGGGTTTCATGATCTCTTTACTAAGTAACATACCCTAATCACATATCCTTCATAATTAATACTCATGTATGAATTCCTTTCTATCATCCACTCAACTTGATTAGGTTACATCAACCTTTCAATCAAATATGTACAACTATGGTTGACATAGTGTATTGAGACATTGCTTTCATAAGCTTTTAGGGTTAACCATTCTAAAGGTACTGATGTTCTAGGTACTTTAGGATTTCAACCTTTGTACCTATCATTGATAATCATTATTATCAACCATTGGATCAATGGATCAATCATCACCTTGAATCTCCAAACGATTTGATCACTTTAGATCTCCATTCGGTTTTGGCATTTCAACACCAAATGGTTTTGAAACTGTTTGGGCATCTAGGGTTTCCTTCAACCAGTCAATTAGGACCATTGTATCAACGTCCAACTACATCAGCAAGTATCTCCAACTGGTCTTAAGATCAATTACCCATTTGATCTTGAGAGTAATTACCCATTCGGTCTTGAAATCAATTATCCATTCGGTTTTGTAACCGAATTAACTCAATCGGTTTTGAAAACCGGTTGCCCATGTTGAGGTGTGTGCTTAAGATGAAATCATAATCTTCAAGCTACAAACCCACAAAACTTACTGTAATTTCCATGGTGATTTCACCAATCATTCAAATAAAATTTTGGGAATAATGAAGGAATCAACAATTGATAAAGATATGGAATCAATAACAAAGTTCAAGGGTTCAAGTTATAAACCAGCCTCCAATTGAGCTTCAAAGCTCCAAGCTCACGTCAACAATGGTGGATGCAACTCCTTTCACCATCCCAAGGCTCGTCCTAAAGCTTTGAGTGAAAAGGAATGGTTAGAATTGAAGATGGGATCGAGATATGAAGAAATCATGCATTGATTTTCGATTTCCACCATGGAATCAAGGTAAACGAAGGTCAAGAAGATTACCAACAGGTTGGGGGTCGTCCTCCTATTGCTCCAAGCTCCCTTGGTCGTTTTTGCAAGTAAGAAGTGAAAGTGGATTCGAAATTCCCTTTCAACTCATGGATAAAGGAGCATATATATGAATTTTATTAAAAAATCATTTTAGGAGAGAGAAAGTAGGAATTATCTCCTCCATTTCCTTGCCCCTTTCCCCCTTCCCTTCCTTGGTCACGAGGCTGTATTCTTTGCCTCTTATTCCTCTCAATTATCCATGATTTAAAGAAAATCAAATTAAGCACCTTAAATCATATAATACTAATATCCATAAGTGAGTGGATATTTCTTTTTCTTATAATAATGTGAGTGGGTTATCCACTTGCTTGAGATATTTTCGTGCCTGTGCAAGGCACATGGTCGTCCATTCTTTTGCAAAATCATCCCTCTCCTTTTTGTTGAAGGGCTCTTCAATTAATATATTTATTTTTGCTTTAAATTGAAGTAAAGTTCCAATTATGCTTAAATCTTGATTATTTTAATATCAAGATTCTCTCTCCTCCAAAGAGATACAAATGAGGCGCCCCCTCATTTTCTTTGCTCTACATGATGACAAGAAACATTAGGGACTATTTTGAAGTGGTAATTTGCATATTGAACCCTGGGTTTTGGGTAAATTGCACATTACACCAAAACTATGTTTTAATGCACAAACATTGTTCAACAAGCTCTTCCTTGTTACTCAGGCTACCACAAGCCATACCACTGCATCATTTCCATCCTTATGATGCTTCAATACTTGAGGAACATCCTATCATGCAACATTTGCAATTTAACCCCTCAACTTGGGTAATTTGCATTTTAGTCCAAAACAAGCAAAACAATGTTTCAACATTATTCGAAAAGGACTAAAATTGAAACATAAGTTCCCCTTGAACCTTAATTACTTTTCAAAAAATAAGAGCAAGCATATAATTAACTTTATTAAGCAAAACATCTAGGGTTAAGGCATAACCCATGTCAGGGATGTTACAAATCATAAACCCCTAACAAGGATTTCGTCCCCAAAATCCCAGATAAAAAGGAGACAGATATTATTCAATCATCATACTATCTAGTCTTCTCATAACATCTCGTTATTATGGAGACACCATAAAGCTTTGATCATCACAAAGTGTTTCCTTACAAGATTCTCATAGAATCAATACATAAGGCACATGCTCCACTGTTCCACATCATTGACTGTGGAGTTAATTTTGTGTCAAGTAACACTTTTCTTATTCAGAGAAACATCATACATTCTTTATTAATATCATGTTTATGCAGAGCATAAACCCCTAACATATGATGTTCATACTATTTTATATAATCAAACTAATTTCATAGTTGACCGGTCCAGGTAGCCAACATAAACCATATGATATTTCTCAGATACCAGAATTTTTCACCTTAGTATCTATCACATGTATTGAGAACACATCACATATTTATCTTCCTTTCATCTTGGAACATTAATTGTTACATATGTCCTCATCTTGGGACCAAAGTCCAAGATAAACTGATACTTTTCTAAGTATCCATCACATGAACATATTTATCTTATGCACATCAAGTGTCCCAAGACCCACTTGATTGTCATGTCCCTAAAAGGAAAGAAAATAAGGATTCATATTCCTCTTATTAATTCATGTATTTTCAACTATTCATGAACCATTTACTCTTTATCTCATCCTAGATTCCTTGCCTTTAGCATCAGAATTTATAAGGATGATTACATAACATTATCCCTTTCTTTATTATTATTATTAGCATGTTTATGATCATCTCATGATCTCATCAAATTTCCCATTTCCTCATTATGGGAAAGATCTTTATTATACTTGCAACATTATTGAACATGGTTCATCTCCCTTATTCTTATTCTTATCTTATGAGGAGTATACTTTTAGTTCCTCATACAACATGCTCATCCGAGATTATCTCAGACTTCTCTTTCTTATGCTAGGATATGATGCATTTATTCATTCCATATTTCTGATTTCATGATACTCATTAGATTGTCTCAAAATGACTACTTGATCAGAGCAATCAAAAAGACAACAATCTAAGAGTTTCCATACCTACTTTATCATCAATAGTTGTATACCTGGCCAGGGTATATAAATACTGAGATTAAGTGGTATGCACTTTGTATACTATCATATTCCTTCTTTTCATTTTATCACAAGCATAAGGTTTAACATCCCTGGATTTTATCCAGACATCTCTTCTGTACCTCATCTTTTCTTATAGAGGTAAGAACAACATAAAACATTTGTAATGTTTTACTATGCAAAACATAAGTCCTTATAGGACTATTCAAGGAAAGTAGAACTAATTACTTTCTCAATTAATCCAGGAATTCATAAAATGACATATTTGAATGACATTATCTTGTTTAACCTGTCATGATTTGTGGATTATTTACTGCCTCAGGCCGACTCTGCCTCAAAGGTTGATTCAACAGGCTAAGGTTGAGCACAGACTCAATTTAAGTCCAGAATTTCATCATTTTCTTTTGCTTCAACCTACTGATGCTGATTACAAATCATGTTGATATCTAAAACATCATAATTGGGGACTGGGAATCTAGGTTACATTGCCAATGCTTGATCCACTGTATACATTATTGTTACCCTAAATTCTCCAACAGTAATACTTAAAGAAGGATTTTCTTATTATAGTTGGATCAGCTAGGGGATTCTTAAGCAATTATCTCTCTCTTACCTGCTCCCATGCACCTCTTCTTGGTGCATCATTGCTGCTTTCAGCAGAAACCACCTCATGTGATCCAGTCATCTTTAAGTTCTTCTTCTCTTATACGAGCAGAAGACACTGTCAGATACACTAGATGACACTAGAATAGACTCTACTACCTTAGTCATATGTCTCTGTAGACTCAGTGAACCTAGAGCTCTGATACCACTAAATTGTGGCATCCAAATCACAAAAACAAAATTAACTTAAGCGGAAGTGAATTATTTGCAGCGGATTACTGAAAATTACTAAAAATTAAATTTTTTTGCAAAGAGATCCACACATAGGAAATATTTTCCATCAAGAACCATTGTATAACATTTACATACTGGTTCAAATGTACATAACCTATACCATCTATTCTCAGAGACTACAACATCAGCTGCCCTATAAACATTATATACATACAACATAAAACCTCGAGGCATCAAGCCAAAACCTCAGATCGATTTATTAAAAACTCTAACTATAAACTCCGAGGACCTGAGAGTACAGAGACGACACATAGGACTTTCTAACTATATGACTTTATAGTCAGGGTCTCCACCTGAGATCTCACTGATGTCCAGACTATTGCTTTCCTTTTTCCTACAAAAGAATATCTGCTTCTTTGTCCGCATCCACCTAAAAATGTTGGATCCCACGGGGGTGATGCAATTGTAATTGCCCCAGTGAGAGATATAACTCTCCACCAAAAACATTATTATTGCAGTTTAATGAAATAAAACTAGGCAGAGGATAAGTAGTTTAAAGCATTCTCATCTTCTAAAGCATTGCAACTATTTATGATAGAACAATAAATCATCTATCCTCTTAATAAGGAATAGGAAGAACATGTATATCATTTATCTACCATATCATTTCAACATCTCAAGCTTTTCCTTATTATCCTAATATGTCACCCATGATTCATTCTTGTTTTCATCTATTGGCCTTAGCCAATCTGTTAAACAAATATTGAATTATTCCAGACATAAGAGTATACATCATCATATTCTATCTAGGCATTGGACTATGCCAATCCCTTGGTTATAGGCTTCATGCCTCTGCCAGATATTGGACTTTAACTAATCCTGATTACACCGCCAGGCATTGGACTCTACCAATCCTGATTACACAGCCAGGTAGTGGACTCTAACCACTCCTGATTACAAGCTTCATGCCTCTGCCAGGTATTGGACTTTAACCAATCCTGATTACACTGCCAGGTATTGAACTCTACCAATCCTGATTAGACAGCCAGGCAGTGGACTCTAACCACTCCTGATTACACTGCCAGGCAATGGACTCTAACCACTCCTGATTACAGGCTTCATGCCTCTTCCAGGTATTGGACTTTAACCAATCCTGAGTACACAGCCAGGTAGTGGACTCTAACCACTCCTGATTACACAGCCAGACAGTTGACTCTAACCACTCCTGATTATAGGCTTCATGCCTCTGCCAGGTATTGGACTTTAACCAATCCTGATTACACCACCAGGCATTGGACTCCACCAATCCTGATTACACATCCAGGCAGTGGACTCTAACCACTCCTGATTACACCGCCAAGCAGTGGACTCTAACCACTCCTGATGACAGGCTTCATGCCTCTACCAGGTATTGGACTTTAACCAATCCTGAGTACACAGCCAGGTAGTGGACTCTAACCACTCCTGATTACACAGCCAGGCAGTGGACTCTAACCACTCCTGATTACATGCTTCATGCCTCTGCCAGGTATTGGACTTTAACCAATCCTGATTACACAGCCAGGTAGTGGACTCTAACCACTCCTGATTACTCAGATCATGGGATATAAATTCCTTTAACTCATCATTTATCATCGCATCCTTCTCTAGGCTCTGAACCCTGATGTAAGCCTTCATAGCTTTTCACATTATTTATTGAATACAATTGTTCCTTTTATTAAGTTTATTAAAATGTTATCCTTTCTTAAAATAAACTTTTATAATCATCTTGGTACCTTTCACTATGCCACAACTATTCTCATGGCTCATAAGGCCCATAAAATATATTGTCACCTCTCACTAGGCAACATCTAATTATATGGCTCACAAGGCCATTAAACATCTTGTCACCTATCACTAGGCAACATATAATCATATGGCTCACAAGGCCATTACACATCTTATCACCTCTCACTAGGAAATAATAACATATCACCTCATGTAATACATTAGTAACACTACTATTCCCTCAATAGGGTTAGGGCATACTATTCACATCACATTAGGGTTTCTCATGTCCCATTACCCAATTTGGGGTTAGGGTTTCCCATCTCACATAAATTAGGATTTCATATTTATCAAATCAACCTTAATATATTGCTCCAAACCTCTAGGAGCATCCATTAACATCTCGAGTATTCAATCATGTTTATTACTTTTAACATTTATCATTAAATGATTATCAATACAAGGTATGAGTTCATTTCTCATTCTTATCATGGTATGATTACATCATACTCATTAGTTTAGCTTAACCCCATTCTCTAGGTATATTAGCCTATTCTTATCAAAGTATATCAAACTCATTACAATTCATTGTAACAATTTACATAACATACTTCATGTGTTTCCTATCCAAGTATATTGGATTTGAGGTACATCAATGCTTATCAACCTTGGGATGCTAAAAGTGATATCAATCATATATTGATGTATCACTTTCCTCATCACTTCCAACTTACTTGAGTTATCAACTTATCTTGGATTAAAGTATTTCCCATCTTAATGCTTTCATCCACTAACCTATCACTTTTACCATCAAGTGCATAGGTCACACACAAGAATGGTCCAACTATCTTCAATGATATGGACTCATTTCAGGTTAAGGCATTGCTTACTATAAAGTTGCCTATGATCAACCATTTGAGATGTTTCATCTTTATAAGGTAATACCCACTATTTTATCATTAGGGTTCTCTTATTATGGTTATGGTTTATCATCATATTGCCTAAGATTAGGGCTTCACTTATTATAACTCAAAATTTGAGTTTCACATACCTTCACCCTGTATTAGGGCTCCTCGTCATACCATTGCATAGGGTTTCACATGGCATCACCCTCAATTAGGGTTTCACATGACATAACCCTCAATTAGGGTTTAAATTCAAATATCCACAATTAGGGTTTGCTATTCATCCTAATTAGGGTTTCCATTCAATTACCCATAATTAGGGTTTCTTATATTATCACCCTAAATTAGGGTTACATCATTACTCTAGACTAGGGTTTCACTTAGGATTGCCCAACTTTTAGGATTATGGCTTATTAACCCACTCGATTAGGGTTTCATGATCTCTTTACTAAGGAACATACCCTAATCACATATCCTTCATAATTAATACTCATGTATGAATTCCTTTCTATCATCCACTCAACTTGATTAGGTTACATCAACCTTTCAATCAAATATGTACAACTATGGTTGACATAGTGTATTGAGACATTGCTTTCATAAGCTTTTAGGGTTAACCATTCTAAAGGTACTGATCATATAGGTACTTTAGGATTTCAACCTTTATACCTATCATTGATAATCATTATTATCAACCATTGGATGAATGGATCAATCATCAGCTTAAATCTCCAAACGATTTGATCACTTTAGATCTCCATTCGGTTTTGGCATTTCAACACCAAATGGTTTTGAAACTGTTTGGGCATCTAGGGTTTCCTTCAACCAGTCAATTAGGACCATTGGATCAACGTACAACTAGATCAGCAAGTATCTCCAACTGGTCTTAAGATCAATTACCCATTTGATCTTGAGAGTAATTACCCATTCGGTCTTGAAATCAATTATCCATTCGGTTTTGTAACCAAATTGACTCAATCGGTTTTGAAAACCGGTAGCCCATGTTGAGGTGTGTGCTTAAGATGAAATCATAATCTTCAAGATACAAACCCACAAAACTTGTTGTAATTTCCATGGTGATTTCACCAATCATTCAAATAAAATTTCGAGAATAATGAAGGAATCAACAATTGATAAAGATATGGAATCAATAACAAAGTCCAAGGGTTCAAGTTATAAAACCCGCCTCCAATTGAGATTCAAAGCTCCAAGCTCACGTCAACAATGGTGGATGCAACTCCTTTCACCATCCCAAGGCTCGTCCTCAAGCTTTGAGTGAAAAGGAATGGTTAGTATTGAAGATGGGATCGAGATATGAAGAAATCATGCATTGATTTTCGATTTCCACCATGGAATCAAGGTAAACGAAGGTCAAGAAGCTTACCAATAGGTTGGGGGTCGTCCTCCCGTTGCTCCAAGCTCCCTTGTTTGTTTTTGCAAGTAAGAAGTGAAAGTGGATTCGAAATTCCCTTTCAACTCATGGATAAAGGAGCATATATATGAATTTTATTAAAAATTCATTTTAGGAGAGAGAAAGTAGGAATTATCTCCTCCATTTCCTTGCCCCTTTCCCCCTTCCCTTTCTTGGTCACGAGGATATATTATTTTCCTATTATTCCTCTCAATTATCCATGATTTAAAGAAAAGCAAATTAAGCACCTTAAATCATATAATACTAGTATCCATAAGTGAGTGGATATTTCTTTTTCTTATAATAATGTGAGTGGGTTATCCACTTGCTTGAGATATTTTCGTGCCTTTGCAAGGCACATGGTCATCCATTCTTTTGCAAAATCATCCCTCTCCTTTTGGTTGAAGGGCTCTTCAATTAATATATTTATTTTTGCTTTAAATTGAAGTAAAGTTCCAATTATGCTTAAATCTTGATTATTTTAATATCAAGATTCTCTCTCCTCCAAAGAGATAAAAATGAGGTTCCCCCCTCATTTTATTTTCTATACATGATGAAAAGAAACATTAGGGACTATTTTGAAGTGGTAATTTGCATATTGAACCCTGGTTTTTGGGTAAATTGCACATTACACCAAAACTAGGTTTTAATGCACAAACATTGTTCAACAAGCTCTTCCTTGTTACTCAGGCTACCACAAGCCATACCACTGCATCATTTTCATCCTTATGATGATTCAATACTTTAGGAACATCCTATTGTGCAACATTTGCAATTTAACCCCTCAACTTGGGTAATTTGCATTTTAGTCTAAAATAAGCAAAATAATGTTTCAACATTATTCAAAAAGGACTAAAATTGAAACATAAGTTCCCCTTGAACCTTAATTACTTTTAAAAAAAATAAGAGCAAGCATATAATTAACTTTATTAAGCAAAACACCTAGGGTTAAGGCATAACCCAGGTCAGGGATGTTACAAATACAGTCCTGAAACATGGGTTGTTATAACGGTGATGATTGGGTGACGTTGACACATGGGGATTGACTGTGAGTGATAGATATGGGATTTGTCCCTCCTATAGGAGTATGATATCCTAGGCCTCTTCATTAGCGAGATTGAGAAAAGTATGGACATACACATGTGAGTCAATATGTGATATTGAGCTTACATATATCTCATGCAGTTTGCTCTAGTTTAAGGAATAAGATTCAATAATAATTAGGATGACTTCTCTATGCCTCTATTTCAATCTAGATATCAGTGATAAAGGAACTATACAAACACTATAACACCATACATAGATTGTAGGTTGAATTTGCCCCCCAACTTTCCATTCACACGGGTAGCAATGATGTGTGACTCGACACCACTCTTTGCTTGTGATGTCATAAGTTGTTATGGACATTCACTGCCAACGTGATATGGGACCTATAGGTTCACACACATAGGAACTCATCTAGAAGAGGAGTTTGATCTTAAATGATAATTGAATTAAGTACTAAAGGGTTTAGGTACTCAATTCACACAAGAGATCGACCGATTGGCTGACTAAACTGCCAAATGGCTATCTCACTGGGTGATACGGTTGTTTGGACAGCCAGACGGGCATCTAAAGTGTTGAGCCTACCATTTGGGTTCTTAGGAAGATCAAAAATTAAATGGCTTAGTTCTTCCCTATGAACCGACCAGTTCAAGTTGTTGAACCAATCATGTCAACTCAAACTCACCAGACGACCATCTGGGTGAGTGAGATGGGCATCTCGCTTGTGTAAGATAGCCCAATTGGGATAAATGAAAGTTTTGGAGTTTTCCCAAACTCATTACAATTGCAAATTCTTGGGGTGCAAACAAATTAATGTATGACATTACTAAGGAAACGATTTGTCGATTCATATTTGACTGGGAAAGCGCAAAACAACCATCTCACGTCCCAGATGACCATTTTGCTTAGTGAAACAACCGTCTCACATGCGAGATGACCATCTCACTTGGTGAGATGACTGTTTTGTCTCACGTAGGTTGTGAAACTTTGTGAAAATTCAAGATCTACTTGTCCTTTCCACTCCCACTTTAGTCATGCATTGGCTAGGGATTGGGAACCCTGACCCTAACCCCTCCTATATATAGAGGGGTACTGAGGGTTTCCCAGAGCACAACTACTACATAGACTATTGAGAATTAGTTGCTCTGACAACTGTTGTCCTCTCTAGTTGTAGTAACCACGAGAGCCCAAGCAAGTCCTACTTGACTAGGGAGGGATAGCCATGGGAGAGCAACAACTGAGGATCATTGTTGTGGGAGAGCATGTTGGTGACTAGTAAACCAACGGGAGGGACAAATCCTTCCTTTCTATTCTTATGGGATGATAGGAGTTCTAGTTGGTCCGTGTAGACTACTCTAGAGGCAGGAGTTTGTTGGCTGCTGCTAGGAGGGCAACATCAACTCGCAGTCTGTGGCGAGATCTAAGGAGTTGTTGTAATAGTTGTCTGAATCAGATGCCCGTGGAGCAGCAATCAGATGAGTCTGAGTGTGATTAGGAGCTACAAAGACACCATCCAAGATAGAGTGTTCATATACATCAATGATGATTGTCACTGGCTTGCTCCAAGACCAAGTATATCTTCGTGAAACCATCCTTCCCATTGCATAGTTTTTGACACGATCTGCTGGTTAATGGGAAATATATCAATAAAAAATTTGTTTCCGCTGCCTATATGATGTCGTATTTTCCTACAAGAGGTTGTGGAAGAAAGATAACATAATTAACCTAAGATAATAATGTCAATGGCTATGAGAAATATACATGAAGATAAATAATATGTAAAGTTTTCCATGTTTACAAATGTTTAATTCATGTTTTCTTAAAAGGTATAGTTATCTATCAGTTTGTACAATGTTGCTCAGTCTCCTTTACTCTAATGTTTTTTAGTTTTTCTTTGCACAGATGGGGCATGATGCTCGTAGGTAAAAAGCAACGTCAAATATGGATCCATGAGAAGATCAATCCATAAGGAATAGCTCAAGGTTTTTCCTAGAGGGGTTCCATCTACCAAGATGATCCAATCATTTAGATTCGAGTTTCCTTCATGTTCTAAGTCATGTTTATATTTTAGATGATATATTCAAGAACTCAATTATACTAGTTTACCTTCAAAAAATGTACAAATCATATTTCTATTAATGCATGGTGATTGTTTACTTCATTTTCAATGTGTATTTTTCTTATGACATCCCTTTGAGATAAAATTCTCCATGTTATGGAAAACATGGGAGTTTCTTCCTCTAATACAAGTATGCTTAAAGGGGGTTTATACCCACCTACCTCCACCTTATTTCCACCTTTCCCAACCTCAAAACCCTAGTTTTATAGGATTTTGGTTACTTCCACCTTCCATTCAATGTCATGCAACCATCAAGGAGGGAGATTCAAGAGTTGCAGCTACTAGGAGGATGAGAAGGAGCATCTTTCCTCAAGCTTCCATGGCTATTCACTCCTTTACTTCTTTTTCCTTCTTTTATTTTGTTATGAGTAGCTAGGAACCTTAGGTGGGTTATTTAGGGACAAAATGTGAATTTGATATCATTTTGGGGGGAAATAACTTGAAAACCTTAAAAGTTTGTTTAATGTTTATTGTCTTCTACTTATATCCATTTCCCATAAATTTATCTTGTGGTTTGTGCTTACAAACATGGATTGCTTGTTGATTTTTGCTTGAAGCCACCTAGATTGTAGGAGAAAATGGTTTATATGAGGCTATTTTAGGATTTCTCCTAGGTCCAATTAGTGGATCCATATCTAGTAACCTATCTTCCCACATACATATCCCCTCTTCTACTTCTAGGTATGGGATCTAAGCAACTAGTGTAGGAACACTTAGTGCAATTGTCTTGGATCTTTTTAAAGGCTACAAGTAGAGGATGTGAGGTCTAATAGCCTCATTTCCACCCTCCACACTACCCTTGGCCCCCAAATACCCTAAGAACCCCTACTCTAGAAACCTATACTTCATCGACCCTATTAGAATTTCACCTATACCCTAGTCCATGTGAGCATCACATGGTTGGATAGGGAGTGCTAGGGTGTAGTTCCCCTTCGCACTCCTTATTCCACCCATATCCAACTAGTAGATTAGGTAATTATTTAGCAACTATCTTGTTTCTTGGTTTAAAAATCTAAACGAATGAGCATAGTTTGCATGTTATAACCCCTAACCTAGGTTCTAGTCACATCCCCCCAAACGGCCCATACCTCCATAACTTGCTTGAACCCAAATCGCTTCATTTCTATTTAAATGCTTACTTAGTTAATTACTTTACTTGAATTCTTAACTAATTGTCTTGTTCTTGATATTCAGGTCTTCCTAGAGTATTTAGTGTTCCTTTGAGCTTGATTGTGCTAGTTTTTTCTAGTTACTTCTAGTTTAGGTCCTTAATTTCTCTAGTTTCCTGAATTGCTAGTTTAGTGCAATTTCTTGCTTAGTCCAGGACATATCTCTCCCTAGGTGGTTAAATAGTATTGCTTTGATAGTGTAGTAATAAGAATTAGATCTTTCTTTGTTTTCCTTAGCTCAAATTTCTCTTTTTTTGCTTATCTTGCTTTTCCTTGTTAATTAGACTTAAACTATCTACAGTTAACTTAGGTTTTGCTTCTTTATCTTTTAATTACTTGCCTAGATCTTTAGAGTAATCCAAAATAATCAACCTAAAACCCTTCAACCCTAGACTCCATATTAGAAACCCATCCAAAGCATGTAATCTCTAGTGCCACCTCTCTCCATGAGGATGGACTCCTATTTTTCCACCTTCCTATACTATGGAATGAACCTGTGTGCTTATAGGTGAGTCTTTATGTATTTGAATCATGATTGACTAGGTTTATAAATTTTGTTAGCCCAAGTGTGTGCATATTTCACACACACAAGCTTTCTATCTCCACTTCTAGGGAGAAAGGTGATCGAACTAGCTAGTTAGTTTAGCTTTGAAATTTTCCTATTGCCCTCATGATATATGTTCTTCATTCTTCTTGTTTCTGTTGCATAGTTGTTTACTAACTTAGGTTCTTTTGATTGGTTGTGCCTTGTGTAGGTGATAACTAGTGCATGTTTGTACATCATTCACTTTCTATTCACTTGTTCCTAGTTGATCCTGAGATAGGAAGAAGAAGGTGTAAAAACCAACACAACCAACACCAAAAAGTTGAGATAGAAGATGATATGGAAGATCGAGATGTGCATGAGTAGCCATGTCCACCTCAACCCGTAATGAAGACATTGCATGATGACTTCATACTATGAAACTACACTTATATGATTTCTACTAGAGTGGATCAAATGATGGGTTAATAGTTCTCAATCCCACTGGCTCTTCATAGACTTCTCCCTCTACTCTATGGGGTTGAGAATGAAAACCCATACTAGCATATATATGATTTCCTAGAGATGTGATCTACCTTACTCATGCCTACAAATACATATTATTCCATTAGGCATATCTTGTTCCCCTTCTCTCTCAATGATAAGGCAAAGGAATGGTACTTGTCTAAGATGGAACTTTTTACTTGGGAAGCATTACATAATGGTTTCATAAACAAATTCTATCTGGTTTCCAAACTGACTCATATGAGAAGATACATAACCTCCTTTGGTCAAAAAGAAAATAAATGGTTCCATGAGATGTGGGAAAGGTTTCAAAAGATACTATGAGATTGTCCTCATCATGAGGTGCCTATTTGGCAATTTGTTTCTATAATTGGTCAAACAATGGTTGATTCATCTTGTGGTGGAGCTTTCACAGCCAAGGCTTCAGAAGTGTCTTGTCCCCTTTTTTATCATTTGGCTGAAAACTTTTGACACCAAGCTTCTAGTGTAGATGTTGTTTTGATAGAATCATGGGGGTTGTCCCTCCTCAAGCCAAGGATGATGCAAATTCCCAAATGTTGAAAATATTGGAAAATATGATGAATATTATGAAGACTCGTGTGGGAGGTTCATATAGCCACTGCACCAATCTGTGGAAGCTCTTTGTGAGGAAGTTCAAGCTCTACAATCCTATAGCAACCGGAACAACGAAGGTCAAATCTCTAACTCCTACACGCTGAAATGGACAAAACACCCAAACTCCCAATGGAAGCAATAATGGGACCCATGACCAAGGAACAATTCATGATTTGAAGAAGTCCTTGGGATATTGAGGAGCTGAGATGCTGTAAATAAAGATGTGTCTACTCATAGACACCCCATTAGTCCCTTAGAGAAAAGATCATACCAAAATTTATTCTCGCTTGCCTGTCGCGAGGAGGGTAGACTTCCGTCCCAAACAATGACTAACCCAAACAATACTAGTGATTTCGTGGGTGCTCCTCAAGGTGTCTACATTCCACCACAAGGATAAGTTTCAAACTTGCCACAACACCAAGGACCTCCCAACCCTTATGCTCCACCACCATCATAGCCTCCATTCAACCTCCAATAAACCTCATAAACACCCCCTCAATGTCAACAACCACCTCTCCTTTCAGTCAAGTCACTTTGTGCCTCACCTTTCTATAAGTCTCCTTGAGGAGCAGAGTAGTTAGGGTTCTCACAAGGTTGTCTGACCGACGAGCATCAAGTTGTCTTCTTTAGTTGTTGGTCTACTTGTTGGTTCCATTTATGGGGGAACGATTTGAGTGGCCCTATCCTTTCTATTTTCATGCTCTGAATCTGGCTGAAGACAATCCTTCTTTCGTTCGGGCCATAAAGACAACGTCTAAAGGGTTTTCCTCAGCTTCAGCTTCCAGGCAGAGGACTTCAAGACAACTGAGTGTTGCTGCCTCCTCTAGATCCTCCAAACCTTTCTTGGATTCTAGCGAAGGTGTGTGCAGGTGCTTGACTGTGATTGTCTGCTGACTAGAATGTATTGGCCATCTCACTGATGCGGTAGAATGGGCGAACACATCCGCTAACACATTCTGACTTCTGTGAGACGTGAGTGATCTCCTTGAATTTCAGAAGTCAGGATTGCATAAACTTAGCGTACTTGGATAGTTTTGTATCAAGGGCACCAGACTTGCTAAGAGTCTAATGGATCACAAGTTAGGAATCTCCTACTAAGTTGAGAAACTCCATTCCAAGATCCAGTGTGTGTCAACCCTAGAATTCTTGTATTTGCCCACATTGTTGGTAGCAGGGAACATGACTGGTAAATGACATGGTGAGTCCTTGAGGTGTGAGAAGGACTGCCCATATTCCTGCCCCTTGTGCATTCAGCATCGAAGTGTAGAACCCACACATTTTGATTGTGAACCTCATTAGTATGTATGGATCGGGTCCTCGTTCATGATAGGAAGGATAGCAAAATGGTCAGCAATGGCTTGGGCTTTGATTTTTGGTGGACAAACTTGAGATCGAATTCAGTGAGTAACATTTTCCACCTTGCCAGTCGACCTGACAAGGGTTCTCGAACATTTGATTGGATCCATTTACACGATGTACCAAACCTTGTGGGTCAAAAAATAGTGTTTGAGTTTCTGAGAGGGCCAAACTAAGGCTAAGCACGTCTTCTCTATATAAGAGTAGTTCTTGTTCTTCTCATAGGGAAAAAAATATCTAACTCAAGTAGTACACTACCCTATCCTTCTTCTGGTCATCGTGTTGTGCTAGAATAACCCCAAGGGTGACTTCAAAGACAGAGAGGAACAGAAGGAAGGGAAGTCCCAATACTGGCATTGTTAGGACGGGCGGTGTAAGGAGGTAGTGCTTAATCTCATCGAATGTAAGTTGGCACTTGGCATCCCAATGAAACTCAACCTTGAAGAAGTGGGAAAAAGGTCTTGCATCACTCGGCATGTTGAGCGATGAAGCGGCGAATAAACTACCTCCATCAATCCTCTGAGCTCCTTTTGGTTCTTTTGGGGAGGCATCTCCATAATTTCTTGTGCCTTGGAGCGATCCACCTCAATCCCTCGTCTCTCATAAAGACAGGGACATGTCTAAGATGCATATTGATTTTAAAAAGATTCCATGATATTGATTACATTCCTCTTCCATGATGGATCAAGGGAGGGTTGAGTGACCTGAATTACATCCCTATTTGCTGCACGATTGGAATTATTGATATAACTTTGACTTGACTACTTCCACTTTGCCCACACCGCACGGTCCCTCTAAGGCAGAATGCTCCCCTACCGATGCTTTTTGACATCCCACTTGGTGTGATGCCCCGTTCATCTTTGGCACAGGTCGATCAGTGGGCTATTACACACTCTTTCAAGTCACCACATCAATACTCACTCCTCTACACCAACCTCCACAAAAAACTCCACAACAAACAAACTATATACTTTAATCCCCAATCCATCACACCAAAGGGAATCACCACCACCTCAATCATCATGATCCCCCTCCTCCCCATGAGCAAGTGAGCATGGTGATGGTCTTGAGGTATGATAATTTTGTTCAAAATCTAAAAGGGGAACCAAAAAATGTGACAAAGTTCATGAAGGAAAACCATTGTTGAAAGGTTCTTGTGAGGGTGCCAACAGCAGCAAAAATTCTTCTTTCCCACCATTCTATGAGAGTGCCAAGTACATTAGGAATTTTGGCGTACCACCTTCTTGTGAAAGTCCCAAGGGAACTAACAAATATGTTGTCCCTTCTTCTTTTGAAATATTAACACCGTGTATCCCACATTTGTTTGAGGATATACCACCAAGTTCCCCAACCGTCAATCCAAGAAATTCTAGCATGATACTCCAAAGTTGTCAAGTTTTCAATGTGATGGAGCCTCCTATCTTTGATGCCTTTGAAGACTCCTTAAGGAATGGAAAAGAATAGCATGAACATTCTGAAGGTATTGAGGCGGGTGAAGGTCAACACCTTAGTGCCTGACATCATCAAGTAAATCCTAACCTATGCAAACTTCCATAAGTGTGTATATACCTTCTAGAAAAGATAAGGGGGAGTCTAACCAAGAGCATCTTGTAAAATGAGTTGCAAGGTTTCATTGAAGAGAACTATGGTTCTCAGTTCTATGATGATGACCCTGAAGGAGAGGAAGATGAAGAGAAACACTTAAGAAGCTCACATGAACCTTGGTAAGAAGATCATGTGGTGAAGGAATTTGAGAGGATCACGTATGATGAGGATGGAACCACGTTTTTTGTGAATGGATGATGAATCAAAGAACATCAAATCCTAGATGAAGGAAATAAACTCAGTTCTAATGGGAGGTAACCCACCTAAGTTTGAGATTCTTTCTCTCAAAACCAATTCCTTATTATATTTTTGTTTTTCACTTACAACAAATACACATACACCACATATGATAGTTTTTATATTTGTGAATCATGTTAGAACAAGTACTTTTATGGAAAGATGGTGCATGGGGGATCTACCCAAAGAGAATATCAAAATTGAGAAAAGAAATTGAGCTAATTGGAAAAACTACAAGAAAGCAGCCACCATGACCATTCCACACAACACGGTCATGATACCTACCAGCCACCATGACCATTCCACACAGCACGGTCATGATACCAGCCAGCCACCATGGCTTTTAAGTCTAGATTGGTTGTTTTGGATCTTCCCTACCTACTGAAAGTAGTTGATCTCTCCCCGTATTGTCAATTGTCCACCACAATTCCATGCCCATCACCCTATAATTCTCATATTCTAACTCATGTCGAGGACATCATGGTTTAAAAGTTTGGGGTGGTAGGGCTGTAAGCCCTTGTGGTACCCCACATTGATATGTATCTTGTTCTAAATTCTTATCCAAGATGATCACAAAGTATAACTAACCTTTAAACTTGTCCATCCAAACTTGTTGTGTCTGCTTTGCAACATATCAAGTAGTTTATTTTCATGCACTTCTTTTATATTTTCTAAACTTTTTTTCTGTTAATACCATTCCATGCCATGCATTGCATTTCATGTAGCTTTTTGAACTTTTTGTGTGTTTTCGCTATAACTTTCATGATTTTTGTTTATTTCTTATTAGTGTAAGTCTAGATGTGACTGGAGGCAATTCAACATCATTTTTTCCAATTTTTCCTATGCTTGAATATACTTTCCTAATAGTTTGTTCTGACCCAATCTTTATACTTGAAGTTGATAATGTTGATCTTTAACAAATGCATGTTACATTCTCATGGATTATTTCTAAATAGTCTCAATTATTGACTTTTTACATGTGAATCACCTCTTTTGTGCTTGTGCAATGTATTGGTTGAATTGTTATTTAAGAAAGCCACAAACACTTAGGGTTGACGAAATCATGAGAAAAAAGTGGTTTTCATATTGCTCATTCATGTGGCGTGCTATTACTTGAATAAGTATTGAAGTAATTTTCATGCACGGGATCTCATGTTGAAACCCACACTAGTGACTCCTCTTCTGACTCATTGTTATTTCATCACTGCTCACCTCTCTGCCTCATGAAAGAATGTCAAAGTGCACAAATTAGCTTTGGCCACCTCCAAAAGTTTGGGGTGACCATATCTATATTCCCTCTTCTTTATTCTCATCACAATATGTGATAACTACATTAAGGGTAAATAAAAAGAGAAAATTAGAACGAAAGATGCTCTATGTAATAGCACAAATAAAGAAAAGAAGGGTTCTCCTATGTAAGAACCTCTAATATTTTACCGCAACCCCTTTCTTCCATTTGTATACCCATTGAGATAGGAACCATAAAACCTATTTCATTTCAACCTTTCTCACAGCCATGTAGGTCACATAGTTTGGTTTGAGATATGATATTGAATGCATGAAGCTAAAACAACACTCTGAGTCATCTTTTATTGTAACCACCATGAAACTGTTTACCTAGAATAGTATGAGATCCATGTAGATTGATTGTGTGTTCTATGTCCTATATTTGAAGTGTGTATGCTCAGTGATTTAATCACAATTGGTTTGTGAAAGAGGAGAGGGTAGAGGTCAAAGACATGTACTTAGTCATCATTAAACCCATGTAGTAAATATACATATATTGCAATGCATTTTTCATTTCTTACTTGTTGAAAAATTGAAGAGAGATTGATTTGGAGCATACTTGAGGGCAAGTATGTTTTATGTTTGGGTGGTGATGCTTCCCTATTTCAGGGCTTCAGCTTGAGCCTTTGTGTTCCTTAATCACATCCAAACTTAGTAGTGTGCATGTTGTTTTGCCTAATAATTGGTTTACTATAAAATGCACTTATAGACATTATTTGCATGATTTTTAGGTTCTTGGACCAGGCCTTGGATGGATGGGAGAGGAGGACAATCTAAGGGCTTCTCCACCCCTGTAGGAGTCTAAGGAGGGTCAAATAGATCCCCCAACCTATCCCTAGTGGCCAAGGGTCAAGCCAAATCCCACAATATGGTTATCCTACCCAGTACGACCGTGCTAGCAACCTTCAAGCATCCACATCAACCTAACGTTTTCACTTGTACTAGAACAGTCATTCCATCTCAGTGGATTTTGATATACTCTATGCACCACGGCCATGTTGTCCAAAACAGCCATGCTTCCAGCCAAACACTAGCTTTTTCAGCACTAATTTTTCCATGTTTCCCCCACTTAACCTAGTGTTTCCCTACCACCTATATATACATGAGTGGCGGTTATAGCATGAGGTTACCCTAGAGATTATTCATTGAGCTCTCACCTACTCCCACCTACCTCCACCTTATTTCCTCCTTCCCCAACCTCAAAACCCTAGTTATTTAGGATTTTGGCTCCTTCCACCTTCCATTCCATGTCATCCAACCTACAAGGAGGATGCTTCAAGATAAACGCTAGCTAGGAGGAGAAGAAGGAGGATCTTTCACCATGCTTCTATGGCTATTCACTCCTCTACTCCTTTTCCTTTTTTTGTTTGCTATAAGTAGCTAGGCCCCTTAGGTAGGTTGTTTAGGGCCAAAATGTGAATTTGATACCATGTTGGGGAAAATAACTTGTAAAACTTAAAAATTCACTTTATGTCGATTGTCTTCTACGTTTATATATTTCCCATAAATTTATCTTGTGGTTTGTGGTTAAAAATATGGATTGTGTGTTGATTTGATTTTAACCACCTTGACTCGAGGATAAAATGGTTTGTGTGAGGCTATTTTGGGGCAGATGTTAGGTTCAATTAGTGGATCCCTAACTAGCACCCTATCTTCCAACATGTATCTCCTCTCTTCTACTTATAGGTGAGAAATCTAAGTAGATAGTCTAGGAGCACTTAGTGTAATTGGCTTGGAGCCTTCTAAAGGCTAGATGATAGGTGTTGTGAGGTCCAATACCCTCATTCCCACCCTCTATTACTACCTTTGTCCCCCAACTACCCTAATAACCCCTACTCTAGAATCCTAGAATTTCTAAATCTTATTAGAATATAATTTCATCTAAACCCTAGTCCAATTGAGCCTCATAAGGTTGGATAGGGTGTGCTACAGTGTAGTTCCCCTTCACACACCTTATTCCGACCATGGCCAATTAGTAGTTCAGGGGAATTCAGTAGAATCTATCTTGATGTTTGATTTAACAAACTAAATGAATGAGTGTGGTTTACATGTTATAATCGCCAACTTAGGTTCTAGCCACATTCCCCCATACGGCCCACACCTCCATAACTTGCTTGAAACCCAAATTAATTCCTTGCGAGTTAATTCTTTCCTAGTTAGTTGTTTTACTTGCCTTGTTAACTAATTGTCTTATTCTTGATACTTAAGATTTCCTAGAGTAGTTAGTGTTCCTTTGATCTTTATTGTTCCAGTCCTTTCTAGTTAGTTCTAGTTTAGGTCCTAAATTTCTCTAGTTTCCTAATTGTTGAGCTTTATTGTGCCAGTCCTTTCTAGTTAGTTCTAGTATAGGTCCTAAATTTCTCTAGTTGCCTAATTGTTAATTTAGTCTAATTTAGTATAATTTATTCCTTATTCTAGTTCATTTCTCTCCCCAAGTGGTTAAATAGAATTGATTTTCTAATGTCGTGTTAGAATCAGATCTTTCTTTGTTTTCCTTAGCTCAAATTACTCTTTTTTTGCTTAGCTTGCCTTTCCTTATAATTAGACTTATATTGTCTAGGGTTAACTTAGGTTTTGCTTCTTGATCTTTTAACTGCTTACTTGGACATTTACTGTAAGAAAACCAAACAAATATCAAACCCTTCAACCCTAGACTCCATATTAGGAACCCAACTAAATCGACTAAGCTCTACTGCCCCTCTCCCTAGGGATCGACCCCTATCTTGCCACCTTCCTATACTACAAAATGAACCTGTGCACTTATGGGTGAGTCTTTGTGTATATTCAGTGTGTCATGGAATAGGGTTATAAATTTTTTAGTCCAAGTGTGTGCATATTGCGATCACACGAACACGCAAAAGAAATGTGCGGCCAATGAAGTCAAACCATGCAAAAAGTTTGTATTTCCCTCAGAGGAAAAATAGAAGAGAAATCAAATGAGAGGAAGGAAGTTAAAAACCCAAATGGGATTTATTTCTTTCTAAGCTCTCTTACCATGGCTTCTAAGAACTACCATGATGAATAGCCAATAGGGGTTCTAGACCTCTTCATGCCCTAAAATGATACTAGTTGGCTTCGCATGTACTTGGCGAAGTCCCCCTTTGTATACTTATTCAAGTTTCATCTGAATACTACCCAATCAGATGTTTTCAACTGGTTAAGTATACTTCTATTTGATCGGATGACTTTCACTATTAGGTCTACATTCACATTATATTCAGTCAGATATGCCCTTATGATTTCAACATTTGTAGTTGTTTGCAAGAACGACTCTATATGGCTCCTCATTTATAATGGTTGAATCATGTATGATTCTTGGAAATGATGAGGAATCACTAAAGGAGAGAATGACCACTCAGATCATTGGAGTTTCTTTCTCATCTTTTTTTTAGTAGTATGTGTACTACGTGCATTTGATATCATCTAAAAAAGTTCTACATGAATACCTCTTTAATGTGATTGTTGTTTTTTATTGTGTGTGAATGGTTTCTTAGTTCTTCTTCCCTGTTGCCCCTAGTATAACACATTTACTCAGACACTTGGAATCCACCTAAGTAGAATCTTCCTTATTCTATATCTAGCTTCTAATTTGTGCCACAAGTTTTTTCCTAATCAAATAATTTGTTGACGACTCATAAGGGTCAATGGATGGTTTGACATAATCTCTTACTAGTGTTGATAGATGGTAATTGAGTCCTGGGAGGTGATCAAATATGGGAGGCAAGTCATCAGAAAGCTCGTGATAAGATGTGAAATTTATCTTCCCATACTTAAGGTTCTAAACTCATATTTTTATTTGTTATTTTGATTAGATATCAATTATTTTCACTTATTGTTTGATTACATATTTAATAACATTTAATTGTATTGGTGACAGAAGGAAATTTTAATTGGTCGCATCTTGTGTAGATGTAGAAGTTTTGACTCTCGAGTGTGTGATTATTTTGGACTAAAATGGTTAGAAACATCCAATATATATAGTGTTGAGTTAACGATGAAAAATCACGCCAGAAAGTGCATATAAACATATATGAAAAATAAGGCTGAGGAATACATAATTTACATAGTTTGGTCAAAATAATCAATGAATATAGAAGAAGAGGATAACTATTCACATTTGATAGAAGTATATAAGAGGATCAAAGAGTATGGGAGGACTTTTTAAGGAGACAAATACACCCTAGAACTCATGTGTCCTCCTCAAATACATGCTATATAATGATAAAATAAAACTAGAAATAGGTTTATATTCATATATGTGTAAGACACATTAAAATCCTTACTTGATGTCTAAAAAATTGATTATAACGCACAAATCCCTCCTTTCAGATTGGGTCTAGGTCCTATTTATTTTAGTACTTACATTGGAAATTAGTTCATTATAATACTTCAAAGTACATAACACATAAGGCAATGACATATAATAGTGTGAACACATATAATATAAAACAGAACATAAGTGTTGCACTCTTTTTCACTAGAGACAACTTTCTTTTCCTTTTCCCATCATATCCTTTGTGTTCACTCTGAACTTTTATCGGTGGTGGTTCTAGTGTAATGTCCAGGCCAATAACAAGTTCAACACAGTCCGCTCACCAATATTGAGTTCATTTATCAAGTGAAATAATATGTGGACCAAAAAGTTCTGATCCCTATTGCAAATCTCATTTATCAAGAACCAGTAGACTATTGAAACTAACAAACCATATCAGAGGAGAAACTTGTGCGCACACACTAGTTGTTTTCTAATGTAATGTTTGGATTGATGAAGGGGTTAACACTATCCACTCACCTGGCATTGAGTGACTTAATCAAGAACTGAGGTTAGGGATTAGGAGTCCCAAGGGACAGATCTATAGAAAAACTCTTAAGTACACACTTCTTGTTTGTAATCTAGTAATTCAATTGTGCGTATATAATTTTTTTTGCTAGTTTTCTTTCATATCCATATCATACTACAATGGTACACCATCACTTGTGATTACACTTAGTCCGTATTTTGGCAGGGTGTTGTTTCTAGCCATTAAGCTCAAATGTAATGCTTTTGATTGTAACTAGTAAAATGCACATGCATGTGTATTTTTAAATTTACAGTTCATAGATTGAAAAAGTATTGAGTCATTTGGATCTGGTAATCTAGTGAGGTATTCTATTTCTTTAAGGTATTCTAAGTATTGTATTTGTAATAACATCGTTTGGATACTACAATGCGATTTTATCAATTTCAGTAGTCCAAATGCGGCATTCTCATCCCTTCACATTCTACGACCCTTGCAAAGCACACCAAATTTGGTGAGATTTGGAATACCAGTCCACCCCCGATAGTGTCCTGCCGCTTCCGATCCCTCACTTCTCCTTCCCCGATTGTTTCCTCCCTCATCCTCCTCCCACCACCATAACTCGTCCCCATCCATATCTCCACCTTCCCTGTATCCAATCTCCTCCATTGATTCGTTAGGGTTGTGTCCCAAATTTGCTGGATATGATTCCATCTCATCTCCTTCCCCCATCGTCTTTTCTCCACCATTAGCACTGATCTCTTCTGTGGCAACACTGCTTGGTAGTTCACCCAAATCTGCATATCCATAGTTGTTGATTTCTCCATATGAACCGTGATCTGATTCCCTCTACAACGTTGTAGCCTTCGGTCCCAGCATCAAGTTATCCACCAGTCCCAATGATGGGATCCCAACCATGACCATCTTCCCACATGTGACTCTCTCCACAGCTGCCTTCAACAAGACATGGTTGTCGCAGTGCGTATGCAGTTGAGTAGTGTGTGGGTTCCAGGGGAGGAGAAGCTAGAAACGGATGGCAGATGATTGTTCATGAGCGTAAGGAGGGGGAAAGTAATAGGAAGATGGTTTTGAGTGGAGACGAGTAGGACAAAGGGAGGATGATGCTTTCAGAGAGGAGCAGAGATCAGCTTGGCAACAGCTAGCCGTGAGCAAAGTTGGTTTCTTCCTTTTCCTTCGAGGTGACTGTGTAGGACATGGCCGACGTGTATGATCCTCCATTCTAGAGCTATGCCATTCTAGAACTGTGCCATTCTAGATCTGCCATTCTAACTCTGTCGTTGTGTGTTTTTTATGTCATTTAAAACAATGCAGTGGCTTTGAATTCAATTTCTCAATCGGTGTAAAAATTTGCATTGCTATTTGTAAAATTTCAAGTGTATGTGAAATTTGGTTGTGTGCAGTCTCAAGTATAAGGTGCAAGGTGGGATTAATATAAATGCTGCATTCTGAATACATGTTTACCAAACAATGTGATTTAAATGGCATTATTAGTAATCATTGTGGTTCTAAATCCAAAGCCATCCAAACATTGTAGTTAAGAATTATGGGATTTGTCAATTGGGTAGTTAGAATCCCATTAGTTGTTAACTACTACAGTAGTCACAAATGGGCCATCCAAACAGCCCCTAATATTTTTTTTAATTTTTAAACATTAATATAGTATAGCTTTGGTGCGTTTTAAAGACTTTAACTATAACAAAATGGGATATAATCCAACATAGTAAAAATGATCAAAAATAAAAAATATCAAGTGGCAAGTATTTTCATTTTACTATTATAATACTTCATTCTATGATGATATCAATTTCATTATGGCAAGGAGTTGATCTAGAAAAAGTAATATTTTAATTGTCATATGATCTATAAGTTTTAATATTGTTCCATTAGAAACATCAATACACTTTATATTTGATATAGAAAATTATACTTACATAAGTAATATCTTTTTAATATCGTATTGAACATCCACCAACTTATCTATAATGGTGAATCACAATGAGATTTCATTTTTGCTTCCTTGCTAGTTAATGCTTGCCTAGTTAGTTGCTTTCTTGCCTTCCTAACTAGTTGTCTCATCTTTGATAGTTAGGTCTTGCTAGAGTAATTAGTGTTCCTTTTAGCTTGATTGTGCTAGTTACTAGTTAGTGCTAGTTTAGGACCTTAACTACTATAGTTGCCTAAATTGTTATTTTAGTGTATTATCTTTCTTAGTCTAGTTCATTTCTCTCTAGGTGGTCAAATAGGATTCCTTTTCTAGTGTAGTGTTAGAATTAGATCTTGCTTTGTTTTCCTTCTATTTAATTTATCTTTTCTTACTTAGCTTGCATTTAGTTGTTAATTAGACTTAAATAGTCTAGGTTTAGCTTAGGTTTTTCTTCTTGCTCTTTTAATTTCTTACTTGGACCTTTAGTGTAACCGAACAAAATTAACCTCAAACCCTTCAGCCCTAGACTCAACATTAGGAACTAGCTAAGCTGACTGAAGTCTAGTGCCCCCTCTCGCCATAAGGATAGGAAACAAACTCGTGTGGTTGTGAATGATTCTTTGTGTATTTGCAGCATGTCATCGACTACAGTTATCAATTTTGTTATCCCAAGTGTGTGTGTCTCATATGTGCACAAACACAAAGAAGAAACTTGTGACCAATGAAGTCAAACTAGGTGAAAAGTCTATCTTGCCCTTAGCTGAAAAATAAAAGAGAAAGAAATGAGGGGTGGTGAGGTAATAAAACCAAAGGGGATTCATATCTTTCCTCACTCTCACATCATGGCTGCCAAGTAGCACTAGGCTGAGTAGCCAACATGGGTTCTAGACCTCTTTTCACCCTGAAACGAAACCAATTGGCTTCGTAGGACCTTGGAAAAGTCCCCTTTTGTATACTTATTCAATTTCCATTTGAATGCTACTCGATCAGTTTTTTTAACCTGGTAGTACACTTCTATTTGATCGAATGACTTTCAATATTAGGTCTGCACACATTATATCCAACTAGATACATCTTTTTGGTTTCAACATTTGTAGCTATTTGCAAGAACGGATCTATGTTGTTCCTCATTTACAGTGTTCGAATCATGTATGATACATGGAACCAATGAGGAATTACTATAAGAGAGAACCATAACTCAGATAATTGGAGTTTCTTTCTCATCTTCTTTCTGATAATAGGAGGCATACTTCATGCATTTGACATCATCTAAAAAAATTTCTTTCTACATGAACACATATTTAGTGTGACTACTGTTTCTTGTTGTGAACAAACTTTTGCTTGAGTGCTTCTTACCTATTGTCCCCAATATAACACATGTACTCAGTCACCCAAACTCCACTTGAGAAACATCTTTCTTTTTCAATCTCTGGCTTCGAAGTTGTGAAACAAATGGTTAATCTATCACATATTTCTTTGACAACTCATAAGGGCCAATAGAAGGTTTGACATTAATCTCTTATCAGTATTGAGAGATGGTACTTGAGTTGTGGGAGGTGATAAAATATGGGAGGCAAGTCATCAAAAAGCTCATGATAGAGAACTGTAAAATTTATCTTCCCAGACTTAACCTTTTAAAATTATCTTTTATTTCTTATTTTGATTAGATATCAATTGTTGTCACTTACAATTTGATTAAAATAATTAATATCATTTAGTTGTATTCATGATAGAAGGAAATTTTGGTTGGTCACATATTGTGTAGATGTGGATGTTTTGACTTTTGAGCGTGCAATTGTTTTGGAGTACAATGGTTAAAACATCCAATATATAGTGTTGAGAAAAGGATGAAAAATTGTGCAAACAAGTGTAGATAAACAAATATGAAATCATAAGGTTAAGGAATACATAATTTACATAGTTCAATCAAAATAATATATGACTATAGAAGAATAGGAGAACTTGTCATTTGGGAGAAGAACACAAAAGGAACAAAGAGTATGTGAGGACATTTAAAGGAGAGGAAGTACACCCTAGAGCGCATGCAACTTGCTCAAATACATGTTGTATAATGATCAAGAAACCCTAAAAAAAGTTTATATACATATATAGTTAACACACATGCGGCATGCACTTGAAAAGAAAATATGCCAAATTTTAATCCATGAGTGATTTAACAAAATAAAGTAAGATGTATATAAAAGTTACTTGTGTAGTAATTAAATAATAACATTTTTTAGAATATTTGATATTATTAGTTTTCTTCAAAATTCTAAATGAAGAAATAATTTTGCATAATCTTAATTATAAATTCGTAATTAATTTATGGCTTGATATAATAATGTCATAACAACTAATTTTTGTGTGAGAATCTTGCATTCTTTTGGACTTTATGAAAACATATATAAGTCCTATAATGTATATAGATGAAAGTTTGAACAACTTTTTACTTAATATGGATATAATTTGTTTTTTTTTAACCTTCAACATCATCTCATCTATGACATCATGTCTACTTTCTTAAGATGAGTAAGTTAAGTTTGCCAAGAAAGAATATGCAACCAAAGAAATAACATTTTTCCATAAAATAGGTAAGTTATTTCATAGCTGTAATATATCACAATGTATTGAGTAGCTATATAAATACACTTTTCAATACATTGGTAACTCTAATACCAAATTCAAAGACAAAGAAAATGATGTTTTTTAAAATAATTTATGGGACCTAGCTAAGTTGGATTGACTAACCTCATCAACAAAATAGAGCCGAACAAATAAAGGAGAAATTTCTCCCTTTTGGCATTCTATTATGTAAACCAATGTATTAAGCAATCAAGCTCTTAATTCTTATATGCCTTTAAATTGTGTACAATCTTATTGGAATCACTATATCAGCCATTATGACCATAATCCAAATGGTGTAGCCTTGCAGATTATAACTCAACATATTGGTGGTTGACTTCATATCCATTTCTTATATATCAAATAAAATGTTCAAACCCTCTTAGTCAGTGTGATTTTCTTAGAAATCTTTTCTGTTGTATGTGTTTACTTGTGATGAGCCATGCATAGGAATATATATGAGTAATCATTTTTTTGGTCAGTCAAAACTCGTCTTCCTTTTTTGTATTTTTTGTAGGAGTCCAAATTGTACAGTGTAGAAAGCATAGAAAAAATTTACAAGGAGCTCACAAAAGACTGTACAGAGTGGGAAAAACCAACCAACTATGACTATCTACATAGCAAGAAATCTTCAAAAAAATGAACCATGCTAACAAAACTTGAAGCATATACCTCCTCAGATTTCCACACATAAGGACCTGCTTTTAGAGTTGTATCCCTTTGAGGCCAAGAAACAACCATAGTAGTAACAATAGAAATTCAAGATGATTCCCAACCTAAACTTCAACCAGCAATCAAGATATGGATAAAACATAATATCCATGATAGAACACAGAAGAAAGTCCAACTACAAGATTCTCAAGGTAGATATTCAATGACAGATCAGAGAAGGGAATCAAAGCACCCATTCAACCAGCCAGCTTAGCACATATCTTAAGCAAATATCCATCCTGAACCCTTACTGAAACTAATAGCGAGACCAGGATAGAAGCCCAATACATAAGATCACCAAAAATAGCTTCACCAGCAGCAAAAATAGACATGCATAGAAGGAGTCCTCTAAGGTAAGATATTAGATGTAGAACCCAAACTCAATACAAGATATCAAATTATGGCCAAATCAACTTCCAAAGCTACCTCGTGCTCCTACAGCTATTAAGATGGACCCTTCTATTCCTTTATAACCATCAATGGTACACAATAAGAGAGCAAATGATCTTCACTCCTTTCTCTTTCTAAGCTAGAATAATTGATCAGTTTTCAGGAACAACATTAATAATATTTTTTTGGTTAGCAACATTCCAGACCTCACGAGTGTAGGAACATTTAAAACAAATATGATATGTATCCTCATAACTTTTTCTGCATAAAAAGCACATAGAGACTATAGGGATGTCTGTTCTTCTCAAATAATTAGAAGTAGGTAATTTATTTAATTTGGTTTTCCACATGTGAAACAAACAGTTCATATGACTTTGCAATCCTAGATCTATTTAAAGCATGAATCCTCGGTTCCTCTTATCATGATCTGATTCCACACGTCTTTAAGCATTACTTCTTTATTACCCTTAAAGGTAATGTGATCATCCTCCTCAAAATTGATGCCCATACTTTTCACAACCTCCAACAGAACCTGAGAGCTTATTGAAGTAAGGATATTCCACTCCATGTTGGAGATGATGGAACTTAGATTTGAATCAGAGGTAATTCTAGCTCTAATAATCATATCTTTATCAAAATTGTCAATAAGAAATTTCCGATTCACCCATGGATCATGCCATATTTTGAAGAACCTTCCTGACCCAATTTTGAACTCCACCATCATTAACAACTCATCCTTGGTCTTCATCATGTTAATGAACATCCAAGAAAAATTAGGTGACTGAGAAATATTCCAGAAGGTACTCTTCTTGAAATACTTTTCTCCAATCCATTTAACCCACAACGAATCTTTTTTACTTGCCAAATTCCATGTGTTGAGCATAAGGCATGCTTTATTTACCTCCTTACGTTTCCTTAACCCCAAACCTCCCTCTTTTTTAGGTAAAGTTACCATATCCCATTTAACCAGGTGGAGATTCCTCCTATCTTAATATTTCCCCCATAAAAATCTCTACAAATCTTGTCAATTTCATCCAAGGTAGAATAAGGGATAGGGAAGGCAAGGACCCAGTAAATATGCATAATGGATAATGTGGATTTAACTAACTCTAACCTTCCCGCCAGAGAAAGGCATCTAGCTTTCTAGCCTTCCAATCTTTTTCTAATGTTGTCAATGAGAATAGAGCATTGTTTTTTCCTCAACTTTCCTTGAAATAAAGGAAGACCCAAATACTTTGAATCCGATAAAACCCCTTCCTTTACATTAAGGATTTCAGACACCGAGAAAGCATCCACATTTTTGCCACAGAATATAGAGCTTTTTGCAAAGCTGATCTCCAATCCTGATTTACTCTCAAAATCATCAAGAAGGGATTTGATATTAGCTACATTGTGACCCACTACACTAGCAAAGATTATCAAATCGTTAGCAAAAATGAGATGAGAGCAATGTGTTGTTTTTGAAGCTTGAATGGGACAAATCTTCTTCTCTTCAACATTCCTTTTCATCATTCCAGAAAATCCTTGCATAGTAATCACAAATTGATACGGAGCAATGAGATCCCCCTATCTAACCCCATTTAGAGAAAAAATAAGCAAAGAAGGTTCTCCATTCACCAACACCTGATAGGAGGTCGATGCAAAAATACTATCAATCCATCTAATCCATTTCAAAGAAAATCCCATTTTGAAGAGAATAGAGAACATAAACTTCCAAGAAATAGAATCATATGCTTTGGAAACATCTGCTTGGATGGAAAATTTTGAATCCATGGGCTTTTTAAAATCACTGAGAATCTCATTAGATAGAAGAATAGCATCTTTTGTGCTTCTACCTTTGATAAAATTTCATTGATTCAAATCAATAACAGTAGGAAGCACAATTTGTAGTCTATTAGCCAAAATCTTGGAGATAATATTATAGAAGACATTACACAACACAATAGGTCTCCAATAAGAGATATAAGAAGGGTCAGCACCTTTAGGAAGAAGAGTAATAAACGTTCTATTAGCTTCTCTGATCATACTTCTATTGTCAAAAAACTCCTTCACATCATTATTGAACACAACATCCCCTATCACACTCCATGCTTTCTTGAACAAATGGATATTGAAACCATCTGGCCTAGGGGCCTTATCCTCATTTAGATTTGCCACCATATCATCTACTTCTTTCCTTGTAACTTTATCAGTGAGCATAATACTATGTTGTTTATAGATGCGAGCTCCATTCCAATCCCCTTCCCAAACACCGCCAACAGAGTCCTTGTAGAAAAGCTTCGAATAGAAATCCATAATATTACTCTAAATAATCTCATGATCATAACTCATTTCACCATTAACCATAAGGCTACTAATCGTATTTTTGTTCTGTCTAGTTCTCAAAGAAGAGTAAAAGAACTTAGAATTAAGATTCCCTTCTCTAAACCACTGAACTCTTGCCTTTTGTCTAATAAAAGATTCATCGAGAATGGTTATCTTTTTAGCAACCCCCCTTAGCTCCTTAGCCTTGTCCCTTTTAACTTCATTTAGAGGATCAAGATCTGCTTCTTTCTGTGCCTCAAGAACAAGACTATTTTGCTTAGCAACATTTTCAAAAATATCCCCATAAACTTTCTTGTTCCAGGTTCTCAGCTTGACCTTCAAATTTTCAAGCTTCCTATATAGTTTAAACATATCATAACCTTCAACATCCACCTCCCAAGCTTTCTATAGAATATCATTAAAATCAACATGCTTTGTCCAAATGTTAATGAATCTAAAAGGAGTATTAAATTTACTAGGATTCCCAATATAGAGGTTGATCTTTTTGTGGTCACTAATGGTACTCAAGAAACATTCACCTTGAAAGGACTCAAAGTACTTTTGGAAATTAGCATTATAAAAAATCTTGTCAACACTTGAAGTGATAAAACCATCCCCCTCCTGGTGATTATCCCAAGTGAAAAGGGGTCCACTCATGTCCAGATCAAAGAATCCACAGTTCAACACACATCTATTGAAATCATCCATGGACTTATTAGTCAAAGGATGTATCCCAATTTTTTCTTTCTCTTTCCTCGCTGCATTAAAATCCCCCATGATGACCCTCAGGCCATTAAAACTATCATGAAACTTCTCAATGTTCTCCCACAAACTCACTCTATCACAGTCATCATTATGCCCATACACAGCTGATAGAATAAAACTAGCCTCATCCTTCTGAACATTGGCATGAATGACTTGGTCATTTTCAGCAATCTTAGTAATATTATAGCTATTATATCTCCACATAATGACTACCCTATCTAAGGCATGAGAGTGTGAATTGGACATCCAATTAAAACCACCAAAATATATACTCATGCACTTAGACATCTTATTAGTTCTAATTTTAGATTCATTGAGAATGATAATGTCAATTATGGCCTTCCTTAACTCCTCTTTAAGAGTCAGAAATTTATTGCTAATACCTCTGACGTTCCAAGAGGTAATATGTATGGAGGTATTCATTTTTCACCACAAGTTGTCGAGCTGGCAGGCTCAACATTTTCTTTTATGATCTCCAAAACCCCCAAACTTATTTGGCATTGGGGAAAAACCAGAATTTGCAACCCTGTGAAAAATCCCTCTGTTAACTTTGCTTTGACACTTTGGGGGAGACTTAGATTTCTTCTTTTTGATCGGCACCTCCTTTAGAGACAAATATAGAGAGCTTGCAAAGCTATTAGGAGAAGTGATAGAAAAAATCGAGATAGGTGTGGATGGAATGGAACTTGCACCATCACCCTGTATATCTTTGGCTCTGCATACCAAATCTAGGTTATGAGCTTTTATCAGTTCATTGACTTTGTATACAGTGTCATCTTGAACAGACTGAGGGCCTTCTTCAGACTTAGGAAAATTAACAGACACTTGAGCTTCCACCCGAACTTCATAAGATTTCATTGGTTCTTTAGCCTTCCACACTAGAGACTTCTTCATCCCATCATCCTTACATTCTTGAGCAACATCAGATTGTATATTAGACGACAAAGGGACCATGTGATCCTGAAGCAAAGTAAACTAATTATCCAGCGCATCAGTCAGGTTGTTAACCTCCCCATTTTTTACTCTGTCGTCTTCTACTAAAAATGCTCCCATATGTTGAGCTCCACAATCATCATAACCAAAATATTCAAAAACATTACGTTTATAAGGAAACCATTCGTATTCTAGGTATATCTCATGGTGTTCCCCATCACTACTTGACAACACAATCGACTCTTTGCCTCCCACGACATCAAAACTTGGACCTGGCATAACCAATCCTCTCGTAGTTCCTTGTATGGTCATCCATTTTCCATGCCTCACCAAGATACGATCTACTCCTTTCCATCATCCTAATTTTCCCATAGTTCTAAAGGTAACTCATGGATTCTGACCCAGACCGAAACCTCTTCCATCTTCTACGAATTATAGGTTTATTAGCAACATACAAATTTCCATCCGACACCAGCCGCAGATCATCTATATCCGAAAACTTGATAACAAAGAATCCATCTCCTCTGTGATAGACTTCAATAGAACCTTTGAGACTCCATATCTGGTACAGGTGATTGATGAGAATGGGGATATGAGGAAAGAAATATATAATATACACGAACACACATGGATTCCATTTATTCGCATTCTCCTTAGCTTCCTCCTTTGGGTAAACCAATTTTCCTCCTGAGATTTGGATATCTTTTCGAGGTAACAGTAGCTCGCTTCTCTCCTCCTTATTGTGAATGGAATGCCAGTCTATAGGATCTTGAGAAGGGACAATATCCACATTTAGACTTGACTGCTCTTACACTGCACTAGTACCCTTGATTTTCCAGTGTTGTATAGGTTCCCAGGGAGATGACCGGCGGCTCTGAGTTGCCAAGTCCATCGTCTTCCCAGTCTCCCTTCCGTTCATTGTGCTCATTTCTATATATATATATATATATATATATATATATATATATATATATATATGAGTACGTTTTCATTGTCCGCGCGGGCACTGTAGCGGAGCTGCCCGTTTCAGAAAATGCGGTGGCATGTATTGTAAATAATCGAAAAAAGCAAGGACGCGGCAGTACTTACAGAAGAAACACATTCGCGACTCATTCTCCGCCCGAAAACCCCAATTCCGCCTTCTTCCTGCTCCAGAACTCCCAAATTCATCCACCTTGGTCTCCACTCCCCAACCTGAACTACCGAATTCTTCGGCTTGTGGTCTACATTGCCCATAATTTGGGTGATTTGGTCTGTACTTGCGCTGCTGTGTGTGGCGTTCTTCTCCGCTGCAGCATTCACCGCAGTTTCTGTCGCAACTGCTTTTGCCAGTCTCTGTCGCTGAGATCAAAATGGGGAAAACAAAGGTAAAAGCAAAGAAGGCAACAGGAAAGGGAAGTACAAAAATAACGGATAGTGGAGATTTGTTGAGCAAGCACTATGAAGATGTGGACAACATGGTAGAAGAGGTAGTGGCAACCATACTACAAGGAGATGAAACGACCAAGAGTATTGAAGAGCACAGCGAACATGCTATGGAGAGAAAAGAAAAGAAAGTTAAGAAGAAGAAATACAACGTTGAGAAAACTGACACTCTCCAGAAGACTGCTGGAGATGACAACACATCAGGGGAGAAACTAGTCGATGACGATACTGAGAAACAATTGGATGTAGTGCATGAACAGACTGAAGAGCCAGAAACAGACAACTCATCAGGGGAGAAACCAGCCGATGACGTTACTGAGAAACAATTGGTTGTAGTTCATGAAGAGACTGAAGAGCCAGAAACAGAAGATGTTGAAGAAGTTGAACAGGATGAAGCAGAAGATCGCAACAGAAACCAGAATAAGACTTTGGAACAAAAAACCAAGCAAAAAGGAAAAGTAAAAATTGCAGAAGAAGGTAACATTGATTATTTTTACACTTCTATATGAAAGTGTAACTTGCTGGACTAAAGAGTAACGGTGCTAACAATAGAGTAACTTTGATCACAGTAATTATCCTGAAAAGTAACTATGATCCAAGAAAAGTAACTAGATAAACTAACAAGTAACTATATTGACATGAAAGTAACTATCTGGATCAAAAAGTAACTGTTATACATCAAACAGTAACTTTATTCCAAGAAAAGTAACTAAAGTAACTTTGATCCAAGAAAAGTAACTAGATGAACTAACAAGTAACTAAAGTAACTGAAAAGTAACTATGATCCAAGAAAAGTAACTAGATGAACTAACAAGTAACTATATCGACATGAAAGTAACTCTGGGGATCAAAAAGTAACTATTATACATCAAATAGTAACTTTGATCCAAGAAAAGTAAACCGCATTTGCAAATCGGATACTTTACTATGTGAGAAGGAAAGTAACTAGATGAACTAACAAGTAACTATATGTACTCGATCTATTTATGTACATTTCAGGGCCTTTTATGTTCATATTGTACTCGATCTATTTATGTACATTTATGTTAGCATAACCAATCTAATACCCCACAAACTCACCTGATCTACAAACGATGACTGAAAAGTAAATTTACTGAATACGACGTAACTCTGTAAAATGAATAGTAACTCTGAAAGTTAAAAAGTAACTACCTGAAAACAAGAAAATAACATGTTGAACTGAAAAAGTAACACTGAAAGCTAAAAAGTAACTAGACAAATAAACACAAACTTTTTCATATAGATGCAGGTACAGGAAAGCTTTTCCATAGATGCTACATAAAAAGTTACAACAGCATACAAAACAATATGTTGTTTAACACAAATCAAATGAGGATGATGAAGTCAACCGCATTTGCAAATCTGATAGCCATGCCTCATCTTACTGTAGATGTAACTCTTTTAGAAGATCTGATAGAGAGATATGTTGAAGACGACAAGTTCATGTTAGCACCAGGTTTTGAGGTGAGGATGACTGTAGACGATGTAGGAGTGATACTAGGTTTGCCTAGTAAAGGTATGGAAATAGTTCCACGAAAGCAATCACAGATTGTAAGAAAAATATGGGAGGATTTTGCTCATGCAACAAGAGGAAAAGATAAAGTTGGTGAAAGTAGTAAGAAAATAAGAGAGAAGGATGTGTTACACAAGGAGAACTTGAGTAAACTCTGGCAGGAATTTTCCAAGAACGACTCTGAAGAAAACTACCAAAATATGTGTCGTTCATGGATGTTGCACTTGTTAGCAACATTCCTTTTACCGGACACTATCTATTGTGCCCCCATTTACCTTCTACATTATTTGGATGATGTAACTGCTATAGGGCAGTTAAACTGGGAAAAGTTAGTACACAGCAGCATATTCAAGAGAATGAAAATTTTAAGTGAGAATATAAGGATGAGGAGAAGAGGGGAAACCAGCAAAAGAACACTCTACACAACTGGATGTGTAATGTGCTTGTGTGTAAGTGACACATTGCATAGTTACTTTGGTTACATTAAACAACCATATATGAACATTTAAAACACTGATTTATACTTTTCTTGTCAACACAGGTCTGGGCTTATGAGTTAACAGGGATAGCAGAGCCTACATTCCTTGAGGCAAAACCACGAATAAAAAGATAGGCAACTCCTGTTAAGATGGTGAAGGATTTTAAAAGTTTGGACAATGACAATGTAAGAATCAGTGTGGGTAAAGTTAAAATAAATATGCCAATTAATATAAAAGCTTTATATTAAATTGATAACTTTTGTGCACAGGTTTCTACAGTGTTGAAGAAGGATGACAATGATTATTGGGAAGCTGCAAAGGCAGTAAAAGATTTGCCTTATTATCTCGCAACAAATAAAGCCAAGAGCAAGGTAGTTAGTAAGAAGATACTTACATCAAATAACACAAGCAGAGAAGTCTCAGGAAGCTTGGAGAATAGAGTATTGATTCTTGAGGATGAGCTGAGACTGCAGAAGGAAACATGCAACATAATTGCCCTAGAAGCTTTTACTGCTCTAAGAGAAGAAAATGAGCAGTTGAAGAGAAGACTAGAGGAAGTTGAAGCTGAAAATAGATTGCTAAGGATGCAAGCTGACAATTACAAGCATTCACAATCTGCAGCTACACCAACTCCCAATTTCATTGAGAATGAAAGTTGGCATTCATGTGATTTAAGTGTAATAAGACATAGGACGCAGGATCTGAAGAAAAAGTTGTTGGAAATGGACCAACATGGACCTACACAAGAAAGACCAAGATTGAGAAAGCTTCGACTAAGGAGAAAAGTAGTGGAGAAAATGACAGAAAATGTACCACAAGGTTCAAAGAAAGTAGAAGAAGATCCATCTGAAGAAACCAAAGAACCAGCACAAGATGAAAAGGAAAAAGATCCATCTAAAGAAGATCCAGCTGAAGAAAAAGAAGAACTAGAAGATAAAAAAGAGCCAGCAGAAGATGTAATGGAAAGCATAATGATGGATATAGACAATGAAGTTGGAGTGAATGAGAAGGAGATAAATTCTGGTGAAGTTGAGATGAAAACAACTAAAATGTTGATAAAGAGGAAGGGGAAGATGCAGACGGGAATTGGGAGCATAGAGGAAAATATCAAGATAAGAAGGCATGCACAGGTAAAATTTGTTTTGTAATTGTGCTCGTTCCATCAATGAAGCAAATGTCTGATCTGAAAAGTAAAATATGTCATCCATAAAGTAACTATGTTAATATAAAAAGTAATTGTGATAATGATAGAGTAAAATTATGGAATGTAAAGCAATATTATGGACTAAATAGTAGAGTAACTATAATAATATATGTCTTTTACATAGACTACTAACCAAAATTTTTACTTCAAAAATAGAAAAAGAATTCAACATTCATAGGATTCGAGCACTTTAGACCAAAGGAAATGAAAGAGGACGTCAAAGAATTTATTGACAAAATTGATGAAGTGTAAGTAGATACTTTTTAAAGTTCTATCAGTCACATGTTTATTATAAATTAGTTGATCAATCCATAAATTTATGTCTCACATCTTCAGTATGAATTCTTTTGAAAAAAAATGCACAGGTCAAGAAGAGAATGGATTTTTGGAAAGGAAGCATGGTGCACGAGAAAGGACTTATCAGCGCTGTTGTTTAAAGATAAGATGATGCAGTCACCTGTAAGGAATGGAATATTAAACATTTATTATGAAATTATAGATTGCTAATTGATGTTTGTTCATTTTCAGATAATGGATTGCTTTGTACAAATGTTGAAAGAGACAACAAGCAGAAAGAGGAAGAAGGGACTGCTTTCATGGCATTGCTTGAGCACTTATGTTCCGGTAAGACAAACAGACTATCACACTAGATTACATTTATCACAACAAGGCCACTAAAGGTTGTAGAAAAGTAATTCACAATATTGTTTTTACAACAAAAGCTAAACATGATGGTGGATGAGATAACACTCAAAGAGATCGATATGCTGTCACCACTCTTCAATGTACCTGACAAGGAATTCATGACAATGGACTCCGTGTTTACAATACTTAACAACAACAATCACTGGCACTTGCTTGAAGCAAGTTTTAGGGATGGGGTGTACATGTCTTATAATTCAATGTCAGTAAGTTCAAAATCTGAGAAAGAAGTGAATAGATGGGTAAGGAACAAAAAAGAAACACTATTAGAAAACAGTTGAATGAAATAGTGTAGGTTACATTATACTTATGAATGTTTTGTTGTAAATGCAGGTGGGGTTTGTTCATGAATTCTTCAGGGGGGTGCCTGAGCGTGGAAGTCAACTGTCTCAATGGGTAATAGAGTACCCTGATTGCCCCCAGCAAGAAGATGATGATGTTGACTGTGGAGTCTACATTATGAAGTATCTGGAATGCTTAGTGAATGGAAAGGAAATGAACTTCACAAGCAAAGACATCCCTGCAATAAGGGCAGAGATCTTCCAAATAATGATGAAGAAGGGGAGACTGCATCCAGTTGAAGAACATACTAGAGATCAACAAGAGACCAAAGAAGGAGCAGGTGACAAGCAGAACAAAGAAAAATCAGAAGATGTTGTGCCAAGTCTGAATGCTTGGCTTATGTCAGATGAAAAAGAACTCTTAGATAAACAATGTAGTATCACAATGAGAAGTGTATGTTACAGAATCTGAAGGAAACTCTGCAACCAGTACTATATGTATATGATTATGGTTATGTTTTGTTACTTTTTGTTTGACATTTGAACCTATGGGTTCATCAGTTATATGTGTATATGGTTATGGTTTGCTGCCAATTCTGAATGCAAGGCTTATGTTACAGAATCTGAAGTAAACACTGCAAAGTTATAGTACATCAGTTCTATGGGTATATGGTTATGTTTTGTTGCTTTGTGTTTGGCATTTGGACCTATCAGTTTGATCTTAGTTGAATGTTCTTATAACTTTAGATAGTTGTTGTTCTTTTAAGGATAATTACTATGATCAGTAGGTGCTCATTGCATGAGTGGAGTAACTCTCTTCTGAACTAAAAAGTAAATAATTATCCTGAAAAGTAACTATGATCCAAGGAAAGTAACTAGATGAACTAACAAGTAACTATATCGACATGAAAATAACTATCTGGATCAAAAAGTAACTGTTATACATCAAACAGTAACTTTGATCCAAGAAAAGTAACTAAAGTAACTGAAAAGTAACTATGATCCAAGGAAAGTAACTAGATGAACAAACAAGTAACTATATCGACATGAAAGTAACTATCTGGATCAAAAAGTAACTGTTATACATCAAACAGTAACTTTGATCCAAGAAAGGTAAAGTAGTGTTACACAGTGTAACAGGAAGTGATTGTTTCCCTTATCTCAGGTATGTCCAGCAAAAAAGTAACTTGTATGATGTATAACGTAACTTATTGAATCGGGAAAATAACTCGTCCAACAAAAAAGTAACTTGTGTGATGTATAACGTAACTTATTGAATCAGAAAAGTAACTCGTCCAGCAAAAAAGTAACTTGTGTGACGTATAACGTAACTTATTGAATCGGGAAAGTAACAAAACAAACGAAAAAGTAACTATGTAAATTACAGAGTAACTATCAAAAGTAACATTCAAAAATATGTAACTTATCAAAAATAGTAGAATGTCTGCAAACTCTACTGTGCATCTTTGCACCGCCAAGAAAAGTAACCTTCAAAAATCTGTAACTTATCAAAAATAGTAGAATGTCTGCAAACTCTACAGTGCATCTTTACAGATCTGTAACATCAACCCAACCATGCTTTGGAGCCGAGATCCAGCTTACGCATACTGCTTACTAGCCTATTGCTTTCCCACGATTCCTGCTGCCTGCCTGCCTGCCCCTCTGTCTTTAGCTTCATCTTTCTCATCCTCCTCCTCCTCCTCCTTGTTGTGGCCTTGGCCCTATGACTACTCGGGTGGTTGCTCTTCCTAGCTCATGCCTTTAGCATTTTTACTAGTCAAGTAAGTTACATAGAGAGTAATACCTAGCCACACCCAGCTCTTCTTCAACTTTGGCTCATGAATCTAGCTGCCACGCCTCAAAACTTTCCTACTGCCGCCTTTTCCACTACCACCCACCCTCCCTCCCTCCTTGTTGCCCATCTCTTGCGGCAGCTCGATAGTCTCCTCCACCGTGCTCAATTACTTCCCGATCAATACCTTGCATTAGATTCTTGTGATCCTCAACTTCATTTCACCCAGAGCTCTCATTTCGCCCTTTCACCCAGTGCTCTCATCTCACCCTTTCACTCACTTTCAAACAACCTACCTTCTTCACATCCTACCTTCTTCACAACCTACCTTCTTCACATCCTACTTTCTTCTACCATTACTAGTTTTCTCACAACCCTCAACACAGCCTACCATGGAGCCGTTCATCCAGCCCATGAACTACACCCTTGATGACAAGACAATGGAATCCATTCAACTTCCTATAGAATGGAAATATCTCCATTTTCACATTAAACCAGGCAACACCACCTTCCATATTAGAAACCAAACATTTCATATCACCCTTATTCAGAATGAAAATAGATCACTTTCAACTGGTAGGGGCTGGAAAAGGATGATCACACAGCTCAATATTTGCAAAAATTGGATCATCTTCCTCAAGCCAACTGATCACCAGACTATCACAACATGGATCACAGATCATTTCTTAGAAACACCAACCGACCTTCTTCCGCTTTTCAGAATGCTTGATGAAGCAGTATTCTCTGGAACAGAAGACTCTGCATATCAGCTGTTTGTTAGGGACAAATACCAAGCACCGCCGGGATCAACTATAAATCCTTTATAGGTTGACTCATCTACAACAGCGGACACCTCAACATCTGCAGAAGACATTGCTTCTTCTTCTGTCCAGCCTTCCTATCATAAATAGGTATGCACCACCGCCCTTTTCTCCTTGCCTTTTGGTCAATAATCTTCCCCATCACTACCTACACATTCTACCCCTCCTAGAGATTTTTACTTCACAGAGCTACATATTGTCTGATTTGATCCTGATTCTCAAGTGTTTTTTGGTTTTGACTGGCTGTTCCTGCTATGAACCGGTGTGCTGGTGCTGACTCGTTGCACTAGAGATCAAGAAGAGACCAAAGAAGGAGCAGGTGACAAGCAGAATGAAGAAAAATCAGAAGATGGTGTGCCAAGACTGACTGCATGAAAGAAATAGTAACTTT
Organism: Alisma plantago-aquatica; assembly: GCA_963693085.1. Lineage (NCBI taxonomy): Eukaryota > Viridiplantae > Streptophyta > Magnoliopsida > Alismatales > Alismataceae > Alisma > Alisma plantago-aquatica. The sequence continues at coordinate 811,253,696 of OY856409.1, forward strand.
GAGGTGCAAAAAGTAACCTTCGCAAAAGGCAGATCAGTTGTTTATGGTTATGGTTTGTTACTTTTTGTTTGACATTTGAACATATGGGTTCATCAGTTCTGTGGGTATATAGTTATGTTTTGTTGCTTTGTGTTTGGCATTTGGACCTATCAGTTTGATCTTAGTTGAATGTTCTTATAACTTTAGCTAGTTATTGTTCATTAATGGATGATGATTGTGATCAGTAGGCGCTCATTGCAAGTGTGGAGTAACTCTATTCCGAACTGAAAAGTAAATATGTAAAACAAAAAGTTGAACTAATAAGTAACTATATCAAAAAGTAACTGCTACACATCAAACAGTAACTTTGATCCAAGAAAAGTAACTAGATGAACTAACAAGTAACTATATCGACATGAAAGTAACTCTGTGGATCAAAAAGTAACTGTTACACATCAAACAGTAACTTTGATCCAAGAAAAGTAACTAGATGAACTAACAAGTAACTATATCGACATGAAAGTAACTTTGTGGATCAAAAAGTAACTGCTACACATCAAATAGTAACTTTGATCCAAGAAAAGTAACTAGATGAACTAACAAGTAACTATATCGACATGAAAGTAACTCTCTGGATCAAAAAGTAACTGTTATACATCAAACAGCCAAGAAAAGTAACTAGATGAACTAACAAGTAACTATATCGACATGAAAGTAACTCTCCGGATCAAAAAGTAATTGCTACACATCAAACAGTAACTTTGATCCAAGAAAAGTAACTAGATGAACTAACAAGTAACTATATCGACATGAAAGTAACTCTCTGGATCAAAAAGTAACTGCTACACATCAAATCTCCCAGACATGCCCGTTCTTCAGTGCGGTCGTGGTATTATCAAGGATGAAGATAATAAAGATTCGTATTTCTATTTATAAAGTAATTATGTTGACCTTTAAGTAATTATATGAACTGTAAAGTAACAGGAACAGATAAAAAGTAACTCATGCACGCAAAACGTTTGATTTAGATAGAAATAGTAACTCTGATGTGCAAAAAGTAACCTTCGAAAATACAAGTAAGTTAGTGATTAAGTATAGGAGAATGACCCTAATCCTAAGAAAGGATTAATTTTTATCAAAAAGGAATTCTAAAGTATGATACTAATATAAAGGAAATATGAGACTAATTAAGAAATACATATATAACATAAAATGGAAAAACATATCACACAACAAAAAATTTTGGATGATCTTTATAAAAGATTTAAATTCGATACAATTGAAGCTACACAATACATCTTAGCCATTACAATTACATCAGAATTTGACATGACTCACACACTAAACAATTGGATACCATTATAATCAAATATCAATCACAACTATCACACAGTACATCTTGGCCATTACAATTACATCAGAATTTGACATGACTCACACACTAAACAATTGGATACCATTATAGTAAAACTAGTGAATAAATCAACTTCAATAACAACATTGTCAGCAGTAGTAGAAAATTCGCAGCTTCAGGAAGACCACAACAGACCACCACAGCAGTAGCATCAAATCCACAACTTCAGTAAGCCATAAGACCCATAGCAGACCACGACAGTAGTAACAGTAGTACCATTACAGATCAACCAAGAGAAGAAAACTTATCAAGTCAGGAACACCACGATTCACAAAAAGTAACTGTAAATATAAAAAGTAATCATGAGAATATAAAAATAACTATGTGAAATAAAAAAATGGAAGAAGAAGTTGAATTCAAACACACACCTATTTTTTTAATGGGCAGTTTCTGCTGTCATGGTTAACACCATATTGTAAACAATTCTTACACTGTCTCGTTTTAGATTGAGAAATTTCAACTCCAGATTTAAACCGCACATCAGTAGATCTAGGTCTACCTTTAGTTTTAAAAACACTGGGAATATGGACCTTGACAGCAGAAGAAGAAACTGTATTCGAACCAGTTACACCAACATCAGCAACATCTAATTCTAACAGCTCCTTTCGCAAAGCAATGAGTTTTTCAAGACACATATCTATAGCGTTGTTCCTACACGCTATATTAACAATTGAATTGCAAGCAGATACCAACTGCAATCTCTTCCCAGTGGATAGCTGCATGATAGATGATTTGCCAAAAATTAAAGGATGATCTCTATATCCTTTAGTCCACCTCTTCAGTATATATGGCTCAGGAAGAGTGCAAAATCACGACTCTTTAGATAAGCACGTATGTGTCTACATGGAATTCCTTTGAATTCTAACATGAAACAATTGCATGATACCATACCAGTGGATGAGTCTTTCTTCAAAAGACGGGGAGAACAAGAACCACCAAGACGATATACCTCAAACACAACATCATTTGAAGTTTCCTTTACATTATACACCATACTTTGATGAACTTCAGCTTGAACGATCTTAAAAATTGCCTCGGCGTATATACCTCTCATTTGCTCCTCCAAAGGCCACACTGATGACAAAGGAAGATTGTTGTAATCATCATCAAAATCTTTGAAATTTTCAATCTCCCGCACATGAGAGTAAGCAGTCTCTAAGCAACATACAAGTTCAAAAAGCATTTTCCTACTGTTGACATGACTTTGAATGAAAGCATTCAAGCTCTCACTTCTTTGTGTTGTCCCCATACTAGCAAAGAAAGAATCCTGCATAAAACATGGAACCCAATCCCACCGCATAGCATACATATCAGAAAGCCAACTAATATATAATAGGTCATTCTCTTAAACTACAAAATTCCACCTCTCTTCAAATGTGTCTGTATCGTCTGTATTCCATACACAATCATTCAAAGAGATAATAATCCGATCCTTGTTTGGAACACCTCCAAGCATAGATGGAAGCTTTTGTAGGATGTGCCAGCTACAGAAATGATGCTTACAATTTGGAAAAACAGTAATGATAGTAGCATTCATAGTCGGGTCTTGGTCGGTTATAATGGAAATCGGCTCTTTGCCAAAACAAAGTAAGTATTGCTTGAAAACCCAAACAAAAGAGTCATACTTCTCATCAACCAATAGAGATGAAGCAAACAACACCGTCTTGTGATGGTGATCCACACCACCAAACATTCTGAAAACCATGGAATACTTGTTGGTACAGTAAGTGGTGTCAAATACAATAGCATCTCCAAATAATGCACAATCATCAACAGAAACCGGATCAGACCAAAACAAATGTGTCAAGCAACCATCAGAATCATTTTGATAAGAGTAAAAGAATTTAGAATCTAAAACCTTCAAGCTTGCAAAACGATCCAAAACTATGTCCACATCATATAAAGATGACTCCTTCCTCTTGCTGCTGAGATGTCCATGAGCTTGTCTACTTGTAAATGTCAAGTTTTCATAACCACCAGACTCAGTTGCTATCAATGCAAGTTGTCTGGAGACAGGTATATTTGCTTGACTCATTGAAGAAAGCATCTCTTTTTGAGTTTGGTCAAGAGATGAATTACACTTCAAGTAGCGCAAGTGAGAATCATCGACAAGATCATGATTGTGTTCATCAACAAAAGCAGTAACAAACCATACAGATAAAGACTTATCTAGTATAAATCAGATCATTGCTTTACAACCACACCTTTTCACAGAACGCTTGTGCTTCTTAGATAAATTCTCATGCAAATCACCAATATTGTCACACACAAGACTAAGAAGACCTTTGGATCTCTTAGAACAACTACTCTGACCTTGCTTATCACATACCAAATCTTTAGTAAGTAAGATCTTAGTACCTCGTTCATAACGATTATCATCTTTCCTAACATTAAACCCAATCAAACCAGCATATCTATAGTAAAACGATATGCCATCATCTAAACTTCCAAATTGTAATCCAATTCTAAGGACATCAACTGAGGACAAAGTATCAACAGCAAAAGATGAAGAAGAATGAATATTATCATCGTCAATGTCAATAATAGCATTAGCAGCATCAATATCAAGACTAGCATCCATTGCAGAGATCGAAAAGTAACTCTGTAAACAAAACAGTAACTATATAAATATAAAAGTGACTAATACAACATGAAAAGTAACTACAACAAACAGATCATATAAAAGTAACTACAAAATAAAACAGGTAGTACGACTGTGTTACTACTAAATAGACAGATACATATACATTGAAAAATACTAAAAAACTTCATTTAAAAACATATAGCACGAAAAGAAGGGAAATAGAAGGGATTGTACTTAGAAGATAATCAACTGCTCAACACAGAATTTGGTATCAGGTTGTAAACCAGAATTCAAAAACACACCTACTTCTTCAATGTGGGTTGCTGGTCAGCTGCTGGCGGGGCAACGCAGTTTTTGACTTTGAGCACTTTTACCCCTATCATGTCAATAAGGCATTTCGGGAGGGAGCCTACTAGTCGATTTTCGGATACATCCACAAACTCGAGCACCTTGTCACATGTGACCACAGCCACACTACCGGATGTTCCACTGAATTTATGTGTAGCAATGAATGTGATTACCTCCGAGGGTCGTCGCTGTCAAGCTACCTTGGTTCTTCAAGTTCTTCTTCTACAGAACACATCCCTTGCTCTCTGAATCGTCAGTCCTTGTCCCGTGTGACAAAAGTGAAGACTGTTACGCCGCCGATGACTCTGATGATGGCGCAGATGAGCTTACCGTGGTTTCCTCCCTTGTGCTCCGCTTCCCCGAATTTGGCTTTGATTTTGGCGGTCTGACAGCGGAAGACGGGAATGGGAGAGTTGAAATAAATTACAACTACTGCCACCGCGTCAAACAGACGGGTAGCGTAACTACAGTGCCCGCGCGGGCAATAAAAAAACTGCCATAAATATATATATATATATATATATATATATATATATATATATATATGAGTAATCTTTGTTTCAATATTGTCTAGATCTTAGCTATTTCTTCTTCAACTTGCTAATGGATCATACGAAATCTATATTTTGGATGTTGACTATACTTCAAAAAACTTAACATGCGAAGATGATCAATTGTTAGTTTCTAAAGTCTCGTGTCATTTTGGTCTAAAAACGAATCAATATAAATAGGTACGTAATTTTTAAGATTTATATAAGAATTGCATAGATCATTTAAAAAGACTTACATATTTAGCTATTTATGAAACTAAAGAAAACATTTTTTGTGCTACTACAGGCTGAAAGATAGAAGATAACTTTAGTGCAATAATGTTTTTATGAAAATAATGATGATAAAAAATAATACGTCTATAATCAATAACGAATAGTAAGGTACATGGTGTTCAACTTATATTATCTTTTAAGCTAATTGTCAAACGTAGATGGGAAGAAGTATTCACAAATATAACTTTGGCAGGAACTAGAAACATATTATATCATGTATATGTCTATTCCACTAGACATGCTTCCAATTGTATGTTTAGATTAATGTCGAGGAAGGTTAATTATTAGCCTTTCTAATCTCCTTGTCAACATACCTAAATAAGAAATTCATAGATAAAGGTATATCTACACAATAAGGAAGCTGATAGAATAAGTTTAACTCCTCTCTGTCTTTTTCAACAGAGTAACCCTACACAATCGTCCTCAATTGTCTGTCAACCTGGTTGTCACCTAGACGATTTCTAACTTGGAAGCTGAGAGCTTTTATATAGTAGCAGCTCAAAACTGATAGTATAGGAGGCCTCATATACTTATTGTATAGGACAACCAATGAAAACACCAAAAATCCAATCCATAAAAAAATTAATGAAGAGAGAAATTATTTTTCAACATTAAAACAAATTTTTTAATATTATAAAAAATTCTGATTGATTTCCTATCATTTTTCTATAGGAGGCCTCCTATAGGATAGGCGTTCGTGGGAGCTAAGGGGGTGAGATCGTCTAGCGCCAATATCTGGACATCTGATTTACCTCTGATTCATGGTTCTATGGGCACAAGACCTTCACATAAAGATGCAAATTACTAGAATGTCAACACATGCACTTTAATGGTGTTAAGTGGCAATCATTATATATATGAATGCGTGAGAGTTTCAGCTCCTATGAAGGAGACTTGAAAATCAAGGGAAAATGAATATTAAAATTGACAATAATGGGTTAAGGAAATTATTTAGAACAACAAATCATGTAACACATGTCACAGAAATTATATCTATATGGCTTGCTTTGTTGGTATGAACACTACTGGAATATTACCAGTGGATCGTTGAGCAGATTGTCAAGGGAAGGTAATCATATCATTGTCGTCCCATAGTTTCAAGAAGCTGGAGAAAATATTGGACAGAGGAGTCGTTGGCCATGCTTGCCGCTTATAATGAAAAGATGAGACCAATTCTTTACGGAAGTTATTGAGGTGATCTGGAAGTAATATCTTCTCACAGAATACACTAATAAATCTGACTATCAGGCTCCGCCTTGAGTGCAATTGCCTAGGGATGGGATTAGGATGACCGGTCACCACAGTCAGAGACAGTACATGACCAGCTGCTCGGCAGTACTATCAGGCTAGAAACCGGTGGTACACTATCACCTGTGATTACACTTAGGCCTTGTTTTGATACGGTGTTGTTTTTAGCTATTAAATTCAAATGTAATGATTTTAATTTTAACCAGTAAACATACAGGTGCACATGCACATGTCTTTATAAATGTTAAAATTCATAGATTGATAAATAATGAAGGATTTTTTTTAAATATTATTACAGTATAACTTTGGTGTGTTTTAAATATTTTTAAGCATAATAAATTGGATATGATCCAACATAATAAAAATGATCAACATTCAAAAGTGGCAAGTATTTTTATTTATTATATCTAATCTTTTTCTATGACGATATCAAAATTTCACTATGTCAAGGATTCAATCTAACATAAAAGAATACTATTTTAATATTAAAATTTTCATATGATATATAAGTTATACTATTGCTCAAGTGTAAACATCAAAATGATTTATATTTGATATATATTTTATCATTTAAAAAATATATTTTCATAAGCAATATCTTTCTAATATCGTATTGAACATCCACCAACTTATCTACTATGGTGAATTGTTGTGTGGTTTTCACATGTTTTCACACACAAATTCAGTTCGTTTTGTTCTCATTTAGCCTCTATTCATATCATTTTTGCTACTTTTTTATTATTTTACTTATCACATGATGTGTATTGCATATTTGCATCAAAGGAATCAAACTGGAGGTTTTCCAACTCAAATTTGTTTTATTCGGGATTTCTCCGAGCCTTGCAACATCTAAAACTTTAAAATTGCTGAAACAACAACGCACATGACGTGTCTTATTTAAGACACGGCGTGCGCAATTCCAGATGACTTATTACTTCTGTCACTGAAGAAAAGTACACGGCGTGTCCATAAAAGACACGATGTATACTTAGGAATTCAGAACTTAATCAGCCTTTCTGGTAAAGCACACGGTGTGTATTAAATAAAACACGATGTATGTTTCACACATAAACAATTGTCAGAGACAGGACATGCCGTGTCCAGAAAAAGACATGGTGTGTGTCTGTCACTTTCAGCAATTTTCAAATACGACTCCTTTCATTTCAGGACGAAACCACTCTATGGAGCAGTTATCTTGGGTCATAATTCGAAACTCTTTCGTCCCAGAGCAAGGCTAGCGCAAGGAGGGCAATTTTGGAGGTGAAAGAAGGTAGTTTCTTCCAAAAAGAACCCCATTCTTCTTCTTTTCTTCTCCAAGCTTCTTCTCCAAGGTACAACAAAGCTTCTCCACTCCACAAAGCTTCTTGGGAGAGAGGCTTGTCCAGTTTGGAGCAGTTGTAGGAGTGAGATTTTGTATTAAAGCTAGAATTCTACTCCTCTTGGGTTACACCTTGGGTTTTCTTAGTTTTTCCTTCTCTAAATCATGTTAAACTCTGAAATTTATGTACATTTTCTGATATACACTATTATGGACGAGTAGTTTCCCTTTCTTAGACATGGGAGAGTAGCTCCCATGTCATAGCATGTATGGAACATGACAATTTTGTACTTAATATTATGTTGCTTATTTTTCCACCTTGTGAGTACCGGTTTCTTCATTTCTGCATGTATGGTTGGCCACCTTATGTGTATGTTTTATGCTCTTTTGCTTGATCTGAGAAGGTAGGTAGGAGAGTAAGGAGGTACTCTCTTAGCAACTCCTTCTTTACCACGAGAGTGGAAATTATGGAGTTGAGGAGTAGGTTTGTGATCCAAAACAAAATTCATACATGGGAATGTTGAATTGAGTTAGGATCGTTGTACTTGTACCGAGAGGTGAAGTGTAACATACAACTCTCCTTTAAATAAGTGATTAGTATGTTTAAATTTCATGGTCCTATTGTATGCTATGATATGTGGATGATATCCTAAGTCCAAGATACTTCTAATTCTGAATTTCAATCTCTTTTAGTAATCCATTTATTATTTGTTTAATTCTAAAATTCTAGTCTAATTAACCAAATCACCTTTAAAATGATCTAGATTGTTGAACCTTAGCACTATTGCGTTTAATTGGTTTGCTAAAGCTCCTTGTGTTTGATCTCGACTACAACTACTCTCATTTACTTGCGGGAAATAGCTAGTTGAGTAAAAGATCATTCTTATGATTGAAACTCATTAGTGTAACAAACCAACAAGTTTTTGGCACCATTGTCGGGGAGCTATGGATAATCTAATTAGAGTAATAAGTTCTAACTAGTATTCGAGACTAGATCATCATTTCCATTTTTTCAAATTTCCATATATCTTTTAGTTTTGTTCTCAATTTTTCTTGCTATTTTTCATGTTGTATGTGTCGCTCGCAAAGAGGTCTTCAAACATCTGCATTGCTGGACCTTGAGATTGAGTGTACTCTTTCAAACTTAAGAAGAGAAAGAAGGGTAGAATAACCATTGCTAAGAGGTGTTCCACCATCATCACCGTCACCGTCTTCTTTGCCTTTTGAAGAAGCTACACCAAGAGATCCAACCATGGAGGACGACCGTCCTTTGAAGGATTTCACAATGTCGGTTGCCACAAACATTTGTGGAGCCATTGACCTGCTTGCAGTTGAAGCGAACAATTTCACTATTGCTCCTTCTATGATGAACCGCTTCGGAGGTATAGTCAATGAAGATCCAAATCTTCATGTGGTTGAGTTCTTGGAGTATATGAATACTTTTAAAATCAATGGTGTATCCACCGAAGGAGTGAAGCTAATGCTATTTCCTTTCACCCTAAGAGATAGAGCCAAGGCGTGGCTTTTGTCTCTTCCAAAGAAGTCAATTAAAAGTGGGACCAACTTCTAAATGCTTTCCTTGCAAAGTATTTCCCGCTGAGCAAGACAACCCAACTAAGGAATCATCTCACCAACTTCTCTCAAAATGATGGAGAAACTATGTATGATACATGGGAGTGGTTTAAAGGCCTTCAATACATTTTCCCTCACAATGGGTTGACCAACTGGCTGCTACTCCAAACGTTCTATAATGGTATGTTCTACAACACCCGAATGACACTGGATGATGCAGCTAATGGAGCATTGATGACTAAGTCTTATAGAGAGACTTATGACATCATTGAAGACATAGCCCTCAACCATTACCAATGGGGATCAGATAGGAGAGCACAGTCATCCTCTACAACTAGTTCTTCAATGGGGAAACAAGGAGGGAAGCATATAGTTGATGTCGTTGACTTAATTGCTGCTAAACTTGACATTCATACACAAAAGTTTGAGAAGATGACTACATTGCAGATCCAATCAGCTGAAGTGATTTGTGAAGCTTGTGGTAATTCAGGACATACTTCTTCTTCATGCTTTGCTCCTAACATGAATGAAGGGAGCCTAGAACAAGCCAATGTCATTGGGATGCAGGGGAACAAGAAGTACAATCCCTATTCCAACACCTACAATCCGGGATGGAGAGATCATCCTAATTTCTCCTACTGGAACACAAGCAACACTCAGAACTTCCAACATGGACAGCAGCAACCGCAACAACAACAAAACTTCAACTAGAAAAACAATGGGAATCTGTCGGGTTTCAACAACAACAGGGGTTACCAACAGCAACAACAACCCCAAAGTTCTTCCTTGGAGGCCATGATGGAGAAATTTATCTCCATGCAGATGTAGTCGAATGAAGAGTTAAGAAGCAATGTTAAGATTTTGAAGGATGTGATTGCCCAATTCTCCGCCAAAGTGGATGGCATTTCCACTCACACAAGGATGTTGGAAAACCAAATTTCCCAACAAGCCTTGACGTAGCAGAAGAACACCCAATCTGGTTCTCTTCCAAGCCAACCGGAGGTGAATCTGAGACAGCAAGCAAATGCCATCATCTTGAAAAGTGGAGCTGAAATCCACAGACCTTCTCCACCCAAGGAGAAGAGTGTAGAGATCGCTGATGAAGATAAGCTTGACACCCCTATGGGTGATAAAGGTAAAAGTACAACTGAGGTACCATCTTCTATTAAAGTGAATGCACCATTTCCGTAGAGGCTTGCAAACACAAAGGAGGACTCAAAGTTTAGAAAGTTTATGGACATTCTAAACAAACTCCATGTCAATCTTCCACTAGGTGAGGTTATTGTAGAGATGTCGTCATATGCTATGTTCCTTAAAGACATCCTCACCAAAATAAGGAAGGTGGACCAAGTGGAGATCGTGATGCTTTCTGAAAGAATCACTTCTATCATTCAAAATCAACTTCCTTAGAAGCTGAATGACTTGGGAGCCTTCATCCTACCATGCAAGATCAGCAATACCACATTCTACAAAGGTCTTGTAGACCTCAGAGCTAGTATCAGTCTCATCCCATATACTCTATGACAAGAGCTAGATCTTGGAGATCTAATTCCTACAAAGACGGCCATTGAACTGGCCAATCATTCCATCAAATACACCAAAGGTATTGTGGAAGACGTGCTAGTGCAGATTGGTAAACTTTATATTCCTTGTGATTTTGTAGTGCTAGACATGGTAGAAGTTCCTTCCAACCTGATTCTTTTTGGGAGGCCCTTTCTAAGAACTACGGGATGCCTAGTTGATGTTCGTGAAGGCAAACTCACACTCTGAGTTGGCGATGAAGCCATGGAGTTTTCTGTATATGATGTTATGAAAGCACCCTCTCGTGTAGAAGAAATATGTTTTATGGACTATGTTGATTCTATTATAGAAGAAGATCATGATATTGCCAATTTGATACTGAACTACTGTGATGATGATGAAAGTATGAATAATGGATCTGAAAATTTTGGAGTATTTTCTATTGCCCGCTCAGATGCTTCTGAAAAAGACACTCCAATTGTTGATTACAAAGCCAAAGACAATGCAACCGGAAGAAAGGTAGAACTTAAAGCCCTTCCACCAGGGCTGAGGTATGCATTCCTTGATTCTGACTCTACTTCTCCTGTAATAATTAATAATGAGTTCACCAATGAACAAGAATGTAAATTGCTTGCTAAATTGCGTTTGTATAAAGACGTTATTGGTTATTCGATCGATGGTTTGAAGGGCATTCATCCCTCTATTTGTATGTACCGAATAAATATGGAGGATGATGCTAAACCCACCATTGAACCGCCTAGATGCTTAAATCAAAATATGCTTGAGGTGGTTAAAAAGGAAATCTTTAAGTTGGTTGATGTCAGTATCATCTATCCTATAAGTGACAGCCCTTGGGTTAGTGCCATCCATGTGGTACCTAAGAAGGGGGGTGCAACTGTCATCAAGGGAGACAATGATGAGTTGATTCAAACACGTATTGTCACGGGATGGCTTATGTGTATTGACTACTGGAGTTTGAACAAAGTGACCCGAAAAGACCATTTTCTGTTGTCGTTTATCGACTTAATGCTTGAACGCCTTGCAAAACAGTCTTATTTCTATTACTTGGACGGGTATTCCGGGTTTTTCCAGATTCTTATCTACCCTCCCGACTAAGAGAAAACCACTTTCACATGCACGTATGGAACTTATGCTTATCTTCATATGCCCTTTGGCCTTTACAATGCTCCTACAATGTTCCAACGATGCATGATGGCTATTTTTCCTAATTTCATTAAAAATATAATGGAAATTTTTATGGATGATTTTAGTATTTATGGAGATTCTTTTGATCAATGTTTATGGAACATGTCATTAGTCTTAGCCCGTTGTAAAGAGGTTAACCTAGTACTGAATTGGGAGAAGTGTCATTTCATGGTACAATCCGGTGTAGTATTAGGTCATGTTGTATCTAATAAGGGTATTGAGGTTGATAGGGCCAAGGTGGAAGCTATTGAAAAGATGTCTACTCCTTCTTTAGTCAAAGACATCCATAGTTTCCTCGGTCATGAAGGTTTCTATAGAAGATTTATGAAAGATTTCTCTAAAATAGCAAAGCCATTATGTTCCTTACTTGCCAAAGATGTTGAATTCATATTCAATGATGACTGTCATACCACCTTCACCAAGCTAAAGGAAGCTCTTATCTCTGCACCAATCATTCAACCACCAGACTGGAACACTTCTTTTGAGTTGATGTGTGATGTAAGTGATTATGCAGTAGGGGCAGTTCTAGGACAGTGAAAGGACACAATGCTACATGACATATACTATGTGATCAAGACCCTAGATGAAGCACAAATCAATTACACAACCACAAAGAAGGAGATACTTTCTATAGTGTATGCCTTTGACAAATTTCGACAATATTTGGTAGGATCTAAGGTGATTGTATATACAGATCACGCTGCCATAAAATATTTGCTCAACAAAAAGGATGCAAAGTCTCATCTCATCCATTGGATACTACTTCTATAAGAGTTTGATCTTGAGATCTGGGATAAGAAGGGAACAGAGAACAATTTTTTTGATTACCTTTCTAGATTGACTACAAATGCTAGAGATTGTTTACCTAATGAAGATCATTTGCCTTTTGAGAATATTTATGCACTATCGTCCACCCAAGTGCCATGGTTTGCAGACATTGCAAATTTCCTTACTACAGGACAGCTGCCACCAGGTTTGACATACCAACAAAAGAAGAAAATCTTCCGTGACGTGAAGGAGAGGGAGGCGAGGGTTCATGCAAGTCAAGGTCTTTGAGTAAGGAGAGTTGATGTGCCTTAGAAGATAGGAAATCCTCAACGGTGATGTAACATTTAAGCTGATTTCTGTTGACCTTAAATTCCCCTAAAATCTTGCCCCAAAGAAGAAAAATGCCATGAGGGTAGGAACGCTTGACAAGGTAGGGCCCATACCATCTAGATTTAATTTTCCCAATAAAAAGTCTTAATCTAGAATTGTACATTAGAACTTGATCTCCCTCCCTAATGTCATTTCACCTAATATGACCATCATGCCAATATTTGATTTGTTCTTTGTAAATCCTAGCATTTTCATAGGAAGTCATTTAGATCTTATCTAACTCTTGCATTTGCAAAAAGCAGTTTTCATCTACACTAGTTAAGTCAAAATTGAGAGTTTTGATGGCCCAATTGGCCTTATGCTCTAATTCTATGGGTAGATGGCAGGATTTCCCATAAATCAATTTGAAGGGAGTGGTGCATATGGGAGTTTTGTAGGCAGTCCTATATGCCCACAAGGCATCATTGAGTTCTAAATCCCAACTGGTCCTACTGTGACTTACCGTTTTCTCTAGGATAGACTTGATTTGCCTATTTGACACCTCAACCTGACCACTAGTCTGAGGGTGATAAGGGATAGCAACCTTGTGGTGGACTCCATACCATTTCAAGAAGGACTCATAGCTCTTCTCTAGGAAATGGGAACCTCCATTAGATACCACGGTATGAGGTAACCCAAATCGAGGAAAATGATATCTTTGAAGAGCTTCTTCACATGCTTGGAATCACATGTTTTAGTGGGGATGGCTTCAGCCCATTTGAAAATGTAGTCAGCAGCCACTAAGATATATTTGTACCCATAAGAAGAATGGAAGTTTTACTATTGGGATGACCCCTTGTTGTTCAAACATGGGAGTGATGGACTTATTCGAAGGTGTGTCACTGAAGAAGAGATAGCTACCATTATTCTTGAATGCCATGCCTCTCCTTATGGAGGTCACTTCGGAGGAGAGAAGACTGCGGCTAAGATCCTACAAGCCAGTTATCGTTGGCCAACCTTATTTAAAGATGTCAATTTGTTTGTCAAAGCTTGTGATAAATGCCAAAGAACCAGAGGAATTTCTAGATGTGATGATATGCCTCTTAACTCTATCTTGGAGATCGGGGTATTTGACGAATGGGGAGTTGATTATATGGGACCATTCCCATCTTCATGTGGTTACCAATATATTCTCGTCCCAGTTGAGTACGTCTCTAAATGGGTTGAGGCTATCCTAACCCAAGCACCGGATGCAAAGTCTGTAGTTAAGTTTTTTCAAAAAATCATCTTTCCTCACTTTGGAGTTCCAAGAGTTGTAATCTCAGATGGTGGTATGCATTTTGTTGAGAAAAAATTCAATAATCTTCTTTCTAAATATGGAGTTACACATAAGGTCTCTATGCCTTATCATCCTCAAACTTTCGGGCTAATAGAGGTCTCAAACCGGCAGCTAAAAGGCATTCTAGAGAAGATAGTGTCTAGCTCAAGGAAAGATTGGGCATTAAAGATAGATGACGCACTATGGGCATACCGGATGGCTTACAAGACCATAATAGGCACAACCCCATTTAATTTGATATACGGTAAATCTTGTCATCTTCCGTTGGAGCTAGAGCATCATGCACTATGGGCTATAAATTTCTTAAACTTTGATATGAAGAAGGCTAGTGAAAAGAAACTACTACAGCTGCAAGAACTGGAAGAGCTACAACTTGATGCATATGAATATGCAAAGCTCTAAAAAGAAAGAACCAAGATGTGGCATGACAAGAGAATCAGGAGGAAGGATTTCAAAGAGGGAGACAAAGTTTTGATGTTCAACTCAAGACTTAAGCTATTTCTTGGAAAACTAAAGTCAAAGTGGTCCAGCCCTTTTCTCGTATTGAAGATTTTTCCTTATGGAGTTGTTGAATTGTAAGGTAAGGATGGAACATTTAAAGTAAATGGGAAATGTTGCAAGCTGTATACCTCGGGGGATGAAGTTCGCAAGGGAGCTTCTTGCTCCCTTCAAGATGCATAAAAGACGATTGAAGAGTCTCACTCCAGACTCTAAATGGAAGACCTCGTGGGAGTTGAACCCACATTAGGATAGATTTATTTTCTAGTCATTTGAGTCAAAAACACTTTCTAGTTTTGTAAACAAGCTTGTCATGGATGAATGTAATAATTTAGACAATTTTATTGCATATCTGTTGTTAACTTTGTGCTGACAAAAGTTGTTTTCTGCAGAAACTACACAAGACATGACGTGTCTTAATTAATACACGACGTGTCTCTACTTCTAGAAACACAGCAAACGAGTTACATCTCCAGGTACACGACGTGTCTTTATTTGACACGTTGTGTTGCTGATAAGCAAATACAAGTTCTCCTCAACCTGGAAAAGTATACGACATGTTCTATTTTAGAAAGGACGTGTTCCCAAGCAGAAAACAAAGGCAAAAGGAATTCTGGAAAAACACACGGCGTGTCTTTATTTGCACACGCTGTGTTCCGAAGCAGAAAAGGAAACATCAAGTGTTCTAAAAAAGTACACGATGTGTCCAATTTTACACACGTCGTGTAGCTTATCAGTGTAAATGGACATTTGAAATTCTAAAAAGTCACACGACGTGTACAAAATAGAACATGGCGTATCTTTTCTTATAGAAAAGAAGTTCTGATAAGACACACGGCATGCCTTTATTTGAACACGCCGTGTCTTTTGACAAAAAAGAGGGTTTTAACCCAGCACACGTCTGCCCTCTCACTTACATTTTCATTCAAGCCAGAGCATTTGTGTGCCCTAACCCTCTTCTTCTCGAAGCAGTCGTGTACCCTAGACCCACAGCCGCCACCGCCGTGTCGTGTTCATGGCCGTGTCTTCTCTGAGCAAGCAGTCGCCATCGCCGCATGTTTCTCTTACTCACGGCGTGTCCCCTTCAAGCTCACACAATGCTGCTCCACCGTCGTTGTGTACCCTAGCACAAGGTGGTGCTAGACCCACCGTCAAGAATGAGCCACCAACATCATCTTCTTCTTCTTCTTCAAGCAAGACACCATCATCTTCTACCTCGAGCCACCGTCATCTTCTCCAACAAGGTCGTGAGAAAAGGAATCCACCAACCTCCTCTCCAAGTGGCTCCTCGATGCCAAGGAGGTCAACAAACCTCCCCGGCCAAGTCACCTCGACCATGCGAGGGCCAACTCCAAGCAAGACACCGTCGTTTCCCCTTCATTTTCCTCAAAAATCAATCGTTTGTGACCTATAGATTTTCACAGAGTTCCAGGTACACAACATGTACCCAGAAGCACACGACATGTTCATTAAAGTCTGAGCCGACCTTCTATTTCAGACACACGGCGTGACCGCCTTAGCACATGACGTGTGCGAACCGATCAACAATAGAGATGGCTCCATTCAAGCAGACCAGCAACCGCAAGCACGACGCCAGCTCCTCCCAAGCGTCAGGATATATCTCAACTACACAGTTTTGGGTAACCCCTGAAGAAGATTCGACATACCAGTTCCTGATTGCAAGGAGGGTTCTTCCTTCTAGGTTTGCTTTCCAACAGACGATGAAAACTTTGGGTTTCAAGGATGAAGTCCTCACGAGCCTATAAGACCTGGGGTTGAGCTACATCTGCCTTACGGTATCAAACACCTACCCCCGTCTTGTATATGAGTTTTTGACAACACTTGTCACCGAGAAAGACCCACAGAAGAAGCTTGATCCCTTCAATATTATACATTTCATGCTTTTGGGCCGTGCTTTCAAACTCACGTTTTGGTCTTTTTGTGAGTTACTGGAGTGTCACTATGAAGGCGTGATTGCTTACCCGCCTACTTTTCATAGCAGCGAGTTTTGGTTCGAGATTTCTAATGAGGCCTACCATGAGGCAAAATCAGCTCGGGCATCCTCTATCCACAACCCTATCTTCTGGTATATTCATCGCCTTCTTAGTACTGGGGTTTTTGTCAAGAATGAGACACAAGGGGTTTTTGGGAAGTAGGATCTCTTTTTCTTATGGGGCATGATGTATGAGCATGAAATCAATGCTTCTTTATATATTCTTTAATGTTTCCTTAAAATCAAGAAGGTGAAGAAGAGGGACACCGGTGACATCATGTATGGTGGTTTAATTACATTGATTGCACATAAACTTGATGTTGATTTGATAGGGCTTGAGGCTGCACTAGGCAGAAACCTGGTAGATATTCAGTATCTTCTCTCTACATGCTTGATCTCGAGGGTTCCCAACTACGACAACAAGTTTTGTCAGTTCTTCAATGATGATTAGTATGTTGACCTTTCAGATCCTGAGCATGTCACCTTAGAGAACAAGGACAACTGGAAAGTCCTACTGGCCACAGATGAGGAGATAGCAGCTGCCCAAGCTGCTAATGATATCGGGGCAGGTCCTTCAGCCCCTTCTGCTTCTTTTGCTCCACCGCCTCCCTCCACCAGCACACAGACGGAGTATTCCTGGGTGATGCCTGATGTCAGACATCTGTACGGCTATGTGCAGTAGTAGTTTGATCACATCGACGACCGCCTAGATCAGATGGGCATGCAGTATACTGCGATGCACGACATGGTCCACCGCATGGATTCGTGGCATATCTCACAGGGCCACTACTCCATCCCACAGCCGTATCATCTGCCGCCACAACAACTAGACTCTGCCCCGCAACCCACTCCGATCGATGTACTAGAGGATGATCTTGTCAGCCAATTCTTTCAAACTGACCACGAGGGCGCTGGCCCCTCTTATTGATTTTTACCCATGACATGTATCCGGTTGTTATCTTCATGAGCTCAATTGATGCAGTGAGGACACTACAGATTTCAAGTTTAGGGGGGTTGCAACCAGCCCGTAATGTAGTTTCTATTTCATTTGCTTTTGTTGGTCACGTCAGTCCTTTATTTCAGTCTTTTATGTTCATGTTCAATATTTCCCATCATGAAAAGTTTAGTATGAAATGAGGCTATGGTGATAGAATGAACTTTTGCACCTTGTATGCTTGAACTACCTTGTACCTTGTATTTCTTTTGGCCATATGAAAGAATTAGTAAAGAGCATGCATGAATCAAATGGAAAATGAAATTCCCCATGTACATGATCTTGGTTTGTAATTGTAGCTTGAACTCTCAATTTTCACATCTTTGATTGCTAAATACATGTAACGGTCTCAAAATTTTAGCAAATAAACCAACTCCACAATACTGTTCAGAATACGGGATACTCTTGCCAAACTTTTAGTGCATATACAACCAAATTTTTTGTGAAAAATTTGCAAAAATTATGAATGGAATCTTGTTAACTTTACTTTTTCGTTGACTCCCTTATGTTGTGCAAAAATCTCTTTTATCTTTTTATCACTTTACCCGATAAAAGATGGCAAACAACCCACATATCATGCTAGCCTAGTATGAGTCTGATCTGACAACAATGGTTAGGTACTATGAAAATCAAAAGAGGGTAAAGATAACACCCCAACCGGCACTCCAAGTGTGCATAAGCCTAAATTATCAACCGAGTGTCGGAATATCAAAAATCAATTGTCATATCTTTTGAGAAGAGAGATCAACTGAGATTGTTAAAGTTAACTAAGATTTCATCATAACATCCATAATAGGTGAAAAAAATTGTGCTACACATCCACTAGTTGTTTGGTTTGATTATCCAAATCCTATTTAGTGTTGTTTAGTTGATTGTTTTATTTAGTTTGTGACCACCATTTCTAAACTAAAACTTCTCTATCTTGGATGTTTAAATTAAGATGATAGATATGAAAATAAACCTAATTTACATGGTTGATTGAGTTTATTGCATATCTTCATTTCGCTTGATCCATGCACGAGCTTGAACATTCCTTCATTTGTGTGGTTATGTTCTTTTTGCTTGAGGACAAGTAATAGTTCAAGCTTAGGGGGATTTGTTGTGTGGTTTCCACATCAACTTTTCACATGTTTTCACACTTAAATTCAGTTCATTTTGTTCTCATTTAGCCTCTATTCATATCATTCTTACCACCTTTTTGTTATTTTACTTATCACATGATGTGTATTGTAGATTTGCATCAAAGAAATCAAATTGGAGGTTTTCCAACTCAAATTCATCTTATTCGGGATTTCTCCAAGCCTTGCAACATCTAAAACTTTAAAATTGCTGAAATAACAACGCACACGACGTGTCTTATTTAAGACATGGCATGCGCAATTCCAGATGGCTTATTGCTTCTGTCATTGAAGAAAAATACACAGCGTGTCCATAAAAGACATGGCGTGTACTTGGGAATTCAGAATTTAGTCTAGCCTTTTTGGTAAAGCACACATTATGTATTAAATAAAACACGATGTGTGTTTCACACAGAACAACTGCCAGAGACAGGACACATCGTGTCTGGAGAAAGACACGACGTGTGCCTGTCAGTTTCAGCAATTTTCAAATATGACTCCTTTTGTTTTAAAAGATGAAACTACTCTATGGGGCAGTTATCTTGGGTCATAATTCGAAACTCTTTCATCCCAGAGCAAGGCTAGAGCAAGGAGGGCAATTTTGGAGGTGAAATAAGGTGGTTTCTTCCAAAAAAGAACCCCATTCTTCTTCTTTTCTTCTCCAAGCTTCTTCTCCAAGGTGTAGCAAAGCTTCTCCACTCCACAAAGATTCTTGGGAGAGAGGTTTGTTCGGTTTGGAGCAGCTGTAGGAGTGAGATTTCGTGCTAAAGCTAGAATTCTACTCCTCTTGGGTTACACCTTGGGTTTTCTTAGCTTTTCCTTCTCTAAATCATGTTAAACTCTGAAATTTCTGTACATTTTCTATTGTACACTATTATGGACGAGTAGTTTCCCTTTCTTGGACATTGGAGAGTAGCTCACATGTCATAGCATGTATGGAACATGACAATTTCATACTAAATGTTATGTTGCTTGTTTCTCCACCTAGTGAGTACCGATTTCTTCATTTCTGCATGTATGGTTGGCCACCTTATGTGTATGTTTTATGCTCTTTTGCTTGATCTGAGAAGGTGGGTAGGAGAGTAAGGTGGTACTCTCTTGGCATTTCCTTCTTTTATTCTTTACCATGCGAGTGGAAATTATGAAGTTGAGGGGTAGGTTTGTGATCCAAAACAAAATTCATGCGTGGGGATGTTGAATTGAGTTAGGATCGTTGTACTTGTACCGAGAGGTGAAGTGCAACATACAACTCTCCTTTAAAATAGGTGCTTAGTATGTTTAAATTTCATGCTCATGTTGTATGCTATGATATGCAGATGAAATTCTAAGTCCAAGATACTTCTAATTCTGAATTTTAATCTCTTTTAGTAATCCATTTATTGTTTGTTTAATTCTGAAATTCTATTCTAATTAACCAAATCACCTTTAAAATGGTCTAGATTGGTGAACCTTAGCACTATTACATTTAATTAGTTTGATAAAGCTCCTTGTGTTCGATCTCAAATATAACTACTCTTGTATACTTGTGGGAATAGCTATTTGAGTAAAAGATCATTCTTATGATTGAAACTCGTTAGTGTAACAAACCAACATGAATCACAACAAAGTTTGATTTTTGGAATAACTAGTAAAGGTTGGTTCCCATATTGCCTCATAAGAACAATATCCAAGATTTATGATGATGAGGTAAATGAAATATTTTTAAGCGGTTCAAACGTGTGTCAAGTTACTTTAATCTCTTCAACTATAACTACATATTAATTATCCTTGGCCAATTGGTAAGTTTGTTTTCAAAGAAAGAAATTGTGTATAAAATATTAGACTATAATGCAATGGACAATAGAATGATAATGATATATATTTTAATTTTACATATAGTGAGTAACTATTAAATATTCAACTACAATATGGTATCCAAACATTGGTAGTTTTACTAAGAGAATTAAAACTACATGAAACAGTATAGTTATCATCATCATACAAAACAAATTTGCATAGTAAAATGGAGTGAAAACATCCTACAAGTGTGAAATTTGTTGAGTTTCATAGTAAGGTAATGAGTTTGAATTTGTAAAAGTCATTTCTGCTTCTTAAGGCCCCAAATTACTCCCCCTTTTTTTGCATTCCTCAGAATAAAGTAGATCATGTTGAATGTTACACAATAGTAAATCGTGATGACTATCCTGGAATATCCTAAATACATAAACTTATATCAAAAGAGGAACATGTGGTTAGTTCCAGAGGGTATACTTACATGTGTACATAGTATATTGTGCAATCAAACAACAAAGATGAAGAAATAGTGTGAAAATAAATGCACCAAAAAGGGGGAATGATTTCATTCAATTTTCCTCACTTCCTAGATAAAATAAATCATGCAAGATGTTACTCAATAGTAAATTGTGATGATTGTTCGGATATATGATATTAAATTTTTGGAATACATAAAATTATATCAAAAGAGAAACATGGGATTAGTTGGAGAGTGTATATTTACATGTGTATAAAGTATCTTGTGCAATGTAATAATAGAGAGTAAGAGAGTGTGAAAGTATCCTATTGATGCCATGACTTTTTTTGCTTGCACCTTCCATATTAATACTTTTATGTTGTTCTTATTTATTATAATGGATGAATGATATAATATTAGAACAAAACTTCTAACACAACCTTTACTGTGTTACTATTTAAACAAATTAAAATATATGTGATGATAAATTTGTGACAAAAGAATAAACTAGTCATTGAATGTAAGACTAAATTGTTACATTTCATGTATGTGGTAAGCTACACATAAAGAAGTACCTACTCCAAAATAAAAAATGGAGTGTGAAAGTTAGTTTCTCTGAATATTGAATCAAAAAATATTATAATTATAACAAACAATAAAATTAATGGTGTTTTATTTGTTTCTCAAAATAAGTATTTACTATGTGACCTGACAAGACACACACATAAAGATACATAGAGAGAGAGAATTAATCTGTGTAAGTCTTTATCTTTATACTAGAGTTTTTGAATAACAAACTCACATTAGAAAATAATTAAAAAATGGGATAAATGATGTCAATTAGAAGAAAATGGTCAATAAAGGTAGTAATGTATTCCTTGAATATTTTTTGATGATGATGTAACATATAAAATTATATGTCATGTTTCAAATAATATTATTATGATTTTTTATTTTTTTTAAATAAATAAAATAGTGTGGCTAGTTTACAAGGACATATTGATATGCATTGAAAGAACCCCCACACACTGAAATCCACATAAACAAATATGGTAAAAGTGGTTGCTAAATGGCATGATTTGTTTTTGTGGTTGCATCCTGGATGTTACTCTTGAAAAGAAAAAAAAAAATATATATATATATATATATATATATATATATATATGTCACCAAATTGCAATATAAGAACATGTAAGTATAGCCAAGTATTTGCTGGTTGCATATTCTAACTACTTAAACATACTATTTTGTATTATATGGGATGTTGAAATAGAGTAAATAATCATACTTTTTTACATTCATGTAAGAGAATTTTAAATATAAAGAATTATATTAGTTGATGCATATGAATGTGATGTGCTATATAATAGAAGTACCAATAAGAAAAGTAACAATTTACTTTATTATCATTTTGCATTTGAATAGATTTTGTTATATCTGATGTTTTGTTACGTAAGTTCTTATCATTATTTCTAATTTTCTAATAAAAAGTTAAATGCTAAAATTAATGTCAGAGAGGAGAATTGGTTTGCATGTGAAAGTCAAAATTAATTGGGTCATCGCCAATACTAAGTAATGTCTATAAGAATAATTAACAAATTTTAATATCCAACAACATATACAATTTATAATAATAATTTTGTATCAGTGCATTTTAAAAAGAATTGGTCGCCTCTAAAACATGGGGAAAATAAAATATGCCAAAAAATGACAACATCTTAGAGAAATTCAAAGTGCTATACATAATAGAATATATAAGTCAATCTTGTGCATGAACTTCCCAAAATAAATTGCCAAATCTTGGTCATAGACTAAGTATCGGTCTGGAAGCATATTAGTGGAATTACTTTACTGGTTTGGAGTAAAGAAGTTAGCCAACAATATCTATTATTCCAGACTTATATTTCATAATGGAATTATAAGGCCATATATATAGCTAAATGAAAATATATAGTAATACCTCATTTACTTTTATAGATAATAGAAATATCTCATCACCATGGCACCACCATTATCCTCGGTAGCTTAAAGATGAACTAATGAATTAAAAGATATGTAAGCAACAAATATTAAGACTATCTAAGCTACATAATGAGAATCTTTATAATAGACTCTATCAAAAAATTGCATAATCATTACAAGAGGTAGTACAAAAAATAAGTGAATAAATCACAAAACACATGAAAGCATGACCAACTTGGTGAAGAAGTCTAAAAGGAATATCTTGCAAATTTTCAAACTTAAAAGTAGATTTCAAATCCGAAAAGGTTCACATGAATGGATGTTTACTGATTGCATTTAAAATAAGGGGACATGGCATTATTATATTTTCAGAAGAACCATATTTTAGTCAATTGATAAAATTATGATATTGTAAAAAAAGTTGTCATCATGCAATATTTGTACAAGAAACAAGGCACAAATAGTTTATTATGTTTTATTTTAAGTAATTATAACCACATCTAACAAGGTTGTGCATAATGACCAAAACATGGATTTAGATATTCATACATGATGGTGTCAATGTAGGCATATCAATACACCACCATTGTGGTACAATAGAATTTTGTCATTTAGTAAGGATGTAACTTACTATCAATGCAAGCTTTTTAGAACAATAGTTACTATTGAAAAAATAGGCTTATAGTTAGTATTGAATTCCATGATCATTTTAATTATAGAACTATATGTGCAAAAGAATAGGGAAATTTCTTTTGTGGTCATCAAACCATAATGCGGCAAAAGACTGTGATTTGGAAAATTCACTTTGACATTTACAAGACATGCTAGGGAAATACAAAGAGGAGATTATAGGGTAACAACTGATTTGGAGAGAAAAAAATAGCAGTGGAAACAGATCAAACTCGATCAGATCATAACTCATCGGAATCATTGCTAACCGAGGTATAATGGAAGTGAAAGTCATCTCATACATTGGTAGGACAATCTAGCTGGTTAATCTTTCTAGCAAACATATGTCAGGTCTGATTTTGTGTAAACAAAACTATTTATGACATGTGGAATGTCAGAAGCTAGGTGCTCACATTCACACATTCAAAGTAGAGATCACGTGTTCAGTTTACCTAATGCACTACAAATTACAATCTATAAACCATAGAAATAAAAAAAATGGAGCTTAAGAAGATATCTAACACTGTATGGTTTCCTCATCCTAGAAGCCATATTCCGTGACAATTGGATATCAATCTTTGACCTTTTATTGTGTTGCATATATAAAAGAGAAAACAAGAAGAAAATGGGTGAGAACGCCCATGGTGAAAATGTACTTGTTTGGAGATATGTTTGACCTTTTAAGAGTGGATAGAATAAGTAACTCAATAAGTGGCCGCCCATTCATTTCTATGTTCACTCCATCTAAAGAATGGGTAACAATTCGTGAATGCTATGGGACTGGGAACAAGAACCGGTGGGGTAGTGGAGAAGTGGAGAGAGTTGTGGTGGGATAAAGAAGGGTTTGGTGTTGGTTGGTGGAAGACCGAGAGGATATAGACATGGAAACAAGAAAGATGTGACAAAAAGGAATATATTGACTGAGCAGTTATATGAGTACAATGAATATATTAGATAATTGAGTAAAAAGCTATAGAAAAAGCTTAAGAAGAGAGAATAACTGAGATTGTTCTATTCAGTTTTTTCAGATGGAGCTAACATAGAAATGATAAAATTGTTGTTATTAAAACACGTATGTTCTTTGAATAAAAGTATAGAGAAAATGAGGTAAGATGCATAATTATCGTGGAGTTTTGTAGTAGTTGAAAAGAGATTGAAAGGATTTAATTGGGAGTGGCTTAATTGAAAAAAAAAATCAATAAAACTGAAAAATAATAAGAGGAAAATTATAGGAAAAGAGAGTTAACCATAAGAATCAAAGATGTGTTCGTGGACTAAGGGATAGTGGGAGTAGGTGAGTGAATTGAGGGAAAAGAAAGGGCAGAATGGGTTCTCTTCAACCATAGTTGTCAAGTTGCGGAAGCGGTGAGGAAATTGAAGAGGAGAGAGGAACGGAAATAAAAAAGAACTTACAAAATAGAATATGTTGACTGAAAAGTATTACAAATAAGATGAGAGAATAAAATTAGAATATAACTGTTATCATGAAGCAATGATTTAATTGGGAGTGCCTTTATTGGAAAGAGAAAACCTAATAAAAAAGAGATATGATAATGAGAAAATTCAGTGGAGTTAGGAGGGTTTTGATGGGACAAAGAAAACTTTGGTCTTAGTTGGTTGAAGGCCGAGAGGAGATAGATATGAAACAAGAGAGCTTACGAAACGAAATATATTGACAAAGTGAAAACAAAAATTAGAGATTGTAGACTAGATTTTAAATTGGATAGTTCTTAACAGTTACAATAGGTGTGATTGACGGAATGAAAATCAGAGAGGGACTTTATAACTTTTTTTAGCGAGGGTTGATAGGAGTGAGAAGATAAGAGGTTACGGATATATCAAGGAATTAGTTGTTGATCTAGATATTTGTGAGCAATTATTGAAAAGAGAGCGACAAAGGGGGAAGCGGAGAGGAAAACATGGGAAACACAGAAGACATAAAGTGGAGTTAGAAACATGAGATAAAAAAAAGTAACTAAAATAGAAAAAAGAAGAGAAAAATTGTGAGAAGAGAGTGAGAGAAGGATCGCTTTCTCATTGACCAGAAAGTACTGGATGACAGTGTTTATAATTAACTGAAAAAACTTCTTCTTTTTATAATAATATAGATTCAATTTTATTGGTTAGAATTTTAAGAATAGACTTAAAGAATACAAACTCTTTTTTTATATTGTAGTATAGATTATTATCTGATAAGATGACTTCAAATGAAGTTGGCTGTTTTGCAACTGCATGAGAGTCCTCTTTTATAGGCCTTTTTAACTAACGAAGCTACTAATGACTGTATCAAATGCCAACTAAAGCAACTACTAATCACTGTATCAAATGCCTCCTCACTTGTGCAGTCCTACACGACAGCTAAAAAATGTTCTAGCATACGTAATATCTGCAGGCGCATCTTTCTGATGATGACGGGGACCACATATAAAGCAAAAATTTCCATCTACAGCTGGGAAGAAGACACTCCCTACTTTTATCCACCAAACAATTACAACTAAAAATAAAGAACTACTACAGTGTACCAAATGAATTTGAAGCAATCTAAAAGACTTGGTTTTAGTCGGCTTTTTGATTTACCAAACTATACTCGGATACACTTCCAAATAGGGTCTTAGTTAAAAATATTTTTCAACAAGGTAAACACGTCATAAACATGCCTAGAAATCCAAGAGGGTGATGCTTGGGGAAGAGATTTTGCAATATTTAAAAATTAGCTTTTTGCTTCCTTTCTTTCTTTACAATATTTGTAATTAAGGTATTATTGGTACCTAAACATAAAGAAATGTGTTATATGGTTCCTTCCATATAATCTAGTCTCGCTATTGTGATTTTGGGTCTTTTTTTATTGGAAAGTGAAACTTGGGCCCATACGATGGATATAGTACTAGAGGTTAATAGTAGGGATGGATATGATGTAGTTTATACCAAAACCATAATCGTAGCACGGTTAAAAGTCAAACACCATATCCACTACGGTATTTGATATGAGAAACCATATCCGCACCATCAAAATATCACGGTTAACCGCACCGCACCACGCCACATCAGAAATAAAATATTTATTATTCTTACTAGCATTAAACATAAATTTATGAAGAAATTGTATACAATAAATAAAATTATAATATATAGATGTGGATTAACAATGTTATGTTCATATTACATAACAAAAAAGATATGAATTTTTAGTTCATATGAATGTACATTCTAATTTTTTTAAAAGCTAACAGACATAAATATAATATTTTCTTGCTATACATAACCATTCAAAGTTCAAAGGTCATCCAAAATGTAACAAATCCCCCGCCCACTTATACAAAGTCCTCTTTTCCAAATGACATTATCCTATTTAAAATGGTTCTTCAAGTCTGCCTCACCTATTAAGACGCCATCTTCATTTCAAGCATGTAAATTATGATCTTTCCTCTATATATGTATTTGCAATGAGAAAAAAAAATATTTCGAATTAAGTGTAATGATATATTTTCTAAGAGAGAGGAAAAGTCAAAACTATTGGTGTGGGAGGATGATAAAATGTTTGAATAAATTGTGGATAAAGGTGACTAATAATAATGGATGTAATTATATCTTCTTGACTGTATTTTTCTCTCTTTTATGTCATTTTATATTCTAATCACCTTTTTTATTTTTTAAATTTTATTGTATCTCTATTAAATACTAATAACTACATATATCAGTCCATGTGTAATATTTTACTTATAATAACAAACTAATTGTCACCTTAATTATCTATCTCTCATTTTCTAATTGTTTAATGTACTATTCAAGATTGGTATGAAACAAGTAAATAATATCTCACATAATACATTAAATGAAAATAATTATCTACCACCATTTTACTTATGACTATAATTTTGTAATAAAGCATATATATGAAGTGCAATATATATATATATATATATATATATATATATATATATATATATATATATATATATATATATATATATATATATATGTGTGTGTGTGTGTGTGTGTGTGTGTGTGTGTGTGTGTGTGTGTAAATTATGAATGATAATGTTTTCATGTGTTAGGGACACATGTATGTTTAATATTTTTACAAAGAGGAGAACATTAGTGTGTAGTAATTACAAAAAATGAAACTTTCTACTTCTCTATACATTAAATGTAATTAATAAATAGATGTCTAGTCATTTGTGTGAGAACACCAATAAGTGACATTGACTAAAATAATATTCTACTTATATTTATATATATATTTAAAATAAATAAATTGCTATGCAGTTTTTATCCATGGTTATTTTTCTAAAACCATAACTGCACCACGCTGCGGCGATTTTCAAAATTTAAAACCATGCCTGCACCATAACCATTTGGTGTGTTATGCGGTGTAAAATGCGGTGCGGTTATCCATGGATATGATTTTTATCCAGCACTAATGTCGTCCCTAGTTAATAGATCTAGTGAGAATCTTCTACCCACTTCCAGCCTCAATGGTGGGATTTCATTGGCAACACAAATAAAAGTGTATGACGTCACAGGTCATGTGGTCACAGTCCATATCCGGTGTTGAAAGAGGTTTTTGAGCACCTGCTGAATGGATCCCAATCATTTAGCCCCAAAAATCCGCATGGAGATCCGTGTGCACAGTGATCTCTAGGGGGGGTTGGGAGACTGAGTGGATGAGATCTTGTTCATCACAGTGCTGAGAAACCTCCCCCCCCTCCCATCACTAGATATTTTGTCGTGTGGTCATGATGGTAAGACGGGTCAAGTCCTCTTTAATAAAGGGTATGTCTCTGCCTTATACCTATAACAAGAGGGAGTTACAGCTCCCTTCTTGGCTGCTCATGGCACCATGCTATGTGCTAGCTTATATTTGGTAATGATTATCTACAGCTGCTAGCTTATACTTTGTTGTTGATTCCGTTTAGTCATATTTATCCGAAAATCATACCATATTTGCTCGGACATGTTATACAAACTGCATTTTATTACGGGCTCCAATAAGAAAACTAGAATCATGCATGTTGTTTGTCTGCTCATCTATATCTTTTATATGTGCCTCCAATAATAAGAGACAATTTGAGTTGTTAGAGTGTCTGTTCATCGCATCAGCCTGTCTGGTTGCTAATTTTCATTTTTTTTTATAATATGATTTCACAGTCATGTTTATTCCAACATATACAATCACCTATGTTGCAGACTGCATTTCAAACTATAGATAAACATACTTTCATATATATTTAATTGTTGAGTACACAAGATAGATAATTTTGATAATCATGCACCTTAAAGGGAGTCAATTATTATTTAATCAAGTTGTTCTTTTTTAATAGGTCATAAATAAGTTATTGTGATTACTAATTATATCTTATCCTTCTATGGGCACATGCCAATAAGGTAGCATATGTGATTGTGTAATGACACGATATATGTTAGAAGGGTCTGTTAATAGTTAATCGAGTTGTTCTTTATAAGTTATTGTGTATACTAATTATATATTAGTTTTCAACAAACACATGTAAAAATATAGAAGTACACATTTTTAGTGCATGTTAATGTAGTGGTCATCATGACTCCAACAAAAAAAAATCCGGTATAGATTTTGGTAATGACGCGCTAAAAGTAGGAGGGAGTCAACTGGTCAACTGACCGAATGTATTTGTATGTGCTCTAGAAACTTGGCTTTGCGCTCTTTGGTGTACTCAATGTTTATGTTCTAGCAACATGTATATGTGTTAATCAATCCAGCATGTATGTATGCTATCCAATTCAACATATTTTTATGCTTATAGATTAGAATGAGTCAATTGGATGTCAATCGAGCTACTCTTTCTTAATGAGTTAGCCATTTTTTTTGTAATTCATAATTTTTTGCATTTTAATTTTAAATATATAGTACATACTAGAAGGAGTTAATTAGATATTAATCGAGATATTTTTTTAACAGGTGGTATGTAATTGTTGTTATTACTAATAAACGATAGACTATCGAGCTACTTTTTTATTTTTTTCATTTATAATTCAAAAAAAATTCACATTTTTTATCATTATTTTTTGTAATCACTTTTTGTTACTTTTTTTACTATGTCAAATAAAAAGAATAGATTTATTATACATGTGTCATGTTTCGGTATTGTGTACTTATCGGTCCATCGATTTGTGTGTTCTAGTAGCTTGACTATACGCTTATCGTTCCGATCAGATTGTATGTTTCAATAGTCAGTCTACATACTAATAACTCGAGTCTATCTGTGTGTTTCAAGGTATAGCACTTGGCTTGGACTATTTTTTTTTTTTTGCGATTCCAATTTTTTTCATTTTGTTTTTAAAATTTTGTTTTAACCACAAAGTTGTTATAGGAGTGGCATATTTTGGATTTTTTTTACTGTCAAGTTAAAGAAAGACATCAGATTTATATCAATCTAGTGTGTTTATGTGATAAGTAGTCTATATGTGTACTTACATCTTGGAGGAAATTATCAAGTTTAATCGACTGGTCGCTTACTAGTTTTTTTTTCTATTCTTATTTTTTTATTTTGTCTTCAAAATTTTGCTTTCCTGTGAGTTGTTATAAGAGTGTGTTACATTTTGGATATTTTATTGTCATACTAAAGAAAAGAATAGAATTCACATTGGTCCATAATATCTATGTGTTTAAGTAGTCGATATGTGTACTTATAGCTTAGAAGGAGTCATCGGGCTTTTAATCAACTGGCACTCTCTTATTGAATTGTATACAGTTGAGTTTTATATATATTATTATATTGCAACATAATATTGACTACAATTTTTTTTGGTAATTTTGTAAAGACGTGCTACAAGTCGGAGTGATTCAAATGGTTTATATAAATGTGTGTGTATTTCAACAGATTGATTGTACGCTCATTGGCCCATTCAGTCGGTGTTCTAGTAATCTATTTGTGTGTTAATCAGTCAAGTATGTTTGTGTGCTTATATGTTGTAGGGAGTTAGTAAGCTACACTCTCTCTCTCTCTGTGTGGCTTTAAAGTATGTCTGCAATGTAATGCTAATCATGAGTCTGATAAAAAAAATTAGTTTTAGCAGAGGTTCAACAAAGTCTGGTGACTTTTTTGCTACAATTCAATCGGGACATAGTGTTGTCGAGCTACTTCGCTCTGTAGTTCTTTTTGGCAATTCTCAGTCTATTTTGCAGTTGCTTTTTAAATGTTATTTTAACACCCAAAGAGAATAAAATTATTATGGATTCACATTGTTTCAGTCTGTCTATATGTTTAAGTAGTTTGTATGTGTACTTACAGTTTGGAGGGAGTCACATGGTATTTAATCAATTGATTTTGTCTTACTAAGTTGTATACAAATTATTATATTGCGACAAATTAAAGACCATATTAGTTTAGCAAGAGGTTCAAGAAAGTTGGGTGACTTTTTCTTATAGTACATAATTATTTTACATGTGTCACATAGTTTTAGTTTAATATTTGTTTAATAAAAGTGATGATAGTTGTTAGTCAAGTTCTTTAAAATTGTTTGATTTTTATTTTACTAAATTGGGATAGGTTTTGGTGTTCGGTGTTATTTGAAATGTTTTTTCTTAACCTGATATATAATTTTTTAGCAACTATTTGGATAGTTCAATCTACATTTTTTTACAAAAGTGATGATTGTTATTATTCGTGTTGTTTCTTTCCAAGTTTTTTTTACAAAAGTGATAATAAGTATGTCTTAATTTCATATTCAATTTTAATATAATTCTCGCGCTTAGCACATGTAAAAGTGAAACATGTGCCCAACGCTCACGAATCTCATCATGTCTGGGCGACTGTATCGGTGAGTCTGAAGTGTATTGTTGAGTAGGAAAGTGATAACATCTCATTTTGTGAACTTTTTGTATATGTTTTATTCCTATCCTAGCATAACGTTTATGGTTTTTTCTATTCATTTGAGTATCTTAGTGCCAAAATCTTGAACTAATATATTTCTTACTCACTGCAGGTTCATGCTATGTCGCAACTGTGACTAGACGATCCACTAACGTCGTGGACGTGGTCGTTGCCTCTGCTTGGTGACCCCACATTGTGACTGTAGCCCCCTTCCAACTGGAGTAAGGCACCATGATTGGATGACTCTGCTACGACTGCGGTAGCTATCGTGACCATAAGAATAGGATTGTTGCAACCGTAGAGCAAGCCGCGACTGAAACCGCTCCCTAGCATGTCACAATCGCGATGGCGGTCATGACCAGCCAATGTGTCATGACCGTGGCCTAAAAGTTAAGTCTGTAGGCAGCGTCTATAAATAGACCCCCGCCTCCACCCATCAAATCATTAGATCATCAAGGACCACAAAGTGTTGTCAAACTCCAGAGTCATCCATGTTCATCCCATCGGTCTTGGACCTCTGAAGACAAAATTTAGAGAGAGAGAAGATCGGCCATCCTCTTGT
Organism: Alisma plantago-aquatica; assembly: GCA_963693085.1. NCBI lineage: Eukaryota > Viridiplantae > Streptophyta > Magnoliopsida > Alismatales > Alismataceae > Alisma > Alisma plantago-aquatica. The sequence continues at coordinate 811,286,002 of OY856409.1, forward strand.
TCAAAAGAAGGAGTTGTCATCATCCACATCCACTCCAGCTCTAGATCTGAAGAAGTATAGTGGGTGTATCACCTTCTACCTTCTCTAGATCTATCATCCCCCTCACGTTGTACCCTTCACCTCTTTGTTATTCTTGATGTATCTACCCTTCTGTAACTTCGTTATGCTACTCGTTAACATGTGTGGCTAAAAATTTAACTTGAGTTGGGAGTAACCACTAAGGCTCTCCCAACATATATATTCTTGCTTCCCTTTGAATATATATATGCTCTTATCAAGATTATCTCCATACTCTTATTCTCAATGCTTCACTTGTATGCTTAGCTATAATCTTGTGATGTATGATTGTTGGTGTCTGGAAAGAGTAGTGCCAACCTAATCTAGTGTTATGGAGTAGTATGAATACATGAAAGTGTTGGAATGCTAAAATTAATGTTCATATGGTTTTCTTTGTGGTTGTTTGAATGTCATCTCGAGAGAGAGGCTACCTTATAACCTAGATCTATCCTAATATCGAGAGAGGAGGGAATAGACATAATTGATGATTGCTTGTAATCTTGATAAAGGTATACAACGGGGCGTGAGTTTCGCATGTTGGTGAGAGACCTTAGTAGGTGAAACCTGATAGTTTCCTTCCATACTTTTGTTGTTTACTTCTTGTTTGATGTTGCTCTCTTGTTTCATTTTCTTTCTTTTGCCTTTCTTTGTATTATCTGGAGCACCATCGTTCCTTAGGGAATGCCACTTTAATATACCTTTTCGTTTGGGGTTTAGAAGTGTTAGGCTACATGACCTTAGCACTTATCAACCTTGTCCTTGTGGTTTTAGCCCAATTTACTACTCATACCCCGCATAATAGTTGTGGGGGCTAGAGCGACAAGTTATAAATTCAAGAGTCTGACTACTCTAGATCCGCTCAATTTTGGACGTGCGGTCAACTTTTTGGTGTCATTGTCGGGGACAAGGAAAAATGGTATTGTTAAGAACATGAGTCCACTCACTATAATCACATTCCTCAAGCTTAGCCATAAGGTTGATTGCATAAAAACTTTAAATCTGCTACCCTATGATTTCATAGAATAGTTCACTTTAACACGTCTAGTTTTCTAACTCAACTGTGTGGTCTATTCAGGGAAACCAGAGGGAAGTAGATCTATTCAGTTCTTCACTTTAACTTCAAGCCGTCATGCCACATCGTGTGGACGACAATCTTACTGGGGACGATCAAAATGTAAGAATTCAATACAATCGACCACCACATGAGACAGAAGAAGAAAGAGAAGATCGACACTTAGATGGTCGCCGCCACAAGGAAGAGTGACGCGAGGAAGATTGACATCATCACCATCACCACCGACGTAGAAGGAACCATTGGAATCACCAGGAACATGAACACGATGACTAGAACAGTGAGGGTGAAGATGATGAGGAAGAGAAAACTCTTATAGAGCTAGTCACATCTAGATCCAACGAGTCAAGATGCCTAATTGTCATATCGCACTTTAATGCATCTAATTTTGAGTTGAAACCTGTTGTAATCTCGATGATCCAAAACAAACCCTTCCATGGGAATTCAAAGAACAAGAATCCTTAGCATCATCTTGACGCCTTCAAAAATATCTATGATACTATCAAGATGAGGGGAGTACCTTAGGAAGTCATATATTGCAAGGGATTCAACTCCTCTCATAAAGATAAAGCTCTGTCTTGGTACCTTAACTTATCCCACCAATCAATATATGGGTGGAGACCCCTTGTGGATGCTTTCATCACTAAATTTTACCCCACCGAGAGAACTATTCGAAATATGTAAAAGATCACTTCTTTCGCGCAAAAACCTGGGGAAAATCTTCACGACGCATGAGAATGATTTCAAGAATACCAAAGTGATTGTCCCCACCATAATTACCGCAAGGGATTCCTGGTGAAAATGTTTTACAACGGGATAACCCCCACGGAATGGACTTCGTTGAATGCAGCCGTTGGAAGCGACATTCTTGGGAAGAAATCGAGTAGAACTATGAAAATCATCAATAACATGGTTGCATTGCAAGCTAGCATAGAATATGACAGAAGTGATAGAGGTTCGGCCAAGAAGGCTGGGTTTGAAGGACCATCAATCGAAGCCAAGGCTCTGGAAACCATTACAGCTCAGATTTAGATAATTACTACCGATGTCAAACAAGTAAAAGACACTGAGGGTAAGGGAAAGAAACACATCAAGAAAGTCATGAAGTGTGTTACGTGTGGAGAAGTAGGGCATGGAATTGACAATTGTATTTATACACTGTCAAAAAAGAGCAAAAAAAGTGAAATAGAAGAAGAGACCAAAAATGTCTCTTACGCCAATTTCAAACGACCGGACCATCCTAGTTTCAATTATGCCAACAAAGAAGCTACTAAAAATAGACATCAACTAAGTAATTTGTCTAAACCCCCTCCAGGATTCGAAAAAAAAGGAGGACTAACTCAATATAGTAGAACTACTAGTTATCAGATGAATAAAAATAGTTATCAGAGTCAAAATAAAAATATAAGTCGACAAGGTCAGGGACAAGGCCAAGGTCAGAGCCAAACTAAGGATAGCAACCAACGGACATGATTGCTCAATTGTTCAACTTTGCAAAGAGGTAAGCTTTGGTGAATGATCAGCTTTCCCAAAGTGCCATCACCAATTCAGGAGTGTTAGCCACAATGCAAACTCAGATGGCAGATATACAAACCCATCAAAGGCAAATTGATCAACAACTTGTCCAATTAGAGGAACTTGTGAAAAACCCTTCGGGAAAGATCCCGTGAAATATGGAAATGACAAAGATAGACACTCTCCAATCAGGGAGGATGTTGGAAGATCCTGGACCTAACAGCAACAAGGAAGAAAGAAGTCGTAGTGAGCTACAATCTGACAAGGTAATTATGCCAGAAGAATTTGAAAGAAAAGGGTCAGCTAAGGATAGCCAAGAAGAAGAAAATTGCAAAAAGAACAAGGATGAAGAGGTCAAGAACCCAGATCTTGTGGGAGAAGTTTTTACATAGAGAAATCCCTATGCCCCCAGAGTCCTCTTTCCCTACAAATTGATCAAGGCACATCTAAAGAATAGATATGAGAAGTTTCTGGAAGCAGTGCAGAAATTACACCTAGACATCATATTTCTCGATGCAATTGAAGAGATTTCAACGTATGCAAAGTTCTTCAAAGATTTGATCACAAAGAGAATGAGAGGAGATCATGTCGAGACCATGCAATTGGCAAAAATGTTGAGCGCATTTGTTCAAGATGATCTACCTACAAAAAGAAAGATCTAGGGGCATTCAACATCCCTTTCTGTGTTGGAGACAATGTGGAGAGGAAGGGATTGGCCGACTTAGGAGCAAGAATTAGTCATATGGCCTTGACTCTAGCTCAAAGGCTTGGATTAACAGATCATATGATATAGTATTTGACGGTGAAGAAGATTCTCCTTTAGCAACTCCATGAAAATGGGCATGAGAATCGAGTTAGCTGACCACACCTTTACGAGACCCATGGGAATAGTGGAAGATGTCCCGATATGGGTTGGGTGATTCTTCATACCATGTGATATAGTGGTGATTGACACAATGGAGGACCCGAAGTGTCTGATGATACTCGAAAAACCTTTCCTCGCTATCAGAAGGGTTTTTATAGATGTAGCGGAAGGAATTATTACTATGTGTGTTGGTAATGACCACATCAACTTCCGAGTACAGGACGCTATGAGAGGACCATCTCTCTTTGAGTCGGCTTACTTCATGGATAGATACAATCAATACTATGAAGAAAAATAAGATGATAAGTGTGAGAACCCGTTACACTAAATGAGATTACTCAAAACATAAAGCACATTCGATCACTAATTAATCGCATACCCAAAAATATGGGTAAATTAAAACCAATTTCAACGTCAGCACCTGCTCAGAAACATTTGCATAAGAGCCCAACATCTTTCTTTTATCCATACTATGCTAAGAATTTGATACAAATTGTTCTATTGCCTTAGACACAACATATATACATAGGAGAAGAATATTTGTATATGCCACATAAACAAGCATTAATATGCTAACAAAATCCTGATTCGTTTGAAACACCACATACAAACTTTTCCTGCCCTGACCTGAGAGTACAGGGATGACTCTAGGACACACTAGACATCTAATCAACTTTATTAAAGATTCATTACTATAGCTCCTCTTTGTTGTCACATATTTGTTTTCATCACTTACGATTACCTAAAAAAATGTGGCAAACCACAAGGGTGAGACCTATGTCCCAGCAAGAGATATAACCTCCAACAACGCTTATTGATTACAACATTTTAAATAGTAGATAACTAAGCAATTTGAGTATTTAATAATCAATTGAATAGATTGAACAATTCAAGTATACTAAATAGATTAAGTGAATCATCTTAGCAACAAGTATGATCATCAATGCATATATAGACAACAAATAAATCCATTTCTTTGGATAGATATCTACTCAAATATCATCAAATTGCATATAATAACAATCATTATCATTAATCTGACTATCATCGTATTCCTTGCTAATAGTACAACCAATCTAGTAGCATAAGCATCCCTGACATCATGAATATGTCTAGTAACATAACATGGCTATCAATACTGGCATCTCAAATAAACTAAATAGATATATATCATAAGTAGAACTAGCATCATAGCATAATTAACTACATAGGCATGATTAGCAGTTTAAGCATTTATAATTACATAGGCATAGTTAGCAATATTAAACATAGCTAGTAGCATCATCTTAACCATCAGTATTAGTACATTTAACAACATAAGCATGCTTAAAACATGAGCATAACTATAGCATAAGCATATCTATTATCTCTTATTTTACTATACATAATCTCAGTGAAAAGAAAGCAAACGAGGTTTATCATCCAATATGAAGCATTGTGTATAACCCTAAACAGATATGCAACACGGCTATCTTACATCCTTTATTATGCCCTGAGGAATTTGAGGATACCACTCAAAATCCATCTGACCACTGCTAAGTCGAAATCAGTGACATACAAGATCTAGGAAGAGTCGGACTCCTAAGATATTCTCCGCCCCCGGTCAGTACGGGTCGCCACAACGACACATAAGGTCAAGCTGCTAACAGCCTAGTCCATCCTTGGTACAGGTCACGACACTAGTGAAAGGAGGTGGGTATGCATACCCTACCATCTGATGTACAACTGCAGTTTTCCTCCAATCTCATCTCATATATAATCACCGAGACACGACCTCAACCGTTCTCAAACTAAGGGCTAGGTATGACCACAGTCATCCTCCCTAAACACTTGAATTCAGGATGACAAGCACCCTGCATACTAATCAGTATGCGCTCCGAGTTTCCCTTAGGAATACTCGTTTCACCATCTGGAAAGTTCTGACACTCAGATGGATCTATGGCACGGGGCACTACATGATTAGAGTTTCACTTGATTAGTTATGCCAATTGGGTAAATTAAGGTTGCATCAAACAAGTGGACATATAAACCCTAATTCACTTCTAGCAAGCATATAAATATCACAACTTCAAAAGATATAAAATGTGTGAAACATAATTTCACATCTCATCATCACATGGTACTATTCACTTACCATTCATGAGGCTACTCTAGTCATCATACTATCACAAGATATAAATCCTTTTCATAATATCACAGGGTGTCGAACCTTATCAACACAAGAGGATTACACCTCATTTAGGGCTCAACCATGCCCAAAGATCATTAAGACCATCATACTATCACAGGATATAAATCCTTTTCACAATATCATAGGGTATCAACCCTTATCAACACAAGAGGATTACACCTCATTTAGGGCTCAACCATTCCCAAAGGTCATTAATACCATCATACTATTCCCTGCAAGATCATCATTATCTTTGCATGCCTTATAACAAGGCTCAACAACATCACTTACATATAATACAACAGATCAACACAATATTGCTTTAGTGAGCTAGGAGATATTCATAAATAATCATAATAAGATTACATTAACATTAAGAACATTCCTTTATTACATCAACATGGAAGGAATCTAGATATGATTAACCCTCATCATATTCATAATGCACATGTTTAGCATAAGAAAGTATTAACTATGTGGCTATGATAACCACCAATTAACATATCAAGGTTATGATCATATTAAGGAGGTTATTCCACCATCATTCCATCATATAAGAATGTTAAACATGAATACTCATCTTTATCCATTTGCATTAGAGTTAGGTTCACAAGATAAATCACATTAATGTTACTAATCAACACTCATACCCAAACCCTAACTCACGGCATCCCCATTGGATCATGGATGCATAAGGGAGGCATCACCATCACATTCCATACCATTATCAAGTATGAACCCACACATAAATTAAGGTGTAACCATTGGGTTATAGCATACTAGGGTTTCAACAACAATAACAGAGTACTCCATGATTGTATTAGTCATTCAAGGACTATTCATACCCAATTACCATCATTTAATTATATTAAAGCTAGGTATAACAAGCTATACCTCATTAGGGTTACATATCAACACAATATGGTTATCATCCCTTCTATTCATATGAGTGAATAGGTAAGAATACCTTATTAAGGGTAACCCTCCATTTGTTCAATCATCATTCAACCCATATCACCATACCACAATGTCACCCAGAACCATTGGATGTTTAAAAGGTAAGACCATTGGTTGTTTACATAACTAAACACCTTGAATGAATCATATATTATGTTATTGAGTTTTGATATATAAAAGTCACCATTTAACCCTAGACATCCTTTGGTTAACAATAATAAGGGTTCTATTGAGAATAGGGTAAAACCTACAATTGATTGTTCATTTAAAACAAGCCATCCATTGTCAATAAGTAAGCTCCTTAAGTTGATCATATAAAGGAAACCATCTAAATCACATTATTAGGACCAACATATTACATTAGCCATCATTCCACTTTATTGGAGGAATAAACATTAGATCTTGACCATTGGGTCAAGTTCATATGTTAAAACCATCAATTACAGTATAGGTCCGACCATTGCATCAAGTGACCCAAGAAACCATTGGTCTAAGGCTTAATTGATGCTACAACTACAATTCTTAACTCAACATAGGTTGTATAGACCTGATAAACTATCATTAGTGATGATTAAATCACCATAGGTTGTTAGATCAACACTATATTCATTAATCAACATCAAATATTAAGCTAATGTCATCATTGATTGATAACATCAGTAGGGTACTTAATGGTTGATCATTAAACTTCTCATTTGATCCAAAACCTGACCTGGGGTGACCATAGGTTGTCACCATCATCAGACACCTTTGATCTCGACCATCAGTTATCCTAAAGACAACACCATAGGGTTGTTGCAATAGTACCATCATCGGGTCATGAGTTTATAGAAGAAATCAGCTTTAAACCCTAAAATTGACCATTGGTTGATAGGTGCTTATCACCATAGGTTGTTAAACCAACCTGATCCAAGTCATATTATACCTTATTAATAACGTACACATGATCACAAGTTCATCTAGAACTAAAATCAGAATAGGGAACATTATAAAAATCAAAATCTAAGTCAAGCATAGTTTTTTAGTGCATGAATCATCATTTTCAAGCAAGAACATGAGCTAGCAAGCTTATGGTAAGAAATAAACGTGGAGCAAGTTATAAAACTTGCCTCTAATAAGAAGATTAAATCCCAAACAGAAGAAAACTCGAGCAGGTAGGGTAGAAAATCCAAGCATAACTTGTGAATTCGTCCATCTAGCACCTTTCTTCATCAAATGAGCAAACCCTAAGCATAAGGAGCAAGAAAGGTATGGTTTTAGAGATTTAGAGAAATTTCTACCATAGAAAAGCAAGGTTCCAACCTGGATAATGGTAGGAGGAAGGATAAAAAAGAAATAAACGGAGGAAAGAAGGGGATTCTTACCCTTTTAGGTCAAGATCACTAGAAGGAAGCTTTTCAAACCCTAAAAGGAAGTCAATTGCAACCCTAGATTCTTTTTCCAAGAAGATACCCTCTTTATTCTTCCTTGGACAGGAAATTCACAGAAGTTGGTGGAGATAAAATGTCTCGTTTTGGTGCTTAGGGATAAGTATATGAAACTTTAAGATAAAGAAAAAGAAAAGGTTGAAGTTCTAGTATCTTTCCAAGTGTCCATGGCCTTAAACCATTAAGAATATACAAGCACACACACAAGCAGATCCCCCACCATACATAGATACATGCTTATCCCTCGTTTCTTGAATTTACAAGAAAAAAAATAACTCATTAGTTGATAGCTACTAAAGGTAGCTCATCCATGAAGGGGTAACCCCTAAAATACCCTTGGAGAAAACACCTTTAAACCAAGGTTTAAATGGGTGCCCCATGGCTCAAAAAGATCAATAATGATGATAGAATATCCAAGGAACATAATGAAAGTGATAAATTGCAAACAAAACCTCTCAATTGGGTAAATTGTAGTAAAGTCCAAAATGTACATAAAATTGCATAACTTGCTCAAACAGTGTCCAAATTGGACCAAATTTGAAACTTAAGCTTGTATTATGATTTAAAAGAATATCACAAGGTTATATTAGAGTTTTTATAATTCAATTATGATAATTAATATTATTCAACTCGTTAAACAAGTTTAGGGGTCTTACAACTATAAACCCCTAACAGGGATTTCACCCCCGAAATCCAGGGTAAACAAAGATGGGTACTTCCTTTGCACCTCATACTATTACCTTCACATGGTTACTTGCATATCATAGTTATGTCACATCATTCATACATATCTCATCTTGGGTCAGCACAAAAACCCCCACATAAGAAGACATTTGCAAATATGGAACATAGAAACTTGTTGTGTCATCTATACAACTCTAGTAGTAATGTTCAACCTTAGATTCTAGCTATCATATAAAATTATATCTATTGTATCAAAACATTACTCAAAATTCATAATTTCTATCTTTTTACCAATCATGGCATGTGTCCCATACCATTCCTTGAAGCATAAAAAAAGATGATGTATCCATCCTTTTTTTTAGATACACTGACACTGGCACACTTGTCAGTTCTTTTTCTGCATCAAAAGAAATGTTGACGCTGGCACCTGTCATTCCATACAAGGAAACATCATTCCTAGCCAACCTTGTTAGGGGTGAAACAACAACACTATCTTCACCTTACTAGGATTTACACAACCTACTTAGAATACATATCATGATCCCATAAAGATATTTAATCAACCCCATATCACTCTTGTTCAACTTGTCTCATAGCTATTGCTGCTTCACAACCCTAAGGTTTTTGAAGAAATATTGATCATATTTTTTACCATATTTGAAATACTTTGACATGTCATCATTCAAAGCTTGATATAACTTGTATGACATGACTGGAACACTATGTTCCTCCTATTTATAAATTCTATTTGTACATTGGTTAGTCTAAAGGACATAACTCTAAACTCATCATGGTCATGTAACTTATGTCATCCATTTTAACTCTTATATCTAAAGGATATTTTATCTTAAAGAAACACGGCAGCACATGTCTACTAATCAACAAACTATCTATCCTTGATAGTGGTCTTGCCCAGCTATCACTGAACCATACACAATATTATAGAATCACTTTTGTTTTTCCTTCCAAACAATATTTATAGGGTCATCATCAACTCTCTCTCTCTAAGGGAGAGGAACACTAGGAATGTTCATTTAATAAACATCTCCAACCTTCACATACTTCCCATAATGTTGATACATCTTGGATACTAGGATTCATTACCTTGGTATCCACCTCATGTTCTATAAGGAACTCCCATCCTTATCTCATCTACTTTTACCAACATAATCAAATCTCAAGACATAAGGAGTTTTTTTAATTATTGTAAGGCTCAAAAGCAAACTCATCACAAAATTTATGATCTTGGAACCATAGTCCAAACAACCTTATGCTATAATAACCTATCCACCCTCATGTTTACAATGAATCCACACATCCAAAGTGGAAATGATCCACTTGAAAGCTATGCCCTAGAAAGGAAAGACACAAAGGGAAACACACTTCCCACATCATCGCAGCATTGTTCAAGGGTCACTAGTAAAAAGGTAACCAATTCTATTTTCATTATGCAAGTTACATCTTCTTATGTATTATTTTACCCTTTTCATTTTGGGTTCCTTGCCATTATCATAGGAATCATCATGATTAACATATCTCATTACTCCTTCCTTGATGACTATTTATCACACTTGGGTATATTCTCTTATTTTATTATATTTTTCAACCACTAATCAACAGGTAAATCATCATATTCCACATTTTCTTCATTAAACATGGATCGCCTACCTTAATTTCTTTTAAACGCCATGCTTATTTTACATTAACACTTTCTTACACACATAGGTTGGTCTGAGATTAACTCAGGGTTCCACCTTATTCCTTTGTCATTGTTCTCATTTATCTTCTCATTTCATACTTATCATTGGAGTTCTCTCCATCTTATGTGGATTTCATATCTTGAATCACTTTATAAGCATAGACTTATATGTCTTTTACTTTATTATCTTCTTGAATCACATCTTCAAGAACTTCTCTTTTGCTCATTTGTATTCAGATTTAGATTTCTTGGTGTTGTGTCTTTCTCTTTAGCTACCAAACATTCAAGTTTTGATAGATTATGATGCAATTCTCATCTTCTTTAAGGTAGGATTGAGATATTCACACCATGATTTCTTATTCATTATGCTCTTTAGATTGTCTCAAAATGACTACTTGATCAGAGTAATTAGAAAGATAACAATCTAAGAGTTCCATACTTACCTTTCTTCAATAATTGAATACCTAGCCAGGGCATCCAAATACTGAGATTGGGTAGTATGCACCATATTTGTATGTCATATTCCAAATTTTGACATCATCCTAGTCCTAAGTCCTAGTGTCCCTATAGACTCGATAAACCTAAAGCTCTGATACCAACTTGTGAGAACCCGTTACACTAAATGAAATTACTCAAAACATAAAGCACAATCGATCACTAATTAATCACATATCCAAAAATATGGGTAAATTAAAACCAATTTCAACATCAGCACCCGCTCAGAAACATTTGTATAAGATCCCAACATCTTTATTTTATCCATACTACGCTAAGAATTCGATACAAATTGTTCCATTGCCTTAGCCATAACATATATACATAGGAGAACAATATTCGTATATGCCACACAAACAAGCATTAACATGCTAATAAAATTTTGATTCATATGAAACACCATATACAAACTTTTCTTGCCCAGACCTGAGAGTATAGGGACGACTCTAGGACACACTAGACATCTAATCAAATTTCTCAAAGATTTATTACTATAGCTCCTATTTTTTGTCACATATTTGTTTTCGTCACTTCCGATTACCTAAAAAAATGTGGCAAACCACAAGGGTGAGACCCATGTACCAGCAAGAGATATAACCTCCAACAATGCTTATTGATTACAACATTTTAAATAGTAGATAACTAAGCAGTTGGAGTATTTAATAATCAATTGAACAGATTGAACAGTTCAAGTATACTAAATAGATTAAGCAAATCATCTTAGCAACAAGTATGATCACCAATGCATATATAGATAACAAATAAATCCATTTCTCTGGATAGATATCTACTCAAATATCATCAAATTGCATCTAATAATAATCATTATCATTAATCTGACTATCATCATATTCCTTGCTAACAGTACAAGCAATCTAGTAGCATAAGCATCTCTGACATCATGAATATGTCTAGTAACGTAACATGGCTATCAATATTGGCATCTCAAATAAAGTGAACAGATCTATATCATAAGTAGAACTAACATCATAGCACAATTAACTACATAGGCATGATTAGCATTTTAAGCATTTATAATTATATAGGCATGGTTAGAAATATTAAACATAGCTAGCAACATCATCTTAACCATCATTGTTAGTATATTTGACAACATAAGCATGTTTACAACATGAGCATAATTATAGCATAATCATGTCTATTATCTCTTATTGTACTAACATGATCTCAGTGAAAAGAAAGCAAACAAGGGTTATCATCCAATATGAAGCACTGTGTATAACCTTAAACAGATATGCTACACAGTTGTCTTACATCTTTTATTATGTCCTGAGGAATTTGAGGATACCACTCAAAATCCAACTGACTACTGCTAAGTCGAAATCAGTGCCATATAAGATCTAGGAAGAGCCCGACTACTAAGATCTTCTCCGCCCCGGTCAGTACGGGTCTGCCATAGCGACACATAAGGTCAAGCTACTAACAGCCTAGCCCGTCCTTGGTACAGGTCACGGCACTAGTGAAAGGAGGTGGGTACGCATACCCTACCATCCAATGTAAAATCGTAGTTTTCCTCCTATCTCATCACATATATAATCACCGAGACACGGCCGCAACTGTTCTCAAACTAAGAGTAAGGTATGATCGCAGTCATCCTCCCTAAACACTTGAATTCAGGATGACAAGCACCCCGCATACTCATCAGTATGCGCTTTGAGTTTCCCTTAGGAATACTTGTTTCACCATCTGGAAAGTTCTGACACTCAGATGGATCTATGGCACAGGGCACTACATGATTAGAGTTTTACTTGATTAGTTATGCCAATTGGGTGAATTAAGGCTGCATCAAACAAGTGGACATACAAACCCTAATTCACTTCTAGCAAGCATATAAATATCACAACTTCAAAAGATAGAAAATGTGTGAAACATAATTTCTCATCTCATCATCACATTGTACCATTCACTTACCATTCATGAGGCTACAATAGTCATCATAATATTACAAGATATAAATCCTTTTCACAATATCACAGGGTGTCAACCCTTATAAATATAAGAGGATTACACCTCATTTAGGGCTCAACCATGCCCAAAGGTCACTAAGACCATCATACTATCACAGGATATAAAATCCTTTTCACAATATCACAGGGTATCAACCCTTATCAACACAAGAGGATTACATCTCATTTAGGACTCAACCATGCCCAAAGGTCATTAAGACCATCAACTATTCCCTGCAAGATCATCATTATCTTTGCATGCCTTATAACAAGGCTCAACACCATCACTTACATATAATACACGAGATCAACACAATATTGCATTAGTGAGCTAGGAGATACTCATAAACAATCATAGCAGGGTTATATTAAAGTTAAGAACATTCCTTTATTACATCAATATGGAAGGAATCTAGATATGATTAACCCTCATCATATTCATAATGCACATGCTTAGCATAAGAAAGTATCAACCATGTGGCTATGATAACCACCAATTAACATATCAAGGTTATGATCATATTAAGGAGGTTATTCCACCATCATTCCATCATATAAGAATGTTAAACATGACTACTCATCTTTATCTATTTGCATTAGAGTTAGGTTCACAAGATAAATTACATTAATGTTACTAATCAACACTCATACCCAAACCCTAACTTACGACATCCCCATTGGATCATGGATTCATAAGGTGAAGCATCACCATCACATTCCATACCATTCTCAAGTATGATCCCACACATAAATCAAGGTGTAACCATCCGGTTATAGCATACTAGGGTTTAAAAAATAGTAACAGAGTACTCCATGATTGTATTAGTCATTCAAGGACTATTCATACCCAATTACCATCATTTAATTATATTAAAGCTAGGTATAACAAGCTATACCTCATTAGGGTTACATATCAACAAAATATGGTTATCATCCCTTCTATTCATATGAGTGAATAGGTAAGAATACCTTATTAAGGGTAACCCTCCATTTGTTCCATCATCATTCAACCCATATCACCATACCACAATGTCACCCAGAACCATTGGATGTTTAAAAGGTAAGACATTAGTTGTTTACATAAGTAAACACCTTGAATGAATCATATATGATGTTATTGAGTTGTGATCCTTAAAATTCACCATTTAACCCTATACATCCTTTGGTTAACAATAATAAGGGTTCTGTTGAGAGTAGGGTAAAACCCACAATCGACTGTTCATTTAAAACAAGCCATCCATTGTCGATAAGTAAGCTCCTTAAGTTCATCATATAAAGGAAACCATCTAAATCACATTATTAAGACCAACATATTACATTAGCCATCATTCCACTTTATTGGAGGAATAAACATTAGATCTTGACCATTGGGTCAAGTTCATATGTTAAAACCATCAATTACAATATAGGTCTGACCATTGCATCAAGTGACCCAAGAAACCATTGGTCTAAGGCTTAATTGATGCTACAACTACAATGCTTAACTCAACATAGGTTGTAGAGACCTGATACACTATCATTAGTGACCATTAAATCACTATAGGTTGTTAGATCAACACTATATTCATTAATCAGCATCAAATATTAAGCTAATGTCAACATTGATTGATAACATCAGTAGGGTACTTAATGGTTGATCATTAAACTTCTAATCAATCCAAAACCTGACCTAAGGGGGGTGACCATAGGTTGTAACCATCATAAGACACCTTTGATCTCGACCATTAGTTATCATGAAGACAATGCCATAGGGTTGTTGCAATGGTACCATCATTGGGTCATGGGTTTATAGAAGAAAGCAACTTTAAATCCTAAAATTGACCATTGGTTGATAGGTGCTTAGCACCATAATTTATTAAAACAACCTGATCCAAGTCATATTATACCTTAGTAATAATTTACACATGATCACAGGTTCATTTAGAACTGAATTCAGAACAGGAAACATTATTAAATTAAAATCAAAGTCAAGCACAGCTATTTAGTACATGAATCATCATTTTCAAGCAAGAACATGAGCTAGCAAGCTTATGGTAAGAAATAAATGTGGAGCAAGTTATAAAACTTGCCTCTAATGAGAAGATTAAATCCCAAAAGGAAGAAAACTCAAGTAGGTAGGGTAGAAAATCCAAGCATAAGTTGTGAATTCGTCCAACTAGCACCTTTCTTCATCAAATGAGCAAACCCTAAGCATAAGGAGCAAGAAAGGTAGGGTTTTAGAGATTTAGAGAAATTTCTACCATGGAACAACAAGGTTCCAACCTTGATAAAGGTAGGAGGAAGGATAAAAAAGAAATAAATGGAGGAAAGAAGGGTATTCTTACCCTTTTAGGTCAAGATCACTAGAATGAAGCTTTTCAAACCCTAAAAGGAAGTCAATTGCAACCCTAGATTCGTTTTCCAAGAAGATCCCCTCTTTCTTCTTCCTTGGATGGGAAATTCGTAGTATTACAGAGGAAGGATGAGATTTTTATAAGGAGTGAAGTGGTGGAGAGAAAATGACTTGTTTTGGTGCTTAGGGATAAGTATATGAAATTTTAAGAAAAAGAAAAAGAAAAGGTTGATGTTTTAGTATCTTTCCAAGTGTCCATGGCCTTAAACCATTAAGAATATAAAAGAAATCACACAAGAAGCTCCCCCACCTTACATAGAGACATTCTTATCCCTCATTTCTTGAATTTCCAAGCAAAATAAATAACTCATTCCTTGATAGCTACTAAAGGTAGCTCATCCATGAAGGGGTAAATCCTAAAATACCCTTGGAGAAAATACCTACAAACCAAGGTTTAAATGGGTGCCCCATGGCTCAAAAAGCTCAAGAATGATGAGATAATATCCAAGGAAAATAATGCAAGTGATAAATTACAAAGAAAACCACTCAATTGGGTAAATTGCAGAAAAGTCCAAAATGTGCATAAAATTGCATAACTTGCTCAAACAGTGTCCAAATTGGACCAAATTTGAAACTTAAGATTGTACTATGATTTCAAAACAAATCACAAGGTTATATTAGAGTTTTAAGAATTCAATTATGATAATTAAGCTTATTCAACTCATTAAGCAAGTTTAGGGGTCTTACAATAAGGTGATTGTCGATCCACTTATGCGAGCCATGAATAGCTCAGACCCTAGTGTGGAAGACCCATAAGTTGTTGAAATACTAGATTACCTAAATCAACCTGAAGAAGAGCTCAGTGATGATGAAGAAGAAACTTTCAAGACCGCAAAGTACACATCCCTTGAGCAAACCCCTGAAGAAAAGAGAGCGCTCAAACCAAATCTGGAATTGAAACTGCTTCCCGAAGGGTTGAAGCATGAATTCCTTGATGATGAGAAGAGAAATCATGTGATCGTTAATGCTAACTTGGAAAATGAACAGATACAAAGGTTGCTAGAGGAACTCAAATTACATAGAAAGGTTATAAGGTATTTGATTGAGGACATCAGAGGTCTCAGCCCTGCCTTATGTATGCACATAATTAATCTCAAAGAAATAGCTAAACCTTTAGATCAACCACAAAAGAAGTTGAATCAAATGCTAAAGGAAGTCGTGAAGAAAGAAGTAATTAAGCTGCGGGATGCCGGAATCATTTACCCCATAAGTGACATCAATTGGGTAAGCCTTATTCATGTGGTGCCCAAGAAAGGTGGAATGAAAATGATAAGAGGTGATGATGGAGATGAGGTAGCAACATGAATGGTAACAGGTTGGTGTATGTGCGTTGAATGTCGAAAACTAAATGTTGTTACAAGAAAATATCATTTCCCTCTGCCATTTATCGATGAAGTCCTAGAAAGATTAGCTCATCATGATTACTTCTATTTCCTAGATGGGTATTTAGGATTATATCAAGTACTGATTCATCTCGATGACCAAGAAAAGACAACCTTTACTTCTATCTATGGCATGTACACTTTCAGAAGAATTTCATTTGGGTTGTGAAATGCACTCGTATCTTTCCAACGCTACATGATATCTATATTTTTGGAATTTCTAGAAGACATAGTGGAGGTCTTCATGGATGACTTCTCTGTCCATGGGATAGATTTCAAGGCATGTCTAAGAAATATATCCCTAGTCTTGCAACACTGTGAAGAAAAGCACCTGGTCCTAAATTGGGAAAAATACCATTTTATGGTCCAATACGGCATCGTCTTAGGACATAAAGTTTCCAAGAAAGTGATCAAGGTTGACCTAAGTAAGATCGAGGCCATATCCAAGCTTCCACCACCTAAGTCTTTCACAGGAATAAGGAGTTTCTTAGGTCATGTGGGATACTATAGATGATTCGTAGAAGACTTCTCAAAGATTACTAAGCCCCTTTCAAATCTCCTAATTAAAGATATTGAATTCAAATTCACTAGAAAATGTTTGGATGCCTTCAAGACCCTTAAGAGGGCCTTGACAATAGTGTCGATTTACAAGCGCCTGATTGGGAGCTACCATTTGAAATTATGTGTGACGCCAGTGATTTCTCTATCGGAGTTGTCCTAGGGAAAAAGAAGGACAAAAGGCACCATGTGATTTGTTACGCAAGCCGAACGTTGGACGAAGCCCAAGTAAACTATACCACCATAGAAAAAGAAATGTTGGCTATCATATTTGCCTTCGATAAGTTTAGGTCATTTGGTGGGATCGAAAGTAAAAGTATACACTGATCGCGGAGCTATAAAATACCTCATGCAGAAGAAGGATACAAAGTCGAGACTACTGCGATGGGCCGTATTATTGCAAGAATTTAACCATGAGATCATTGATAAGAAAAGAAAGGAGAATGTGGTTACAGACCATCTATCAAGGATAGTTTTTGATGAAGAAAATAAGCTTCCTGTAAACGATAACTATGATGATGAAGCCCTCTTGATGACCCAGTCGGTTGAACCAAGCCTACCCTAGTTTGCTGAAATTTGCAATTATCTAGCCTACGGGCAGCTACTACCTGAGATCACTTATAATGAGAAGAAGAAATTATTCTCCGATCTAGAAAATTACTACTGGGATAAACCCCTTCTGTTCAAAAGTTGCTTTGAAAACTTATATCGTCGTTGTGTACCAGAAGAAGAAGTGTTGCTAATCCTCAAAGAATGTCATTTCTCGCCTTATGGGGGTCACCATGGGGGAGAAACAATAGCCATGAAGGTTCTACAATCGGGATTTTATTGGCCAACTCTCTTCAAAGATGCTATATCATTTGTCAAGACTTGCAAAGAGTGCCAACTCACAGGGAACATCGGTCGAAGGAATGAGATGTCCATGACCAACTGGGTGGAAGTTGAAATTTTTGATGCATGGGGATTGATTATATGGGACTTTTCCCATCATCAAAAGGGAATCAATATATCCTTGTCGTTGTAGACTACGTCTCAAAATGGGTAGAGGTTGTTGCTACCCAGACCTGTGACTCCAAGTAGTAATCAAGCTATTTGAGAAAACTATCTTCCTGAGGTTTGGGGTCCCACACAATGTTATAAGCAACGGGGGTCTCACTTTGGAGAAAAGCAGTTCAAAGCTCTATTGAAAAAGTATGGAGTGAAACACAAAGTTGCAACACCCTACCATCCCCAAACATCAGGACAAGTCAAAGTGTCTAACAGGTAGATCCTAGAGAAGATCGTAAGTCGTACAAGGAAGGATTGGTCTATGAAACTCGACGATGAGTTATGGGCTTATCACACAGTGTATAAGATGCATATAGGTATGACGCCCTACAGACTGATATATGAGAAGTCTTGTCATCTCCCTGTCGAATTAGAGCCAAAGCCCTCTGGGCTATCAAATTTCTGAACATGGATCTTGACAAAATTAGAAAAGAAAAGGTTTCTCGAACTTCAGGAACTTGAAGAGCTGAGGCTACATGCTTACGAGAATGCAAGGATTTATAAGAAAATAACTAAGGTATGACATGATGCTCACCTGAAGAACAAGAATGTACATGAAAGAGACAAAGTTCTTTTGTTTAATTCCAGTATCAGGTTATTTCCTAGGAAGCTAAGAACAAGATGGTCAGGCCCCTTTTCTGTTGTAAGAATGTACCCCTCGGAAATGATGAAAATAACCAGTGACAAGATTGGCCCTTTCAAAGTGAATGGTCATAGGGTAAAAAGGTATTATGAAGATGAGGCTTTCGTAAGAAGGTCTGAGCTAAGTTTGGGGGAACCCTGTCCAGCCATAAAGGAAACATGTGAGCCAATACTAACACTAGTTGAGGGAGGATGAAACCATAATGAGAGAGTCAAGCTAAAGACTTTAAACTGGTGCTTCTTGGGAGGCAACCCAAGATTTTTCTTGCTTTCTTCTATAACTCAAGCTTTCCTTTATCTCATTCTTTTAATCTAAGAGCTATGTACATAGCTATCCCTGCTCTCTCTATCTAGGTATTTTGGTTTTCCCTCTCTAAAGTAAGTGTAAGTGTAGTAAGTAACTCGCTATATTTTTATATGGGTTTTTAATGAAATACAATAGAAGTGATTCTAGCTAAAAGTTTCTATTTCTATCAAAATTTATTTTGTGTGTGTGTCACGGTCATGGCCCATGACGAGGTCGTGGTTGAAGCGGCCTGCCTGGTTATGATCGCAATGATAGTCGCGGTTGTGGCTTCCTCCAAGTATAAATGTGGGGCACTCTCAACGTCGGGTCTTTTCTTTTTCTCTATTCCTTATTCTCAGACATTTGAGAAGTTGTAACCAAAGAACCACAAAGATGCAAGAACCACGATGACACTTTAACACCAAAGGACGTTCACAGTGAACTAAAGAACTTCCATCGTAACCCTCTCCTTGGTTGTGCCACCTCCGCCGCTGCCAACCTAACCTTCTATATCGTTCTCCTAGCTAGCGAAGGTATCACCGAACGCCCTCAAAATTCACTGCTATTCCTATTCCTTCTCTATCGGCACTTCATCGCCATTCTTTTCCCTCGAACCCTAGAAACTGATTTCACAATCATGCGCCGACTATGGAGCACCGCGGACACTTTCATTTTTTCTGACGTTTTTGGTTGTCTCGCTGCTCCTTTTTCTCGTATCTCTTTCTCTTTTTTTGGCGTCCCGTGATTCCTTTCTCTTCCACCTCTGAGCTAGTACTACATTTGTAGCTGAGCTTCGGGTGAAGATCTATTGTGACCGTGACACCCTTTTTCCCACGATCATCGCGGTCACAACTTCCTTCACAACCACGGTCACGATGATGGTCATGGTCGCGACACTCTTCCTTTCCTTAGTATTGCTTCTTATTGTTTCTCTTAACCTGGTCTGACATCCGCCACAGTTGTGATGTGCCCCTTTCCTTGATGATCACCTACCGCGGTCATGACCCCCTTCCTTTCCTTAGTATTTCTTCTTATTATTTCTCTTAACCTGGTCTGACATCCGTCGTGGTCATAACGTGTCCCTTTCCTTGATGATCGCCTGTTGCGGTCACGACGCCCTTCGCGGCCGCGACACTATTTTCATCCTATGTCGCGGTCATGACGCCCTTCATGGTCATGACACTATTTTCACCTTATGTCGCGGTCACGACAACTCGTATGATTGTTCTCTTTCGAAAATCAATATCAAGCACAAATAATTAGAAGTGAAATAAACACTAATTCCATGAATAAAATATAAAGTACAATCTTGCTAACAACAATTCAAATGCAAAAAATTCATAATGTCGACCTCAACTAACGACACTCTGATGAAGAAGGCAACTTCACTGAAGGGTGTTGAAGAAAACTTAGAGAAAATAACCAAAACTTTGAAGGATCACCCCGACCTTTCACCAATGAAGAAGCTTCAGTTGCAACTAATGAAAAAGAAGTACGATTACATCCTGGCCCACGAGACGCCAGAGGAATTGAAATAATACCAGGAGACGTCACAGATGGAAACCTCTGAGTACCAACCATATGAAGAAGAACTCAAGAAGCTGGGTAAATGCAAGTATGAAACCAAAGATACAAAGGATAGCAAAATGAGAAAATTGGTAGCCGTGGAAAAACCAAAGGGTCTGGAAAAAGAAGTTGTCCCCAAAGTGGTCAGAGAGAATGAATAAGAGGCCACTAACAAGCAGACGTCAACATTCATACCAAGAGACCAAGTGCACCAGTCACATTTTGACTGGGTAATGAAGACCAAGTGCTTCAAGCCGACAAGGTATCTAGACGTCGATGACTTCAAGAGGATGGAAATTTACAACAGGATAAAATTCTTGGAAGGGGCCAACCTACGTACCCGGTGTACATCAGAAGCTCCTTCCCTCACTCAATTGATGGTAGAATTCATGACGCCACTAAAGAAACTACACGTCAGTGATGTGGAGTGCAAGAAGGGTAGCGGAGACTTCAAGATCGAAGTGAGGATAGGGGGCAAACCTCATGTAATCACTGAAGCCATCCTTAATGCTATCTTCACAAATACAATAGAAGAAGCACAAGCATGCTCAGTCGCTCCAAGTACAAAAGAACTTATTGGCTACAACAGCCACAAGATGTGGGAGAAGCTGACAGGAGAACACGAGCAAAGCTAAAAAAACTCAAAGGTGACACTCATCACTTCCTGCTTCATCAGAGTGATGCAGAAGATAACAACCAACACAGTCTTCACGAGGTCAGAAACTGGAGGAGTTTCTAAGGGAGACCTATTCTTAATACGGTCCTATTCTTAATACGGTCCATGCTAAATAAGAAACCAATAAACATCAGAAGACTGTTGATTGAGAGGATGTCATCCATTGTAGGAAAGGAAGCAAAGCAAACAAAAGAATTATGTATGGGAAGCCAAATCACCCACATCGCTTATCATTTAATGGATAACGACATGTTAATGAAGTATAAGCAGACTAAGGGACACACCAAGATAGATATCAAGTCCCTAATAAACACGGACATCCTAGCACAGAGGGGCAGCAAGCTCTTCTACAAACATAGCTTCTCTAAAGTCCTATTGCCCCTACCCAAGATGGTGTACTATGACGCCCATAAGCTGCAACCTATAGAGGAGGAGATAGATAAAATGAATTCTAGCGCTATCAGCAAAGCCGCAGACTCCTTATCACCTACTGGCGAGAAGAGCATAAGGGATAAAATGCCAGAGGTAGAGATGCAAAAGCCAGAAGAAAGGAAAAAGTTGGCGATAAGGAAGCGTAAGGAAAAATGTACCTCGTCTGCCCCAAGTCTACCTTCACCACCCAAACCAATAGAGGTCGACGACCAACAAAATGTAGAAATAAATGATAGGGGTGACCCAACAGATATCGTTATTGCTGGAGAGGAACACCGCATAGAGGTCGAAACTGAGCCACACCAAGAACCCAAAACCTCCAAAGTTACACCAAGCCCTATGAGCCCAGATGTAGTGCCACAAGTACCTGAGCAACCAGACGCAGATATATCTGCGCATGTTACTATTGTTGATCTTGAGAAAGAGAATTCAACTCCACAACCCAAGGTCCCTGAAGCATCAAGGACACCATCATCGACTCCTGCAGAGCAACAACATCAACACCCACAGTCATTCAATGATGTATAAGGGAACAAATTTTATTCCATGTGGGTACACATGTTGCATACTTCTAAAGTTAACTTTAATATTACTTCTAGCCTATACACACTGACAACGTAGGTACAAAGCTTGAATGCGAGAACTGAGGCACTCCCTCAATTCTTGCAGGAAGTCATCAGCAACCAAAATACAATGTTGGGAGCTCCAGAGTCCTTAACAGAAGAAATGACAGACCTCAAAAGAGAAAGGGATGCCATGAGGGCCAATAAGGAAATGATGTGGAGGGGATATGAAGAGGTGTTAGAAGACCTAAAGAAGGAACACCAGCACTTAGAAGAAGAGCACCAACAACTGTCTGTAGAACGCCAAGAGATAGACAGTTGGTGACAAAGAAAGAAGTCAAGGAGCCTAACCAGCCCATCCACATCACAAGCTTCCTCAAGCCCGTCAAGCTCAGACAAGGATGACAGTGACGTAGGAGCAGCGAGTGAAGCCACAACTTCAAAAGATGAAAGTGCCAATGTAAAGCCTGCCCAAAGGGAGGAACCTTCTATGAAAGAGGCACCATAAAAATCAGAAGATCACCAAGGTGTCGACAAGGACAAGCACCTTAGTGTTCGATTTGAACAACAACCCAGAAAATGACAAAGATATATCTAAAGAGAACCAACATAAAGTTGTCATAAAGGAGGAGAGAACTGTATGGAAGAGCTCATGTCAAGAGAAATGAAGGATATTAACAAATTCCTAGATGACATGACTTTTGGCATGGACATCTCCGACGACTTCCTATAGGCCCCTTCGCACTATGAGAACAATGACACCGTCCATGACGTAAAGATGGTTGCAACATTAGCTGCACTCAATTCAACAGAACTAGGGTAGTCATCAGAAGAAGGCATGCTCCTAGAAGATTTGACTAGAGAAATAGCTGCTAACAATGCAAAGAAAGCATCCAAACAAGTGCAGATGGATGCCGAGAAACGACTACCTACCCTAGTAGTACCACCTTTAACAATGCAACCAATAGGATATGGAACCTCAGAAGACAACGAAGGGGGCCTTGCCTCCTTCTTCACAAGCAAGTCGATCAGAAAGAAGAGCACACCAGTTGATAATATACCATTAGGTGTTGCCTCTCATCTACCCTACAAAATGGCAGATATGGACATGGCCTCCTTATCCAAAATCACAAGCAGGGATGTCTATGTTTTAGTAGATATACTCGATGAAAATCTTCCAGGCACAGATGCTATCTACCACAATAAGGAAAGGTCGCTCAATAGGGACCAATTTAGAGGAATTTTCCTAAAGAAAGCACGAGTACACAAAAAGTTGTTTAAGTACTATGTGCAACTCTGTTGGAAGAATTTCTATACCCTGAGAAAATGCAACCTGTTTGTAATGGTATCACACATCTAGAAAGACAACTGTTTGATGAAAAGTACAAGTTGGATGATGTGAAAGAACTACAACAGGCCGTGTGCAGAGGTGAAACAAAGTTTGTAGCTATGCCTATACGGAATGTCAAGCACTGGGCCCTCATTGTCTGTTGGTATGTATGCCTTGAGAGCTAATCATGGGATGATTGGTGGGATACATTAAGATTGATTGGATAAACATCAAAGGCAGGCTTCCAATTCTTTCTGGTTCAGTCATATGAGATAGTGATAGAATAGATTGAATGTCTAGAGAATGACAGTACTCAATGACGTATGCTTTCAGGTTAAGGACCTAAACGATGAGATCATACAGATGCTAAGAGTTTGTACATTCTTGTTATGTCCCTAGTTGGATGTCATTGTGGAAGGTAGATAGACAGCAATGACACACAAGACTAGATTGTGGTGTTGGTTGATGATAGAATCTCGTTAGTCATGATATAGAGATATCAAACCAAACACATAGGTACTTGTTAGAGAACAAGTGTATCGGACAGACCCACCGTGAGTTTGACACATGGAACCATGACATGGTAGTCATAGTCAGTACTCACAGTGATGGTGGTGAGTGTGATTCTTTGACTTGAAATCACTACACTCAACACATGTCGTTGGGCACACTTTGACATCATCAAACGCAGTCCTGAAACATGGGTTGTTATAAAGGTGATGATTGGGTGGCTTTGACACATGGGGCTTTTGAGGGGTGAGTGATAGATATGGGATTTGTCCCTCCTGAGGGAGTTTGATATCCATGGCCACTTTATGAGTAGGATTGAGAAAGGCGTGCATGCATGTATGAATCAGTATGTGATATTGATGTCATACATATCTCTTCCAATCTACTCTGAGATCAAGAAAGTGAATGAACGTTGACAGGATGACTGTTCCATGCCTCGAGTTCATTCGGGATATCAGTGACAAAGGAATTATACATTCACTGTAACACCATTCACAGATTGTCAGATTGAAAGTTGTTCTCCAACTTTCTATTTCACTTGGGTAGCACTGATGTGTGACTAGGCACCGCTCTTTTCTTGTGAAGTCATAAGTGTTATGGACTTTCACTACCAACGTGAAATGGACCTACAGGGTCACACACATAGGATTTAACATGGAAGAGTAGTTTTGTCCACAAACAATGTTTAGATTGATTACTAAAGGAGTTTAGTAGTTCAATTAAACACTCAATTAATTGATAGCTCAATATCATAATGTTCAAGGTGTTGGACTGATTGATTAGAGTATCAGATTGATTGAAATTGCAATTGAATGATTTTGCACAATCTGCACTCCCAACCAATCGACTCATGTGATGAACCGATCGGCTGAGCATGGTGAACTGATCGGCTCAATTAGTGAGTCGATCGGCTCATGGACAGGGTGAAACGGCCGGTTCAAGTGTTGAAATGATCGGTTCAACTGGTCCAACCGAGCAAGTTGGGAAAGTAAGATTGGTGAGAAAATTCCTTTTTTTTCTTGTCCAATACGATTGGAATAAGGATTGGTATTTGATACCAATTAGAAACAAAATAAGAAAAGTCAATCGGGAACTGACCAGGACCACGAACCGATCGATTGAGAAGTGAACTGATCGGTTGAGGTGTCCCAACCGATCGGTTGAGGTGTCAACCGACTGGCTCAGGTCCCCAACTGACTGTTTCAGTTGTGAAACGATCAGTTTAGGTTGCGTAGTTGGTTGTTTTTGTGGAAAATCTCAAACCCTTCTACTCCTGCTTTAGTCCCGCATTGCCCGGGATAGAGAACCTTGTCCCATGACCCTCCTATATATAGGGGTATTGGGGGCATCTCAAAGAACAACTCAGTGCAACTAGTTACTCTGTAAAGTTGTCATTCTATCTAGTTTTGGTAACCGAGAGAGCCCAAGCAAGTGCTACCCGATAAGGGAGGCACAATAAGGGAAAGACAACTGTAGAAAGCGACTGGTGGCAGGAGAGTGTGTTGGCGACTAGTACGCTGACAGGAGGGTGTGACTTCTTCCAATTCCTTATGGGACAAGGAGATTGGAGTTCCAGGTGGTCTGTGTGGACTACTTCAGAGGCGGGAGATTTCTGCCGCTCAGAGGATAGCTGTCAATCCCGACAGTCCCGGTGAGACCAGGAGTCGTCTTGTCCCGGTGCGACCAGGAGCTGCACAGACACTGTCCAAGACCGGAGGTAAAGACCACGCAAGCCGCAAGGTATTGTAGCCGATCAAGCCTCGGGACAAGGTATGATTCCACAAACCATCCATTTCCTATTGTATAGATGTTGACGCGTTTCCTTGTTCTGGGTTTTGGGGAGAAAATTTTTGTTTCCGCTGCCTTCTCTGCCTCTTCTAAAACCCAACAGTGGTATCAGAGCCACATCAACTGCTCTATACTTTAGGATTATCGATATGATCGATTTTGGTTTGCCGCCTTTATTTATTGCATACGATGCGAATAAAATTGGCTTTATGCATGTCCAATCCTAAATCCACAAATCCCAATTTACATATATGATATGTATTATGAATGCACTTGATACGCGTCGCCCTTAAATGAGTTTTGTGGTGGATGTAGTGTGGTTATGGCCAATAAACCCTATCTGTGTATGGTTGTATGTGTTTGCTTACATCTCGGTCTGCGCACCGATCTTCCTTCTCCTATTCCTGATGTAACTCGAAATAATTCAAGATTTCCTTCCTACCTTTGCTCCCCTCGAATGTAACTTGAGGTTTCTCTTTTTACAATGTAAAATAGGATAGGATTTTATTTCCTATTATGTCAAAGAACGGCAGACATCCTGACGACAGCTGAGACGATCAATTCAAGGAGTGAACCGATCGATTGATGTCCGAGACGATCGGTTCAAGGAGTGAGCCGATCGGTTGATGACTGGTTCGAGGAGCGAGACGAGCGGGTGGCGGCCATGAAGAGATGCACGACGACCAGGTGAACCGATCGGTTGGAGGAGCCAATCGATCGGCTGGTGGCACCCAACCGACCAGTCTGATGGCGAGCCGATCATTCATGTGATGAGTTGATCAAACCCAGAAAGGCAAAGCACAGAGTTTATCTTGTACAGGTTGCATGTGATGTAGACCTAGATGACCGTGATTCCTCTTGGCTCGAGGAATCACATTAGGATGGCCATAAACATCACTTTTATCGTTTCACATGTTTTCTGTGGGATATAGCATGTATATGATACGTACTATGTATTGTTGTGATTGGATATGTATATGTATATAAAAACCAAATCCCTCATTAAATATTAAGTTTTAGATGCCTTCCAAATGTGACACATGTGAAAAGCTTGATCGACCAAGTACATGCATGTATGAATCAGTATGTGATATTGATGTCATACATATCTCTTCCAATCTACTCTGAGATCAAGAAAGTGAATGAACGTTGACAGGATGACTATTCCATGCCTCGAGTTCATTCGGGATATCAGTGACAAAGGAATTATACATTCACTGTAACACCATTCACAGATTGTAGGATTGAAAGTTGTTCTCCAACTTTCGATTTCACTTGGGTAGCACTGATCTGTGACTAGGCACCGCTCTTTGCTTATGAAGTCATAAGTGTTATGGACTTTCACTACCAACGTGAAATGGATCTACATGGTCACACACATAGGATTTAACATGGAAGAGGAGTTTTGTCCAAAACAATGTTTAGATTGATTACTAAAGGAGTTTAGTAGTTCAATTAAACACTCAATTAATTGATAGCTCAATATCATAATGTTCAAGGTGTTGGACTGATTGATTAGAGTATCAGATTGATTGAAACTGCAATTGACTGTTTCTGCACAATCTGCACTCCCAACCGATAGGCTCATGTGATGAACCGATCGGCTGAGCATGGTGAACCGATCGGCTCAGTTAGTGAGTCGATCGGATCAGTTAGTGAGTCGATCGGCTCATGGACAGGGTGAAACGGCCGGTTCAAGTGTTGAAACGATCGGTTCAACTGGTCCAACCGAGCAAGTTGGGAAAGTAAGATTGGTGAGAAAATTCCTTTTTTTTTCTTGTCCAATACGATTGGAATAAGGATTGGTATTTGATACCAATTAGAAACATAATAAGAAAAGTCAATCGGGAACTGACCAGGACCACGAACCGATCGATTGAGAAGTGAACTGATCGGTTGAGGTGTCCCAACCGATCGGTTGAGGTGTCAACCAACAGGCTCAGGTCCCCAACTGACTGTTTCAGTTGTGAAACGATCGGTTCAGGTTGCGTAGTTGGTTGTTTTTGTGGAAAATCTCGAACCCTTCTACTCCTGCTTTAGTCCCGCATTGCCCGGGATAGAGAACCTTGTCCCATGACCCTCCTATATATAGGGGTATTGGGGGCTTCTCAAAGAACAACTCAGTGCAACTAGTTGCTCTGTAAAGTTGTCATTCTCTCTGGTTTTGGTAACCGAGAGAGCCCGAGCAAGTGCTACCCGATAAGGGAGGCACAACAAGGGAAAGACAACTGCAGAAAGCGACTGGTGGCAGGAGAGTGTGTTGGCGACTAGTACGCTGACAGGAGGGTGCGACTTCTTCTAATTCCTTATGGGACAAGGAGATTGGAGTTCCAGGTGGTCCGTGTGGACTACTTTAGAGGCGGGAGATTTTTGCCGCTCGGAGGATAGCTGTCAATCCCGACAGTCCCGGTGAGACCAGGAGTCGTCCGGTCCCGGTGCGACCAGGAGCTGCATAGACACCGTCCAAGACCGGAGGTAAAGACTGCGCAAGCCGCGAGGTATTGTAGCCGAGCAAGCCTCGGGACAAGGTATGATTCCACAAACCATCCCTTTCCTATTGTATAGATGTTGACGCGTTTCCTTGTTCTGGGTTTTGGGGAGAAAATTTTTGTTTCCGCTGCCTTCTCTGCCTCTTCTAAAACCCAACAGTGGTATCAGAGCCACGTCAACTTCTCTATACTTTAGGATTATCAATATGATCGATTTTGGTTTGCCGCCTTTATTTATTGCATACGATGCGAATAAAATTGGCTTTATGCATGTCCAATCCTAAATCCACAAATCCCAATTTACATATATGATATGTATTATGAATGCATTCGATACACGTCACCCTTAAAAGAGTTTTGTGGTGGATGTATAGCGTGGTTATGGCCAATAAACCCTATCTGTGTATGGTTGTATGTGTTTTCTTACATCTCGGTCTGCTCACCGATCTTCCTTCTCCTATTCCTGATGTAACTCAAAATAATTCGAGATTTCTTTCCTACCTTTGCTCCCCTCGAATGTAACTTGAGGTTTCTCTTTTTACAATGTGAAATAGGATAGGATTTTATTTCCTGTTATGTCAAAGAACGGAAGACATCCTGACGACAACCGAGACGATCAATTCAAGGAGTGAACCGATCGATTGATGTTCGAGACAATCGGTTCAAGGAGTGAGCCGATTGGTTGATGACTGGTTCGAGGAGCGAGACGAGCGGGTGGCGGCCATGAAGAGATGCACGACGACCAGGTGAACCGATCGGTTGGAGGAGCCAATCGATCGGCTGGTGGCACCCAGCCGACCAGTCTGATGGCGAGCCGATCATTCATGTGATGAGTTGATCAAACCCAGAAAGGCAAAGCACAGAGTTTATCTTGTGCAGGTTGCATGCGATGTAGACCTAGATGACCGTGATTCCTCTTGGCTCGAGGAATCACATTAGGATGGCCATAAACATCGCTTTTATCGTTTCACATATTTTTTGTGGGATATAGCATGTATATGATACGTACTATGTATTGTTGTGATTGGATATGTATATGTATATAAAAACCAAATCCCTCATTAAATATTAAGTTTTAGATGCCTTCCAAATACGACACACGTGAAAAGCTTGATCGACCAAGTGTGGGCACGCCCAAGCGTGGTGCACTGTCTATCTTGTGGAAGCGTGAAGGATGGATATGTGGGTATGCCCAAGCAGGGTGCATATTCATCGTGTTGGCTTTGGGTCAGACTTAACAAGGTGACCTAGATAGGATCTGGCACCTTGAGGCATGGAGATGATCATGGCAAAGAGTTGCATATGACATCTTATCAAGAGTTGCATATGATGCAATTGGCAAGAGTTGCCTACCTGAGAGATCTAAGTTGTGGGTGACAGCCCAAGCTGGTCCATGACTTAGAGGATTTCAGGATCTTGCCCACTAGAAGGTTGTACGCTGCAATATTCCAAATTGATGGTGAGGGCTATCAATTTGAAGTAAAATAGTGGGAGCGATAATTAATTAAAGGACTAATTATATCGTCAACTTTTCAAATCAATCAAATAAGTCAAAAATGAGTTTTGGACTAAAATTGCATATTTTCCTTTTATAGTACAAATGACAACAAACAACAATCACTTCTCTTTGCGATCGGTCCTTGAAAAGGACAGGCTAAATGGGACAAACTTCCACGACTGGTATAGGACATTGAGAATTGTTCTCACTCGAGAGTGTAAGCTCTATGTCCTGGATACTCCAATTCCAGAGGAACCTGCTCCTACTGCACCAAAGGCAGAATGGGACGCTTACAAGAAGCATTCTGATGATGCCATTGATGCAAAGTGCTTGATGTTGTGCTCTATGAACCACGAGTTGCAGAGACAACATGAGAACATGGGTGTTATTGAGATGATTCAACATCTCAGAAACATGTATGAAGATCAAGCACGGCAAGAGAGATACGATGTCTCAAGGGCACTGTTCAAGTGTGTCATGACAGAAGGAGATCCAGTTGGTCCTCACATACTCAAGATGATTGGGTATGTGGAGAACCTGAAAAGACTGGGATTTCCACTGAGCCAAGAGTTGGCTACTGATGTGATACTGCAATCGTTTCTAGAATCCTACAGTCAGTTTGTGATGAACTACAACATGAACAACTTTGATAGGCCACAGTCAGAATTGTTGGGCATGTTGAGGACAGCTGAGACACAGATGAAGAAGGACAAGCCTAAGTCTGTGATGGTGATCACGAACAAGAAAGGTAAGTCCAAGCGCAAGGGCAAGGGAAAAGCTAAGAAAGGTTTTGATGCTAGCTAGGAGTCCAAGTCGTCTTCAGCTCTCAAGGCCAAGGGAGGCGTGATCAAGAAAGGAAATTGCCACCATTGTCAAAAGCCAAGACATTGGAAAAGGAATTGTCCTCTCTATCTGGAAGAACAAAAGAAGAAGGAGGCGACAGACATCTCTGCTTAAAAGTGTCATGAAAAATAAACTTGTAACACTTTTTGAGGTATATGATACCAAGATGTAAAGTGTAAAGCACTCAATAAATGGGGCAAGTGTTGCCGCCATAAATAGGAGTACTTTAGTTTACTTTTCAGCCTAAAAGGCATGTAATACAGTTATGAACTGCTATTTCATTTTTTGCCAATAGATAGAAACACTTTATTTTTGCATTGTGTATGACAATGATGGAAATCAATAAAGAGATGTTTCAATTTCTAAAGATATGATCTTTGTGGCAATGCCTTGTTTATCTTGTGGTATTTGATATGCATAAGATAAAATGATACCTAAAAGTTATAGATAACTCAAACAATCAAATTGGCATCAATCATGAGAAATTCATTTCTAGTTTCCATGTGATGGATAAATCTAGACTCTTTTGGTTAGAGAACTAGTAAGAGACATGAATATCTTGGACATGATTAATCAATCTTCACTAAAGGTAGTGGGAGAATGATTATCCTATTAGGTATAATACATGTGATGTATTTACATACCTATTGGAACAAATGCTAATACTTCAAATGATGTTTAGAGAAATACCAATATGAATATCTTGAAGTGTTCAAGATTATCATAGATGAAGTGCAAATTTGGTAAAGTGTTAATTCTTGATGAGATCAATGAATGAAATACTTAGACCAAATGTTTGAGATCCTTTTGAGTGATTATGATAGTGTATCATAGTGAACTCATGATTAAGGCATGGTGATGTCTAAATCAAGAAGGAATCATACTCTAAGGAGTTAGAGAATGATTATCAAATAACTGAATTCTTCTTAATAAAGAATACACTTCGCTAATAAAGGACATTAAGAATCACAAGGAGTTGTGAGTTCTTATATCCTTGACGGATACACCTCGTTTATCTATGTGATGAGTTGTTCATGTGATGAGTCAAATATCTAGATGAATATGAGGAACCGAATTTTGAGTTATGGTTTATGACCATTACATCCTAAATGACATCCATGTGAACCATAAGGTATGACCTTGATGGTAGCACTCATTGGATGAAATCCATAAGTGCAAATGAGTCTTAAGTGTTAAGACACATGGATAACATTTTGAGAAGGATGATGCTTGTTGATTGCAATTTAATGACTAAGACATTTGGCATATGGATAATAAAACCACATTCCTATGAGGAATAAAACAAGGATGTGTACGTGACACAACCTATAAGGTTTATGAATCCACTAATGCAAATGAAGTCTATAAGTTACAATGGACTAATCAATGTGATTGATTGAGTACAAGCAACTCAGAATTGGATCTTTACTTTGATGATATAGTCAAAGGGTTTGACTGATATGTCAAAGATAAAGAAGGATCTGTGATTTAGTGGGAGCATATTCACATTCCACATGTTGATGTGAAATGGAAATGTTCTTGAATGGAAATCCAAAAGTGGAAATTATCTTTAAGGAAGATAGAGATGATTCCTATGTGATAGGAATAGAGATCTATAGAGATAGTTCTCGGAAACCTCTTGACCTGAAAAGAGAAAGCATACATTGGCAATCTGTACAGAAGGGTTCCGTATGCATAGATTCAGTGGGAGAAAACTTGTCCATGTTACATGGAGTTAGTATCCCAAGGCCAAGTGTCCAATTCTTATGAAGAATGGGAACACTAAGAATAGATATGGATCTATCATGTATGTAATCATCCCATTATCTTGCATGTATCGACATGGCAAGAACAAAATGCATTCATCATCTTGTATGTATGACATGGCAATATGATTTGCTCATCCTGATAACTCATATGTGAGACATGATGAGTGGATGTCTGTCTACTTCCGGTAAGGGTTACTGGAACACCATGATAACTTGATAAGTACTTTTCAAGTACTAGTTCTATGGAAATAAGGAAGAGTTCAATGTAAAGAGTTACATTGATGCGAACTTCCGAAAGGATAGAAAATTAATTGCAAAATATATATAGGATATATAAAAGTGAAAGTTTGTTGATAATTGGAAGTGTTCCAATGAAACCATTTAAAAGGAAATGTCGAGTATCCGTGTGTTAGAGAACAGCAGTGGATGCTATATGGATCTGGAAGTTCATGAGATGAACTTATAGATATTCCGCTCACTGATGACAAGTATGGAATCCTTGATCATGCAATGTGGCTAAAGGTTAGCAAAGGAATAATAGATCGCATATTACGGCAACTCCATCTCATACGTGTGACGTATAGCAAAGAGATGAGAGACATGTAGTTAAAACTGACTTTGGCAAGGTGTTGCCATAACTCACTATGTTCGCACTAGAGTACAGTAACATGTGGGACATGTTTGAAGATCACTATGAATATGATTCAAGGGTGATTGGCTCGCAGTGCAAGTGGGAGTCTGTTGGTATGTATGCCCTGAGAGCTAATCATGGGATGATTGGTGGGATACATTAAGATTGATTTGATAAACATAAAAGGCAAGCTTCCAATTCTTTCTGGTTCAGTCATATGAGATAGTGATAGAACAGATTAAATGTCTAGAGAATGACAGTACTCAATGATGTATGCTTTCAGGTTAAGGACCTGAACAATGAGATCATACGGATGCTAAGAGTTTGTACATTCTTGTTATGTCCCTAGTCGGATGTCATTGTGTAAGGTAGATAGACAGTAATGACACACAAGACTAGATTGTGGTGTTGGTTGATGACATAATCTCATTAGTCAGGATATAGAGATATCAAACCAAACACATAGGTACTTGTTAGAGAACAAGTGTACCGGATAGACCCACCGTGAGTTTGACACATGGAACCATGACATGGTAGTCACAGTCAGTACTCACAGTGATGGTGGTGAGTGTGATTCTTTGACCTGAAATCACTACAAACGTTGGGCACACTTTGACATCATCAAACGCAGTCCTGAAACATGGGTTGTTATAAAGGTGATGATTGGGTGGCTTTGACACATGGGGCTTTTGAGGGGTGAGTGATAGATATAGGATTTGTCCCTCCTGAGGGAGTTTGATATCCATGACCACTTGATGAGTAGTATTGAGAAAGGCGTGCATGCATGTATGAATCAGTATGTGATATTGATGTCGTACATATCTCTTCCAATCTACTCTGAGATCAAGAAAGTGAATGAACGTTGACAGGATGACTGTTCCATGTCTCGAGTTCATTCGGGATATCAGTGACAAAGGAATTATACATTCACTGTAACACCATTCACGGATTGTAGGATTGAAAGTTGTTCTCCAACTTTCTATTTCACTTGGGTAGCATTGATGTGTGACTAGGCACTGCTCTTTGCTTGTGAAGTCATAAGTGTTATGGACTTTCACTACCAACGTGAAATGGACCTGCAGGGTCACACACATAGGATTTAACCTGGAAGAGGAGTTTTGTCCACAAACAATGTTTAGATTGATTACTAAAGGAGTTTAGTAGTTCAATTAAACACTCAATTAATTGATAGCTCAATATCATAATGTTCAAGGTGTTGGACTGATTGATTAGAGTATCAGATTGATTGAAACTGCAATTGACTGTTTCCACACAATCTGCACTCCCAACCGATCGGCTCATGAGATGAACCGATCGGCTGAGCATGGTGAACCGATCAACTCAGTTAGTGAGTCGATCGACTCATGGACAGGGTGAAACGACCGGTTCAAGTGTTGAAACGATCGGTTAAACTGGTCCAACCGAGCAAGTTGGGAAAGTAAGATTGGTGAGAAAATTCCTTTTGTTTTTCTTGTCCAATATGATTGGAATAAGGATTGGTATTTGATACCAATTAGAAACAAAAGAAGAAAAGTCAATCGGGAACTGACCAGGACCACGAACCGATCGGTTGAGAAGTGAACCGATCGGTTGAGGTGTCCCAACCGATCGGTTGAGTGTCAACCGACCGGCTCAGGTCCCCAACCGACCGTTTCAGTTGTGAAACGATTGGTTTAGGTTGCACAGTTGGTTGTTTTTGTGGAAAATCTCGAACCCTTCTACTCCTACTTTAGTCCCGCATTGCCCGGGATAGAGAACCCTGTCCCATGACCCTCCTATATATATAGGGGTATTGGGGGCTTCTCAAAGAACAACTTAGTGCAACCAGTTGCTCTGTAAAGTTGTCGTTCTCTCTGGTTTTGGTAACCGAGAGAGCCCGAGCAAGTGCTACTCGATAAGGGAGGCACAGCAAGGGAAAGACAACTGCAGAAAGCGACTGGTGGCAGGAGAGTGTGTTGGCGACTAGTACGTTGACAGGAGGGTGCGACTCCTTCCAATTCCTTATGGGACAAGGAGATTGGAGTTCCAGGTAGTCCGTGTGGACTACTTCAGAGGCGGGAGATTTCTGCCGCTCGGAGGACAGCTGTCAATCCCGATAGTCCCGGTGAAACCAGGAGTCGTCCAGTCCCGGTGCGACCAGGAGCTGCACAGACACCGTCTAAGACCGGAGGTGAAGACCGCACAAGCCGTGAGGTATTGTCACCGAGCAAGCCCGGGACAAGGTATGATTCCACAAACCATCCCTTTCCTATTGTATATACGTTGACGCGTTTCCTTATTCTAGGTTTTGGGGAGAAAATTTTTGTTTCTCTGCCTCCTCTAAAACCCAACATTATCGTCAACCTATATTGAGCGACATACAACATTGTTTGATTGTTGTGCAGCTGAGTTGGACACCACTTCCTTAATTTACAAAAATAATGAAGCAAGAGATATTCTAAAAGTGTCACTACGTCTGCAACGTGCTATCCAGACAGCAGACGACCGATACCAAGGGATATGGAAATAGTTCTCCATCTGTAAAAATATCCCTCAAGAAAAAGTAGGGACATGGGATTGTGCTTTTATATTACTAAGAATGATGAAAGCCATCAACAAAGGAATCCCACTGGAAGACCTCTGCACAGAAGACTTACACGACTTACGTGGTGTTTATGCAATGGAAGTTATCTATGATCGCCGCTTCTTCAACGATCTGGTGATGCCCTCAGACACAATACCACGTAGACTTCACCCTAAAATACCCCTACCTGAAAAGAAAATATAGAGGGAACATCTGAAAACCCTATGGGTTGATCTGGATGAACATGCTAGGGTGGATGCTTGGAAAGAAGGATGTACGACAGACACTCCCGAAAAAGCAGAGCACCAATCTAAAAGTAAGCCAAAAACTACCCCTTTAGCAAAAAAAGACAAAGAACAACCTCCAATAAATGAGCCTAAAGAAGGGGAGATAGATGAAGATGATATGCCAAAAATAAAGCATGATGGTCCAGCAGGAGAGATAGTGCCAACCTTCCAGGAATTTGATAGATAGAGCTACGAAAGCTTATCATTAGAATCTCTACATCTGATAATGAAATGCTTAAAGGAAGGTGACGCCACAACCAAAGTAATCTTTGAAAGGGACGACATCTGTGTACTAAAGAATGACCTCAAAGATACTTTGAAAGTAGGAGGGTACCTTTCATTCAGCACTACATCAGCCTACCAATCACTACTAAGCGACAACATGTTAAATGTACACATGGCGTATTTTCTCCTGGTCATGATATCTTGAAAGACAAAAGGTCCGGCGAAAAGACTGCTTGCTGCAATGCCTAGAGACCTCTCTCCCTAACTATATATTCCTACCCATCCTACATGATAGTCATTGGACTCTGCTAGTAGTCAATATTATAGCAAGGATTGCAGTTCTATATAACAACTCTAATGCAACCTTTGCACTAAACAAACGCACGAACATGACTACTGTAAAGACACCTACAGAAGAGAAGGAAATCATGTGTGCTGAAGTAGTCATCGACATGATAAAAATCACAGAAAAGGGTACAAGCATAAAGAAGGCAAAGACTTCATAAAGACGTAGTTCTATCATAGAAGCCCACAATAAGTACCACTATCAAATGACTGCGGCTTCTATTATTTAACTTGGATGATCGCCCTTGCCACAATGAACATGAAGGTGGAGAGCATGCAGCATGAACAATACCACCCACTACGCGGAGATATGTCAACATGCTCCTAGAAACAAAATGGGCGACAACAAACAATCAACAACAATAAAGAAAGCTTGTTTATACCTACAATTCCAATTTTGACATCCCAGGTCAGGTGAATGATAGGTTTGAGGGAGGAGTTATAAATGGAGAGGTACAATTTTGTCACTAAAATTTAACTCCCGCTTGTACATATGCTTGCTCTTCCTACGACTAAGTATAGGAGATTTTGAAACGTTTTTTAAAGCCTCAAACAAAATTTACAAAATTTTTTGTAATTCACAATTTTTGCTTAGCCCTTTATCATCCAACTTATCCCCTACTTTGATTTGTCATCCCTCTTCCTGCATGTTGTAGTGCAATCATTTCTAGAGAGTTGCAAATGAGTTGTCAATACACATAAAAGTAAAAGCAAGAGGCCCAACAATACGGTTTTATCTCATTCTTACGGCAAAACACTACGTGTGGAACAATCATGATTTTATGGAATACTTGAAAACTGTAGGACTTTACCAGCCGTACTCCCAACCAATCACTCTAACCTGACGGTTCTATCTAGAAAGTCTTCACCTACCTCGAGAAGGAAATAGTTGCCACTTCCAATTTTAATTATCCCCATTTTGGGGTGAAAAGAGGTTTGTCCGCCTAGAAAATCTTTCAAAACCCTTTCTCCCAAGCTTGAGAGCAAATAGGAAAAGCCAAAAAGAAAAGAAAATTTTTGAGAGTTGTGCCTAAAAGATGCCAAAAGATTCCACACGGCCGGTGTATTGTTACACTCATGAATGCAGATATGTCGTGCCCGTAAGTGGAATCCTGAAGCCAAGTATATACACCTCCACTCCCAAGCAACCCTCACACAACAACCTGACTTAACATCAGGAGCCCTTGGAGCAACACTGTCTTTACGACAGCCTATGGGTGAGGGAAATTGAGGAGTGTAGGGAAAACACTTAAGGCCTTAAACCTACATGAGCACATTAACATAGGCTCAACTAAAATAAAGGAAGGGTGTGAAAGTTACCCCTCACGGGGATGATGTACAAGTATAGCTAGCAACCTAGTATAGAGAGTGGGGGGTCATTAAGAGGGAGATCCCTCTACTATAAAAAGGTATTGACAAGAATTTGAAGTCATGTAACTCTGGGTACGAAAGGGAGGAAATAGAATTTCAAGATTTGAACCAGGCATACCAAAAGAGTTTTGCTGTAAGAATGAGATAACTCTATAATGGTAGGTTTTCTAAAAAATTTGTTGTCCACAACTCATCTCTCAATAATTTCGATCCTACCCATTAGCCTGAGGACATGCTCAATTCTAAGTTTGGGGAGTTGATAACATCTCATTTTGTGAACTTTTCGCATATGTTTTATTCTTATCCTAGCATAACTTTTATGGATTTTTCTATTCATTTATCTTAGTGCCAAAATCTTGAATTCATACATTTCTTACTTAGTGCAGGATCTTGCTATGTCGCGACCACGACTAGACAATCCACTAGCATCACAGTCGCTGTCGTTGCCTCTTCTCGGCGACCCCACACCGCAACCGCAGCCCCCCTTCCAACCGAAGTAAGGCACCACTATTGGATGACTCTGCTGCAACGGCGGTAGCTACCACGACCGTAAGAATGGGATCGTTGCAACCGTAGAGCAAGCCGCGATCGAGACCGCTCCCCAGCGTGTTGCGACCGCAATGGAGGTCGCGACCGTGGCCCGAAAGTTAAGTCAGTGGGCAACATCTATAAATAGACCCTCGTCTCCACCCTCAAATCATCAAATCATCAAGGACCACAAAGTGATGCCAAACTCCAGAGTCATCCACGTTCATCCAATCGGTCTTGGATCTCCAGACACAAAAGTTAGAGAAGAGAGAAGATCGGCCATCCTCCTCTTTGAAAGGAGTTGCCATCATCCACGTCCGCTTCGGATCTAGATCTGAAGAAGTACAGTGGGTGTATCGCCTTCTACCTTCTCTAGATCTATCATCCCCCTCACGTTGCACCCTTCACCTCTTTGTTATTCTTGATGTATCTACCCTTCTGTAACGTTGTTATGTTTCCCGTTAACATGTGTGGCTAAACATTTAATTTGGGTTGGGAGTAGCCACTAAGGCTCTCCCAACATGTATATTCTTACTTCCCTTTGAATATATATATATATATATATATATATATATATATATAGAGAGAGAGAGAGAGAGAGAGTTAGGCTAAAATATACTCGAGTGTATAGATCACACGAATACACTCAAGTGTGTTTGCATATCAAAACTATTTTTTGCAAAATGTAAACCATTGATCTTCACCATCATATTATAACTAGGCTACATACAAATTTTGAGCTCATTTGGATGAGTGTAAGTCACTCATCCAAGGGCAACAAAATCAACGTACGAAACTAATTTGAAATACATAATTTTTGCGGTCTTTATAACATGACCTATAATTGTCCAAATGTGATCAAATTTTGCGTATGAGCTATTCACAAGATGTTTAAGAAGATCAATAGATTAGATTTTTGAAAAAATATTACATCATGAAAAACTACTTGAGTGTATTCTGCTCCGAATACACTCGAGTGTATTCTAGCCTGACTATATATATATATATATATATATATATATATATATATATATATATATATGCATTAATCAAGATTATCTCCATACTCTTATTCTTAATGCTTCACTTGTATGCTTAGTTGTCATCTTGTGATGTATGATTGTTGGTGCCTCGAAAGAGTAGTACCAACCTTATCTAGTGTTATGGAGTAGTATGAATGCATAAAAGTGTTGAAATGTTAAAGCTAATGGTCATATGGTTTGCTTTGCGGTTGTTTGACTGTCATCTCAAGAGAGAAGTCACCTTATAAACTAGATCTATCATAATCTCAAAAGATGAGGGAATAGACATAATTGATGATTGTTTGTAATCTTGATAAAGGTATACAAAGCAGCGTGAGTTGGTGAGAGACCTTAGTAGGTGAAACCCAATCGAAGTTTCCTTCCACACATTTGTTATTAACTTCTTGTTTGAGGTTGCTCTCTTGTTTCATTTTCTTTCTTTTGCCATTCTTTGTTTTATCTGGAGCATCATCGTTCCTTAGGGAACATCACCTTAATCCACATTTTCATTTGTTAGGCTACACAACCTTAACACTTATCAACTTTGTCCATATAGTTCGACCCCGATTTACTATATCGGACCGCATATAATAGTTGTGGGGGTCAGAGTGTCGAGTTATAAATTCAAGAGTCCGACTACTCTAGATCCACTCCATTTTAAATGTGCAATTTAGATCGGTCAGAAAGAAGCACGATAATGAGATCCAACAGAAGGTTAACTTATTTGAAGCGGCTTGCTGGTAAGGTCACTCCAGAGCGCATTTGGATCAACCCGTTTTAAGTTACCCGACCATTCTTTTGGATCAACCCGTTTTAAGTTACCCGACCATTCTTTCTTATTGTCAAGTGACTATCCCTTTAATCATTTTTTTCTATTGTCAAGCGACTGTCGGCAAGTTGGGATGGAAAGGAAGCATGTGAATTTCCAAACTACCCGGTTTTGCGATACGAAAAGAACCAATTCCTGCTATAATAATACATCGTCCAGCTAGATGAGTACAGGAACCTGCTAATTCCCAGATTGAACATCCAACCAGCGATTTTCCAATGCTCTGATGTTAGTTGCTTTAAAATCTACTCCATTTCCTGAAAGTTGGAATGACCCTTAAAGTCAACTCTTCCTGAGACAATGCAGTTCGTGAAAGGACCTATCATTGCAGGTGGGACATCCCCATTTCAACTCTTCAGAATAAGGGCAGCGCTGAATCCTTACCCGTAATTATGGACTTTGTCACTAGTATAGCTAAGCCCTGAATTTACCAACAACTGCGTGAAAGGGTGCACGGATCCTCCATCGTAAAGAAGTAAAAAGCCACATGATAAGAATCAAGTAGGTGTTCAAGCTGAAAGGACCTTTTGAATGGTTGCCAATGATTTAGCACGACCAACAGACAACAGCGTGTTGCACAATTTCACAGAATGCCCCACAGTAACCTTGTGAAAGCCCGGAGGAGTTAATATAAATAACCATTTTCAACAATTTTGAGTTGCAAAAACCTCCCTTGAACTTTACTGATTAGTCTCTTACCCTGTTTACTTTCAAATATAAATATATTCATGTTCACATTGTTCACGTGGTCTACAGGTACAGGTACAGATTGACAAAACAGTAGACCTACGCTCATCTCTTTCGGGTAAAGCTTTGGATTGAAATGGATACGGGTAGGGTGAGGAGGCATACACCGATACACGGTAAATTGGAAAGGTGAAAATTCAAGCAACATCTACTGCCAATCCTAAAATATAATACTGATTTGCCATAAACAACAGGAACCTCTAAAATAAACAATAATGTGTCAATATAGTTATAGGGGTACGGAAGTTGTAAATGTTACTGCAAAACATACACAAACACCGTTAGGAGGAATCTAGATTCGGGATTCACAGATGCTACAAAGTATACTAAAGGGTGTAAAAAAAAATAAAACTCAATCTTAGAGAATAAATGGCAAGAATAACCCATCACCAAATTGCATACAGATGTGTCATTTGATATGTTACACTCGGGTAGTGCTACCTGTATATTCCTAAATCTGTTTCCAGCAGCTGCAAAA
Source organism: Alisma plantago-aquatica (assembly GCA_963693085.1). Classification (NCBI taxonomy): domain Eukaryota; kingdom Viridiplantae; phylum Streptophyta; class Magnoliopsida; order Alismatales; family Alismataceae; genus Alisma; species Alisma plantago-aquatica. Next base: position 811,327,707 of record OY856409.1, read on the forward strand.
ATGGCTTAACAGATTTGGAATATTCAGCTGTGGATGAATACATTATACTAAACCAGAATTGGAGGATGCCAATTTTACAACCAGCGGACTAGTTACTTGTATTTGTTTACTCTTCCACGATAGAGAGCCAAAGACATACCCATTAGGCAGGGAAGTCACTCTAAAACTCACACTGAACTTCAGTTTTTGCCCATAGTTACTGAAAGAAAGAATGTTTGGAGATACAGTCACGCTGATACCTGCTGGCGGCGAAATTACAGCTCGATAAGTGCTATGTGGCTCACCAACATTAGTCACTGTTCTAAACACAACAGAGCTTCCATTTAGATCAGGTACTGTGATTGATGGATAGTTCAGATTGGAAGGTCTTGGAGCTGTCTGATTGCAGGTACTTTTATCTCCAGTGATAAGATGCAAGGACCTATCATCATAGCCGATTGAGCATAGGAACTCCGTGAAATCCAAAGGGTGTGTGTCGTATATTAGACCGGGATCCAGGACCTTGGTGGGGTTTAAGAAACCAGATCCATAATCAAAAGGGTCTGCTACCCGGCCATCGGGATCAGCAGTTAACTTGTTTCCTCTGGTATCAAAAAGTGTTGCTGCAAATTCAATACAAGTTTCAGATTGAAGTTTCAAATGATATAAAGTTACATTTGTCTGAAACAAGTAGAACTAGTTATTTCTAGTATGACCGAACAGACTAGCAACACAGCGGTATCTAAATTGTTATTATGAGGACTGAACATCCATAGTCCAACAGGCTCAAGTAAAGTATGCATCTTTGCAACTTTTCTTTTGAGTACGCGAGTAATGTACCAAAAAATTTGTACAACAATACAATAATCATACATCTAGTAATAGAGGCTCCACGATACCTTCTTTATGTACAATGTGTTTGTAGGTTTCACAAGAGAGGTTACAATAATTTTTAGTTGTTCCCTTCTCAAACTTAGAATTGATCCATACAAACATAATGGAACTTGTACTAACATATTTTAATCAATGTTCGCCACCAAAATGTAGACTGGTATATAACATTAATTCAAAATATAAAATCAATGATCAAAATTTTGGTGAAAGAGCAGGCCACCAGACAGATCTTCAACACTCTTTAAGGCAGCTCAAAAAACAAGATACATAATGAATACTTGTGATGTATTACAAGCCATTGTCTTATACATCACAATATTTAGCGTGGAAACTTTCCAGGTAACCTAAGTTTAACAGGCACTTTTCACCTTTGTGATGTCATTGTGCATTTAATAATACAGTGAATATCATCGGTAAATTCTTTCTTTATTACTTGCTCATCTATGTATGGTACAGAGACATCATTGTTAATTTTTTATTATCGAACATTAAAGTAGTGCTTATAATTTATATTAAATTAAGGGAAACCCATGTTTTTGTATGTGCATGTCTATCCAAGCGAACATTCAATAGTAACGTGGTTCTTTAAATCAATTTATAATGTTTTTTATTTCATTATCTCTTCTAATATTATCTTTTGTTCTTGATGATCTTTTCTTATATTAGCCATAAGCATAACCTTTTGACAAAATGGGCCGTAAGCCTGCTTATTATATATAACACTTTTATTATATGTGTAGTAAGCATTGCTTTATTATACAAGTTTTTAGGCAAATACAAATCTTTAACAGGTACTTGAGATTAAAACATACTTGAAATAAAATGTCTAGTACTGATGAATCATTCTATAATTTTGACCAGTATATATAAGTGGTGGCCGCCCAAGTGTCAAGGACCCTAACAGGAAGTGTTCCTTAGCATGGGGCGTCACATATTTGTGCCCACTGTCTCTTATATGTTTCCCGGTCCTATTTTTTAGTATTAATGTTCCATTATAGGGGCCTAGTATTCTAAGTAAAGATTTGTGTCATGTGAGGTGCCTAATTCCCTTACAATTTGGGCTAATACCCTTAACGTCCATCTTCATATTTGTGTTGGTCTATCCTTGCATCTGAATTCTATTGTGGGGGTGAATTTATCGTTATTAATGCTGATATTGCAATACAAAAGATTACAGTACCTATAGAGGAGTCCTTCATATCACACAAGCCACAAACACACATAATAATCATTAAGTATATCTATATCCCTGATTTATAACAATAAAATATAACATAAATAACAACATATTTGTCTGAAGTTATCTTGGCGACTATGTTATGAACAATGTCAAATTTGTTGAAAACTTGAGCTTACTTTTTTTACCATTATATTCTTTTTATGCCATTGATACCAATTAGACATAAGTAGAACTTTATTATGGTTATGTTTTCATACTTGGTTTAGGGCTTATTTTAGGATTTAACCATAAATGTGTGCAAAATCGTTAAAGATATGTGCATAAGGAGAGAGTGCTAATACTAACCCTGAAGTATATGCATATAACATGGAAAATGATCTGAAAGAAGAAGAAAAAAAGGTGTGTAAACATGCAAAGGCATCCCCCCTTTGGTGCCTTAGCACCTTTCCACATTCACAAGTATGCTAACTAAAGTATGTGAATACTTGAATTTAAAAAAATTGGAAGTGTTAGTTGATTCATATCTGTTTTTCATGTGTATAGATGAAGTATTTTTATGAATACTTGAATTTAGAAAAATTGGAAGTGTTAGTTGATTCATATCTGTTTTTCATGTGTATAGATGAAGTATTTTTAGTCAATTGTAGTCCAGAAGGTTAGAACATGTCATAAACTTTGAATTTTAAAATTGTTAATATATTTATTTTACTTTTTTTTGTACTCTCTTTAGTGTCTTGTCTTTTGTCCCATATTTGTGAACTATGTTTTACTGACTACTCCTATCCTATATAAGGAGGGTGTCTATGCTTGTGTTTGTTATCTCAATAATATAAACCTATACCAATCACATGCTATCAGAGCGGTTTGACCCTCCCTCATTTTTCTCCCAACCCTACTGTTTCCTTCCCCCCTCACCCATGCCTTTCTCCCCTCTCCACTCGCCTTCCTTTCCTGTTCCTCTCGCACGTATTCTTCCCCCCCTCACCTGCCGCTAAACCCCACTCCTTTCTCCGCCCGCTGACCTTGCCGCTTCTGTCCCTAGTGCCATACACCTAAGCCGCTCGCCACAGGCACTCATCCAGCAACTCCTCACCCCCCCTTATACCCTCCGCCCGCACCTCTGCAACCCATCAACCTCCCACCTCTCACTCATCGACCCCTTATACTCCTCTTCTCAGTCCCTTGCAACCCATCGACGAAACCCCATCAATCCGCCAACACCCCAATTATGGACCACCCCTACCATCAATCAGCAGCCATCGACCAACCGCCAACAACCCGCCCCCTTCCCCCTCTCCCACCCACATAATTCCTTGATCCCCCATTGTTTAACTAAATCCAGGCTACTCCTGGTATAAAAACACCTTCTCGTTTCAACATACGCTTTTGGGAGGGACTTGCTCCCTCCCATCAACCTTCGTCACATGTCGGTCTAAGTTGACAATGTGACGTTGGTTTAATTATTGAAATTTATTCCCATTCTTTGGGTTTCTGAGATCTTCTGTTGGTGCCTTACATGATGCATCACGCCCTTATGAACCGATTACTTGTGTGGACTGATCCAATAACTACTTTTCATCATGCCTTCTAATGATACCTTAAGAACTCTTTGTGTGACCACAATAAAATTGGATGGTTCTAACTACCATACGTGGTTTGCTTCTTTTGAGTTGTACGTCGAGGCCCAAGGTCGATACTCTCACCATATCACTAAGGCACCTCCTCTTCCCGCGAGAACGTTGATGAGAAAACTAAACTTCCTATGACTTGTGGGTCAAGAATGACTCAAGGGTGACGACCAGGATGGTTAACAATGCAGAACCAAAAATAAGTCAATCTCTGTTACAACCTAGCAAGCACGGACACGAGACACGACATGGACACGGGACACGACAATTTTCAACAATATAGGACAAACACGGCCTTGGACACGGCATACACACATACATATGCATATACATATACATATACATATACATATACATATACATATACATATACATACATAAATACATATATGATATTATATATATACATATACATAAATACATATATGTATAAGTATAAATATAGTTGTATACATATATAGACAAATATATACGTATACATATACATGTGCACAAATATACATATACAATCACATAACATGGAGTTAATACATATAATATCCGTCTACCCAAATCTGTAAAGCAACTGATTACATGAGATTTAAAGAAATAAACTTAAAATAAATATAAATCAAACCCAAAATTCACTTACAATATGAATGCAAACTTTATAAGAAAGCACTAGTATGTTTCCCTTATGAGATAATAAATGATCAATGCAGATTAATCTAGAATACATTTGCAATATGAAATCAAGTAAGTATGAATGAAGAATGATGAATATAATGAATTTGTATGTCAAATTCCTAGAACACTCGTTATATAATGATGAATCATATATATGTATGATGTATAACAGAAAAAATATGTAATAATCATTAGGAAAAGGATGGGGAGGAGACATATGGTAGTGTGCTGGAATGAGAGGAGGGAGAGAGAAGATATATAATTTATATTTCTTTTATATAAGGAATTAGTTTAAGCATGTCGTTTCTATGGCGTGTCCAACCATGTGCAAGTCATGTCCATGTCGTGTTCGGGCTTTAAAAAAGTGGACACTTATGAGTCGTGTCCACGCCGTGTCCGTGTTTGACACGTGTCCAGGACGGCCACAGCTGCCCCGGACAAGTGTTTGTGCTTCCTAGGTTACAACCTAGAACAACAAAGACTATGTGGGATCGATTAGCACATGTTTCACACCAACAAAACCCTAAAAAGGTGTTTGAAATCTTTTAAAAAAAATGCTAAAAAGGAATTCTATAATGATACCTCTATTGAGGATTATAATAATCAATGTTGTGCCTTATGGGATGAATTTGAAGTATACCATCCCCTGACCATGGTACTAAATATCCTCGACATCTGGCAATTAATCCTTGATGTTACATATGTCTACGCCTGTCGATGTTTGATGTCTATGTCAAAACCTAGTAAACTTCCATGCTCCATTGGTTGCCTACTTATTGACATGTGTCAATAATTTAGCCTAGTTGGTGATGAAATTGACCCAGCTGGATCAAAACCTCCCATCTTCTCGATGATTTTTGTAGTAATTATTGTTGCACGCATAGTGAAAGCATAAACAAACTTGTAGGAAACCGTTTTTGACATTGAGATAACCATTTACTTGGTTTCTAACTAGAGAGTAATGATAAGTTTATTCTTCTACTAGATTTCGACAAGACCTGCAAAATTTAGTGTAGACCTAATACCATTTCACCTATCTTTCTTTTATCCACACTTTACATTGAAGTGTTTGGAAATAAACTCATGTTTTGAAATTCTTGAATGCAATCCAATTGAGATTTCTATAGATACAGAACACCACATATATAGAACAGATTTAAGTTCCAACATTTTTATAGAAGATTATGGATTGAGTATGTGTTTACCAAAATTTGATGATTTATGATGAATTCCCTCATAATCTTTTCGCTTATTTTGCGTTGAAGTGTTAGTTCACAACTTCCTCAAAGTTTCCTCAGATTTTCCACAAACTTCCACTTCCACGCCAGTCAAAGCTGACATGAAGACAACATCTTGTACATTTGCATGTGGTTGTTTTTTTCATGGTTTTTTTGTTCTACATATGTAAACCTATATGGATCTCATGAGAAATGATTATATCAAGAATAAAGTGGGGTTGGCAAGCATTGAGGAAAAGTTGCGCGAGGGTCGACTCAGATGGTATGGACATTGCAATGCATACCGGCTAATGTGCCTATACGAAGCAATGCTATTGAGTCAAGCACAATTAATGTAAGAAGAGGAAGGCCTAAATTAACATGCGAAGAGCTTATAAAAAGAGATTTTGAATCTTTACATCTCGAGCATAATATGACCCATGATAGAGTTGAATGGAAATGAAGGATCCATGTAGCCGACCCCAACATGGTTGGGATCGGGGCTTAGTTGATGATGATGTAAGCCTATATGTATGGATATATATAAACATATATTTTTAAGCTAATATTTGATCAAATCTATAAAATTTTTAGCTTAATTTTTGCCAAATATGGGTTGAAATTTAATTGTAAAAGTCCTCGAAGTTTCCTTGATGTTTCCACAAACTTCCACACGTGTCAAAGTCAACCCAAAGTCAATCTCCTTTCCATGCCCCTGACCTCTGATATCACTGAAGTCAAAGACAGCAGAATGAACTTCAGTTGGTACAATTCCTTGTTGGATTACTAGTCTCTTTTGCAGGTATCATGGATCAGATTCTATCTAGTAATCCACTACCTAAACTCCGCGATGTCCTCAAAAGGGTCCAACGCCTACCGTCTGTTTGTTCTTCTCCTATTGGTTCCACTGAGGCGTCCGCTCTTGCAGTCCGATCTGGTGACATTGGTCGTGGTAGAGGACGTGGTCATTTTGTCCCGTCAGGAATTGGACGTGGTCAACCCCTTTATTAGATCGAGATGTGGTCAACCTTCCGCTGGGCCAAGCAATGCCCCTCCTAATGGACCTCATCATTGCAACTTTTGTGGCCATAATAATCACAACAAGGATTGTTGTTGGGTGAAAGATGGCTACCTTAACACATGGGCCAATCAAGCTTCTACTGACTACGTCGAGGATGAACCAGACCAACCCTCCACTTCTGAACTGTCTATGTTCCTAAAACTACGACTGAGGCATACACACATTCTGCTTGGCATCATGCCATGAAAGTGGAGATGTAAGCTCAATAGACTTGGGACTTAGTAGATGCTCCTACACACATTTCACCTATAGGTTGCCGCTGGATCTTTACTGTGAAGTAGCATCCTAATGGCACTTAAGCCCAAGTTCATCGGGTTGGTAATATTCGAACTACAAATAATTTCTTTCTCAGATCAAATTTATATGTCCCTCTCTTCCCTCGTAATCTTCTTTCAGTGAGAAAACTTGTCAAACAATTTCAATGTTCTATTACTATTGACCCAGATGGATGTGTCTTTCAGGATATCCACACGAGGATGAAGATTGGCTCGGGCCATGAGGGACTAGACGACTAATACTACCTTGATGCTCTACAGAATGTTGTTGTTATCTCCTCGACAGTTTCAGGACTTCAATGGCACTACATATTGGTACATCTATTAGCTTCCACACAATTATTTTGCTTCCTACTATTTCCAAAACTTTGTTTATGTGAAGCTTGCCAGTTTAGAAAAAAAAATTGTGTTCCCCAGAAAAATTCAAAATATGTTTATTATATTTTTCATGCTTATATATTTGGTCGTGTTCTGTTACAAGTATAACTGGTTTTCATTACTTTATGACATTTATCGATGACTTTTCTAGATACATTTGGTTGTTTTTACTTACAGATAGGGCACATGTTCTTGACATTGTTATTGTATTCTTGTTGAGATTGAAACTCAATTTAATAAGCCCATTAAGATTTTTAGGACAAACAATGCCTTTGAATTCATACAACAAATTAATATTCATTTCTACAAAGCCTTGGTACCATTCATCAAATATCTTGTTCTTACACTCCTCCATAGAATGGTGTCGTCGAGCGTATTAATCGTAATCTTCTTGAAGTTTCCAGAACCCTTATGTTTCACTATCATGTACTTAAACCTTTTTGGGTTCACGCTGTCTTCACTGCCTATTTTTTATCAATAAAATGCCCTAATCTGTCTTAAACAATCAAGTCCCATCCAATGTTTTGTACCTCAGAGCTCTCCTATTTTCTGTGCCACCTAAAACTTCTGGTAGAACATGTTTTGTACATTATCTTTATTTTGCTTCACATAAACTTGATTTACATCTATGAAGTGCATCTTCTTGGGGAACTCACACACTTAGAAGGGGTACATATATTATGATCTGAATACCAAGAAATGGTTTTTTTTGTTAGTGTGGATGTCGTCTTTTTCGAAGATACTCTGTATTTTTGTACTGTGGGTTTGACTTTGTCAAAGGATGTCCTTGTTGCCACTCCCCTTCCTATTCTCATTGAACCATAATCTTTAGAATTTGTTATTCCTAAGTTACCTCTCAAAGTGTATCAAAGACATCGTAAGAGTACAACTCCCTCTATGCCCCCCCTCAACCAATCCTTCATCTTCGTTGGCAGACCGCGACACTACTCAGGTATATTTTGACTTGGATATCTAGATTAGCAAAATAAAAGGGGTGTGCTCTTGTACTTTCTATCCTATCAACAATTTTTTCATGCTAATCTTTGTTCAAGTTTTGCAAACTTTATTACCACCATGTCAACAATCTGTGTTCCTAAAATTGCGGTTGAGGCCCTCACACATTCTTCCTGAAGTTCCATGGAAGTGGAGATGGAAGCTCTACATACTTAACAAACTTGGGACTTAGTAGATGATAATGCACATGTTTCACCTGTAGGTTTCCGATGGATCTTTACTGTGAAGTATCAACTTGATGGCAAGGTTGAAAGCCTTAAAGCTCGTCTAGTTACTAAGGGCTACACAAATTTATGGCATGGATTATTGTGAGACTTTCTTGTCTGTTGCGCAACTTAACTCTTTCGGATTCTTATTTATGTTGTTGTCAATAATGATTGGCCTCTGTTTCAGCTAGATCTTAAACATGTTTTCCTATATGGTGATCTACTTGAGGTGTATATGGAGCAACCTCCCGAATTTGTTGCTAAGGGAGAGTGTTCTAAAGTCTTTCATCTTAAGAAAGCAATTTATGGACTAAAACAGAGTCCAAGAGCATGGTTTGATGAATTAAGTCGGATTCTTGCAAAATTTAACTTACGACGCTCGCATTCTAATCACTATGTTTTTGATAAAAAAAAATTGTAAGACTTGTTATTTTGATCGTGTATGTGGATGATATCATCCTTTTTGGGATTGACCATTAGGGTATTCTAGATACTAAAGAATATTTATGGAAACACATCATTACTAAAGATCTAGGAAAACTGCGCTATTTTTTGGGCATTGAAGTATCTCATTCTTCTTCTGGAGTATGTCTATCTCAGTAGAAGTGTGTACTTGATCTTCTATAGGAGACTGGTATGTTGGGTGCCAAGAAAGTCAACGCACCTCTAGATCCCAATACTATTGGTTCTTCTCCTTCTTACTCTGACAGTAAGCAACATAGCAGTTTTGTGGGCATACTCATTTATCTGACGATTACACGTGCATATATCACTTTAGTTGTTGGACTTATCAATAGGTATCTTAGATAAACCTTGAACAATGTCATTGGGATGTTGTATGCCACATTCTAAAACACTTTAAAAGTTCACTTGGAAAGGGTCTTCTATATAGGAACATTGGACAGTGCAAGAATTCTGGTTCCCTGACTCAGACTATGCTGGCAACAGGGTTGATCGTAAATCTATTTCAGGTTATTGCACCGTTGTAGGTGGTAGCTCTATCACTTCGAAAAGTAAAAAGCAAATTGTTGCAGCTAGATCCAGTGTTGAAGCTTAGTGTCGTGCCATGGCACATACCACTTGAGAGCTAATGTGGGTTCAAGAACTACCAAAGGAGTTTGGAGTCGGTGATTCGTCCCCATTTCCTATGTACTGTGATAATAAAGCAACTACCTTCATTGCAAGTAATCCCACATTCCATGAGCGCACCAAAATATTGAGGTAGATTGTCACTTAGTCAGAGAGTCGATTTTATTCAGGCACATTGCTACATCCATACATCAAGACTGAGGATCAGCTTGCTGACATCTTTACAAAATCACTGCCAAAGATAAGATTCCATTCTATGGTGGACAAGCTGCTCAGACATGATATCCATGCTCCAGCTTGAGGGGAAGTGTTCATATATTTTTTTTATTTGTTTATTTTGTACTCTCCCAAACATAGTTGGGATTGAGGCTTAGATGATGATGATGATGATGATGATGATGATGATGATGTTTATTTTGTACTCTCTTTAGTGTCTTGTCTTTTGTCCCATATTGCTGATCTCTGTGTTTACTGACTCCTCCTATCCTATATAAGGAGGGGTGTCTTTATCTCGATAATATAAACCAATTTCAATCACAAAATAATTTGCGGTAGTGAGATTTTTCACAAAGTTATAGTGCATATAGCATCTGAAGTGTATTTCGTTTTTATAATAAACCTATGATTGTATATAGTAACGTCATTATATTATTATGCTGAAGTTCTAGTCTCAGTTGAACAGATAAAGTAAAGCTTATGTGTTTCTGGTTGATAATATGAAGAGATCCAAACATTTCTTTTTCATGCCAAAGCAACTGTCCACTTTCACAAAATTCGGGGGGGGGGGGGGGGGAGGTACTTTTTTTTATAACATGCTTCTACTTCTTCTCCACAAAGTTATGTGTCTCCTTCGTTGTATACACATCAATATAAGAAGACACAAAGTTTGCAAGCCAATAAAATTCTTGGCTCCTTTGGATCAGTTTTATTCTCTTTTTTCTAATAGACAATTTGGTTTCTGTTGTATCTGCAAATTTATCTTTTATGGTCCCTTGGTGAATGTCAAATTCATATTACAAACATATTGTGTTTATTTTACATTTACTGTGAGAAATATTTATTTTTTGAAACTGAATAAAATGTGTCTCCAGTATTAAGATAAATATTCCATCTAATAGAGTGGATAATCTGCAAGATTTGTAAAAAAAGTACTAGAAGTGTAGAAAGCAGTCAAATTCTAAATATAAACCAAAGGTGTCATTAACTTTTATAAAATCACATTTTAAGTGGATAGGTGCCTCTTACATATCTCCAAACCTGTTAAAATGGTTTAAATGATAATAACTGATTTATTTTCGGCTGTTTTGAGGTGACTGGATGCATCAAGATATCATGTGAAGAAGTGCACATGTGCATCATAAAGAGAGTATGCAAATGGACAAGTAACTCTTCCAAATGAATCAGATGAATAAATTACCAATGAATAAATATTTGACTGCTACATTATATTTTGAGCTGAATGATCATGCTAGCACTGAGTGCAGATCCAAATCACATCCAAGGGTGTTGTTTCACACTATCAATTGGTGAATTACTTGGTGAATATGAGAAGCCAAAACTAGGTGATATTGGCCTGCACAACCTCAGTTCTCTCACCTTATAAAGTAGGCTATGGAAAGTGATGTACTAATAGGGGTAAGTTGTTGCTGCGGTTTTTGATTTGTAACAATCAACCATATTGAATGCCATCAGAGTGTTTCTACTGGTGATGGACAATTTTTAGCTAGTGCCTAAGATTTTACCTAGGAACGTGTCTTGATATGGGGTAGAAAACTACATTATTGTGATTTGTGGTTTTGAACTTTTGATCGGTTCACTTTATGGCTCATTACTGGTCTAGTTAGGTTTGTAATCTCTCCGGATTCCAGATTAATATCACTTGTTCAATCCATGGTTTCAGGTCTAAAACTAACCAAAATATGCCCCCACTAGTAATATCAGACAAGCTAAGCCTAAGATGAAGTTAAGATTAGATAATGTTGTGGTAAATGACGTGGAATATTATCGCATTAACAAACTCACCCAGGGCTGAAATCCCTGAGTTTTTAACCAAAACATTGTGCAATAATACCACCCACAAGCGGACGGGTCTTATCGCAATATAGTTGAGGATCGAATCCCAAGGGACAACGTTTTTAAGAATCTTTTATTAGTCGAATCTAGTTGAAATAAGACTAATATTTAGAACAAAGGTTGGTTTGAGGTTAATTAAACTAAATGCGAGGAAAGTAAAAAGCAGGATTAAAAGTTGATTAAAGATTATGATAGGAATCGCTGGGATGGTCTCGGGTTTCACCGCCACTGCACATGCAAACATATCCAAACATCAAACATCCTGGCTAGATATAACCATCCAAATAGAACTGTTGCGAACCCTCCCTGAGGGATGTTTAGGTCTGCGTAAAAGCATCACCTTAGGCATCAGATGTCTCGTCATCATCCGGATCACGCACTTACGGTTCCGAAAATATAGAAATCCAACTGAAGTTGTGGGCCCCCTATACAGGCGTTAGGCACACAGAAGCGTCACCGTGGGCTAAATGGCTCGTCCCCTCAAGGATCATACACTTACGACCTTAAAGAATCCCATTCTATTTCTAGTTTGGGAGTCAACCGCGTTAATTGACATTCAAATCCTACATATTGAAGTTCTCGCAACATAGGAAAAGAACAAGATAAATGCAAGCAGGTGATCAATCCACAAGCACACATCGACGATTAACAACGAAATGAAAAGTTATATACATGACATGGAATGTTTAGTAAATGAACATGTAAGCATGGGCAGCGGGGCTAGTCCCCGCACCCCAGCGAAAAGAAACTACTCGCTCATGGTGAGAGAAACAAGAAGAATAAGAGAGAGAGAAGATTCCGCCATAAGCATGGTGAAGAAGATGATCGTAGCTCGGTGGAGAAACGGTCTTCTACACAACGTCGGGGCCGATCTGGACGAAGAGGGAAGAACACCACGGCAGACGGGGCAGATCTTCTCTCTCCACCTTCTCTCTCTTCTCGTGGTCTTTGCTCGCAGCAGGAGGAGCAGCCCGTAGACGTGATGGCGGAGTAGGCACGGTGTGGATGCAACAGATCTAGATCTGGATCTAGATCTGGATGGAATGGAGTGGCTTGCACCAGGGGTCGAACGCTTCTTGGGCACAGCCTGGTTATGGAGGAGATCGTCTCCTTAGGCTGAGGACAGACCTGCAGCCTAACGGCGTCTAGAGAGGCTCTCCAAATGGTTGGGGGCCGCGTTCGATTTATAGGCAGGCTGGCACTGACTTACTTTCGCGATTGCGGTTGTTTGACAGCAGGTCACAGTTTTCTGGTCACGATTTCCCACTGGTCCCGGTTCTTCTCTGCCTTGGCCAGGAGATCGCGATTCTCTCTGTCGAACGTGCACCCAGGTCGCGATGAGGGATGAGGTGGTGGTAGGCAGCGCTGTTGTTGCTAGGGTTGGTGCAGAAGGAGGTGTTGCTGCGATGAAGCAGGAAGGAGGCGGGGGCGCTGTGGCCAGCAGAGGAGGTCAAGGTAGTTTTGGTCGCGATCTGCTGTGAGGCCGCGATTCTTGGTCCAAGTGGACGCGATTCTTTTCTCTCTCGGCTTGCAGATCGCAGTCTGCATATGTCGGCTTTACTGGCCTTGGGTGAGCAGGTCGCGGTTATGGAGGGCGGGGAAGTGGTCACGATTTGTAAAAGGTCACGGTAGTTTTACCGCGGTCGCGATTAGTTGATTTGCATGTCGTGATTAGTTGATACCGCGGTCGCGGTTAGTTGCCCTGCAGGTCGCGATTCTTGGAGCAACGACCGCGGGTGAGGGTTGGATGCGTAGTTGTCGCCGACGTGACTGAGACGAAGGGTAGCAGACGAAGGTAGGGTTGCAGCTGGTCGCGGTTGGAGAGGAGACCAGGATGCATCTCAGTTGGCTGTTGCGGAGGTGATCGCGATCAACGGAGGTGGAAGGTCGCGGTTTCTGGAGATGGTTGCCGAGGCAGGTCGCAATGTCAGACGATCGCGGTATGTTATGATGGAAGTCGCGATCGTTGCAGGTGAACGGAACACCGCGAGCGCGATCATTGGGAACCGCGGTCGCGGTTCGTAGGGGAGTCGTGGTGTTAGTTGTCGATGCTGTGAACGAAGGCAGAGCGTGGAGGTGGATGTGATCGAGGTTGTAGCCAGGAGGACGTGGAGGCAATGGAGGTTTCTTCGTCCTCGAACCAGAGCAGGTGGGTCACAGTTCAGGGAAGAGAGGAGATGGTCGCGATTGTTTTTGTTTTGACGTCGCGGCTCCTCTCTTGCCTTGGGTCGTGGTTATGGGAGGGTAAGAGCCGCGGGCGCGGTTAGCAGCAGGGGGGTCGCGGTTAGCTGAAGATGGATCGCGGGCAGGGAGAGGTCGCGGACAGCTGTCCGCGGTTAGGGCAAGCAGGGTTAGCGGGGAAGGAAGGGGAGCCGCTGCTGCTGACCAGGCTAGCCAAGGCCCCAAATAGAGTCATGGGCCGAGAAGATCAGGCCCAATGCCCAAAATGACCTGCACAAAGGTGCAAAAATCCAATAAAAATAGGGACAATTCCGATCAAACCAAGACAAGTCAAATATTAGAAGATATGGTCAATAAACGCGAAAATACTAAGCAAAACTGGGCCCAACATGGCGACTGAACCCGGATGAATACGCATTCATCAGTAAATATTTCAGCAACTTCATTTTCAAATTAAAAACTAGAGCTTCTTGTTGAGGGCAGTATCCCCAGGAGAATCCCCCACCACATTTTCCTCTCATGAAAACATGATGATCATAGTTTGTAATGTGTGATTTCAATCCCGATTCTGACGTTCTGGAAATGGAAATTTATAGATATTTTGGGAGAAATTTACAGATATTTTGACAGAAATGTTATCCAAAAGGGGCTGGCGGCGCAGCTTGTTGCCCGTCTGCCTTCTATTTCACAGTGATTGTATTGCATCTGAATAAATTTTAAGGAACATTATATTTCAACAAATCACTTCGTATCAACACAAGATTTCGACACTCATTTCTACAACCAAACAAAAGAATTAAGTCAAGAAATATTACCAGGATTATCTGCATACATAAATACACCTAATTATACAATAATATCGTATATTGATATTTGGTGGGGGGCCTCCTACATGCGTGGGTTCAAAGATCTGTTTAAATGGGGATCTCGATTATGCAATCTATACATAAAATTTATTCTTGTGCAATAATATTTTTTTTTCTTATATCCTGCACGCCATATAACAATACATAATAATTCTCATATTTTTTTAATGAAATTACATACCTAATGTTTTCACCATAGATATGTGAATTTCTATATAAGGTTCACACTGAATAAAAATTCCAACCAAAATTTTGAACTGTGAGTCTGTGATGATGGTTGTTACTAGCAATGAAAGCAACTACTCATTTAATAAAACATGTTTGTAAGAGTGGCACAACCGAAATGAAATCCCATCCAAGATTTTTAGCTCACAAAGTTTACAAGCCACGTCCCATATTGTGACAAACTCGATTTTTAGGGTTTTATAATCCAATATATGTCTCTGAGGTTTTCCTACTTATGGGAGTTAGGCCCTCGATGATGACCAACTAAAGGTATCCCAAGAATAATACAAAGATATGGACCAAATTATGAGAGAGAAATATGTGATGACGTAGTCGATGTGTGATTAGGAGCCAATTTATGTCATTTCTGATTTTGAGTTTTTGTGTATCTGAATGAGCCAAAAGTTATCCACGAAACTTATAATCATGAATTGGAGATATGTCAAAGATTTGAGAATATTTGGAGATCGTTTGAACAATGATAAAATTTATATGGGCCAAAAAAAGATAATTTTTATGATATTTTAGTTGGATGGCCATTATTTTTATATGAAACTTGGTGGAAAAGTTTTTATGTTGTATTTAAGTTTGATATAAAATTCCAGACCAATCGGAGCTTGTATGATGGTTCAAATAAATTATCTAAGAAATATAGTTGAACTAGATTTAATGGTTCAAGTCATTTACATTATCTCAAAGAAACAATAAAAATTTGATATCGCAGGATTCCCTTTTCCAAATAAGGTGAATTTTTAACTTACGACTTTTTAGTACAATTTGGATTTTTTTGATAATTTTAGAGAAATAATAGATAAATTATTTGAGATATAGTTTATCAATAGTGTTAAAGATAATCTTTAATGGATGATGTGGCATGAAATACTTTTTAAAATGTTCAAGAGAAAATAAATTCATATTCCATCATTGTGTTATATTATTTAAGAAAGTGTGAATTTGGTAGACAAGAATGTGTTTTAGAAATCAATTATGATTACAAAAAGGTCTTTTGATAGTTTGGTGAATCTTAATGATAATTATGACTTTTAACATATTTGGACCTTCAAATCTTTTTATTCTAATCATTTTATTATCAACAGCCAAAAGAGAAATCGAGATTTTACATAATATGGAAGACTTGGTGAACATTTTCATATGATTGGAAGCTATAATTTTTTAAGGGTACTGTTAGAAAGTAGTAGCCTATTTAGTTTTTTTTGTCGGCAAAAAAAACGTGTTACTAGGAAACCAAAACTTTGGGTACAATATGCCCCTATGGGAATAAACTAGATCCCTAAATCCCCACACAGGGGGATATAACAAGGGATCAAAAAACAGAAAGAAAAACTCTAAAACTGATAGAAAGTCTGGAGTAGAAACAAGTTCTAAACAGAAGAACACGCCTAGAAGGGAGGAGGGAAATCATACAGGACCATTAAAACACCCACAAATATGCCCGTAACATCTCCAACTCGACTACCAAATCAAGTTAATCTGTCAGCCCCTGTCCCTGCTCCAGAGAGCACTACCAGCTGGATCGCTAATGGAATCAGTCAAGGAGGACAGGTCTGCCACACGCTGTCTCCTTCTTGAAGTGGAGGACCATCTGCACCTGATCCTATACTTCAATCGACAGGTTACCAAACAAACTTTAGCTCTAAGCCAGTGACAGCATCGGAGAACCTCCCTTAGATTGATGCGGCTGAGGACAGGCTGACCATGAGACCACTAGCAATCAGAACACCCACAAGATGTGGTTCATGGAGAGACTACGATCACCCACCTTCATCCGAGGGTTGTTAATCGTTGGTAATCACATTGAAACTAGATTAAGCATCTTGTACAAGACCAAGAGAAACCCAACTGTGACCTGATGCCCCTATTTGCACGGAGGCATCACATCGAGCACATTGAGGGCGTCCAACACACAGCAGCAACTCTGCTGTGTCGAGGGTCGAGGATGGGGGATCACCGCCTGGAGTTGGGGAAGATAGCTCAGCCCTAGCCGCCCTGCGAAGATCCCATCCACCGTCCACAGATAGCCACAGAAGCGGGAGGACAGGACCGTCGCCGGCGCATAGCCTCTTGGTAGCTAGCTAGCCGAACACGGGCGAACCCTGGTCTTCCACTTGCCGTCGAAGCCGTCGAGACTGAACCGAGCCCGAGGGGGCATCGCTACTGTGTCGGGGTCGAAACCCCAGAGCAGGGGACAAGACTCGAGCACAACACCTGGAGAAGGGAGGCATCGTCAGGACGAACTTGGAGGAGAGCTCGAGTCCCATCCTGAGGCGAGCCACCCAACAACATCGTGGTTACCGAGACAACCAATGAGATCGCGGACGAGAAGGCCTTCACCGCCCTGGACGAACCAGGACTCGCTCGGAGAGAGGAGTAAGGGGTGCCTGAGAAGCAAGGGTGAGGAATCCCTTTGCTTCTCCTGCAAAAATGGAGTATCAAGAGTAGCCTATTTAGTTAATAATTTAGTTAGTCTATTGTGTACATGAGCCTGTTTGCTCATGGCCCATTAGGGTTTAGTCTGTTTCCTTAGTATTTGCCTCCTCTCATATATATATATAGAACAAGGGTGTACATATCAATATATAACGATACACTTGTTCACATGGTAGCGTGCTCACGGAACCTAACCCTAGTCGTCGTCGTTCCACTTCCCTTTGCTTTCCTCTCTCCACGCTCGATGCAGCCCTAGCCGCCACCCCTCCTTCCTAGAGAGCAACAACGAGAGAACACCGCCTACAGGCGGCCGCTGTCCTTTCCATGGCTTAGGACGACCTCCCTCCAGGAAGATCCTAGCCTTCATGGTCGCATCATTTTCTTTTTTCAAATAGATCTTTATCCATGAGTCGACACCATCATTCCTAGCCATCTATCATTTTCAACTATATGAGTTTCTGAAACGGTGTTGATTCCCATTCAGATCTATTTGTCGTCTCTTCCCTAAAGTTGTCCTCAAAATTATCTTCAGACAGTGTTCACCCCATCCGTCATCAAGCATCGCCGACCACACCGCAAGCTTCTCCGTCGTCACAGTTTAAAGAAAGACATAGCAGCAAGGGAGTTGTCGTCCTCCTCGATCCTTGTTTCCTGGACGACGCTAATTTCCATCCAGATATGTTCGTAGTGGAGCCAACATTATCCCCCTGTGGCTATTTCCAGATCAATCCTTGGTCTCACAAGAGGTTGTTGCTACCTCAGATCTGCATGATTCATGGTCACAAATGACAACATTCATTCAAGGAATGAGGTTTCGGCGAAATAGGAGAAATTTCGCCCAAAAATTTCAATTTCGATGTGATCCGGTACCGAAACGTGCGACTGTGTCGATTTAGATGATTTCAATGAGTTTCGCCAAATTTCGATGATTTCGATGAATTTCGCCAAATTTCGATGAAAATTTCGATAATTGCAATCGTCCTTGTTATTGTTTTTTTTTAAGAGGAGCAAAGGGGGATTGGAGTTATTTCACCATTTAGTATTTATACATAGTATATACTTATAGTATATCATAATTTCATTGCATTTCCCTAATATTTGCTATTCAAATTATAAATACTTATGCAATGCATGCTTTTTTAGTTTCTACAATGTAGACGACATGTATCCTAGTGGTGGTTTATTAGACAGTGAAGGTGCTAGGAAGCCAACCAATCAACAAATAATGATTTGGCTTGGAAACATTGCACTAGTGTTCTTGGAACCAATGAAACGATTGACTATTGAGTCCATATCAACAACAAACTATCATCCCAAGTAAAATGTGTGGGGATGCCCTACATATCCAATATTTGATATTGTAACACAAATTAGTACATGCATGTATATAGCTCATTCTTGCAAAATTACATTACTTAATTCCTTCATTTTCTCATCGAAACCCTTCATCGAAATCCTCAAGAAATAGGATAGTGCCCTTACCTCCCCCATGAAGGACCACCCCCAACCTACTCCCACATAAAATTTTATTGCATAAAACGGTGCATTTAGGTGTAGAGATCACGCCTGTAAAAATTCATAAATTAATTCGTTCATTTTGGCGTCAAAACGGGCACGGTTGCATCTATCGAATTTTTTGTCGAAATTTCAAAAAATTTCGGTCTCCATGTTGTCAAAATGGCATCAAAATCGGATACCTCGTTCCTTGCATTAATTTCACCATCACCCCTGGATGTTAATTCTTGGGGTTGTGATGTTTTGGACCGGAGCAAATTCCTGTCTGACCATGCACCAACCATTGCCAACACGGCGTGTTGCACTCCAAAATTCATCTTGATGGCACCCTACAAGGCATGTTGTTCGACTAACACGACATGTTGCAATCCACAAATACTTCTGACAGCGCAGATTGCATCATACACAGCGTGTTGACGGAAGCTAGTTTACGCCTCTGACATCCTACATGGTGTGTCATCTTCGAACACAGTAGGGTTGACAGAAATCTGTTTTACGTCTCTAACATCTGACATGGCGTGTCGCATCTCCACACAGTGTGTTGCTGGGAGCCTGTCACCTTTGACCAACAAAGTTACACGACATGTCAAGTTACAAACACGACGTATCAGAAGCAGTCAGACTACTTCCAATTCCAGTTATGACGTCCTCCAAAGATCTATCTATCCTTCAATAGCTAACGATAATGGTATCCTATTCTTTTTTGACCTCTAAAAATTTTTTAGGTCAAGAAAAGATCAATTTAATCCCTCTATTCAGATCTTATAAACGAGTTGTTATGCATATTGACTCCGTTTATATATTTTCCTACCGAGATCCAATCCAGTAGTGTCACTCCTTTCCCTACCCAGATTCATTGCAGTAATGCTCCTCTTTCTACCGAGTTTCCATTCCGGTGGTATTTTTGTTTTGTTTTTCTCTACATACTACACCTCTTGTTTTACCTTTTCCCTTTCCCACCTCCCATCCATAATGTATATGTCTTCCACGTGTGGTGGGTCATATTTCCCTTTTCTGCACCATTTACTCACTCTCGTCGTATTTGGTGTGTGGGGCGAATAGAGGAGAGAGAGAGAGAGGAGGGTATGAGGAGAACATGAGAGAGCATATGAGGAGAGAGATAGGAAATGAGATGATATATTCCAGGCTATCTTCATGGAGTTTCATTCTTCAGCAAATCACACATATGTTCTCCACTTTTTGATAACATTGAAGGAACTCACACTTGCAGCATTGACACCAAGCCTTTCACATTCGTACCACATTATGTACGTCAGGACAAGAATTGTTGTGGTTAATTCCAACCTCTTATTCCTTTTGGTGTTGATGATGTTCCAGTTGATCATCCATGATGCTTTCTCATGAGATGGGATAAGAGTTGTTGTGGCTAATTCTGACCTCTTGTTCCCTCTAATGTTAATAGTGAGACAGACGGTTGCTTCTTCATCAGATTTCTTCAAAGCTCATTATCTTCTAGCCTGCGCATTTTTGCATCTGCAAGGATTCATCCAGAGTTATCTTCATCGAACTACTTCATTACGTCTTCTCCGAGTTGCATCTTCTACTTCTACGTGTTGAGACGACACCATAACACCTCGTCCAGCGTGCTCGTGACACGTTATGCACGATTGTGGTCTTCTGCGCTAATTCTAGTTGGCTACACTTCCCAGACGATTTGAAGACACCTCTACACATCGACATTGTGTCTCGCCATTAGTGTCACGTTATGTATGTGGGATGTGTTGATGTGTGCTTATTCCACTCAAACATACCTCTCCAGTGAAGATGGCGTAGTTGTGGTATATATGATTGTCAGCTTCAGATATTCTTCCTTCCAGATGCAATTTAAAAGAAAGACCTTCTCCACAACTCGAGCTCTTCCAGCCTACAAAACACATCTCAAAGAGGCGTCATCATATGTTTACTTGGGAACTATTGTTTAAGGGGGAGTAATAGTTTTTGTATGGGGAGTGACTTATCTATCTTTCATGTATCATTCATCGTTTAATCAAGTCATGTAACTCCAAGCTTGGACATGTGTTCACTCATACTATATCTTGAGGGGAGTGTTAGAAAGTATTAGCCTATTTAGTTAATAGATTAATTAGTCTATTGTATACATGGGCATGTTTGCCCATGGCCCATTAGGGTTTAGTTTGCTTTCTTTGTAATTGCCTCCTCTCCTATATATATAGGATAGGGGTGTACATATCAATATACAATGAATATACTTATTCACAGGTACAATAATTTGAAAAGAAAAGAATTGAGGTGCATAATGCTTGTTTTAAAGGCGTCAATTTAATTTAATAGTAAGTTGGTAATAGACTTCATGTACAAAGATGGTATGCAATATTCATGTATTAATGACACCAATAGTATTCTGTTAGGAAATGAAAATCATATATTGAGGTGGAAATAATTTGTTAAATGAAAAAATCTTTCCATGTGATTAGAAAGGATTAGTTACATTGTGGTGCCTTGATCAGAAAGATGTTTGAACGATCAAACCCAGCTATTATGGATTTTTTTTTTATACAAGATGTTATTAATTATAAACGAAGTTTGACCACCACTCATCCACTTCTCTCTCCCACCTAGATATATACACACCCTATTAACTTTGTTCATGTACACAACCAGCAACACAGATTGTTCCCTCCACCCCTCTCTTGTATTTTTGCCCTAAGATTGTGCCAACGGCACGCTTCTGTAGTGTGACGGCCTCTTCTTCTCTTGTATTCCCCCAAAATCATAGCCTCGAAACAGCCATGAAGCAGCTGCAATAATGTGCCTCTTCTCCATCTTTTTTTTTTGGTAAATCCCCTCCTCTCTAGACTGATAATATAATATATTGTTCAAAATTGTAACAACGCTAACTTTTGATTCCCTTGACCAAAATATATGAACCAATAGTCCATTTTGATCATAGACTTCCAACCCATCATTTAAAAATACTTTTGGACCCGAATTCTAAAATCTTGTCACGGTGAACTCTAAAACTTGTTCAAACTATCTCATAACTTGATTCTGGTGTTTAATATCTGGAAACCCTAATCTTGGATTTTGATGATCATATTTTGAGACTCTAAACTATGTTGTCATGAGTGGATAATCGCGAGACAAAACCCTAAATTTGTTATTTGTTCCGCTCCTAATCTTAATAGTATGATTTAGTGCCCAAGAATGATGATGGATCATGTGGTGGGTGTAAAATTCTAAATTGGTGATATTTTGTACACGAAGCTATCAAATCATGTGCTTTCCCTCTTTTGACTTGAGAACCATGTCATTACTACCTTGACCCTTGGAGACATACTATTAAAAAGTTAACAACTTTAATGATGGATTAGTGATTAAGTGCCCATTATGGATTAGGTGTTGATATCCATCGACTGCGGTATTGATGATGTCAAAACATAATGTTAGTTTTCAAAGTTTGATAAATTGGAAATGTTGGTCATTGATGAGATACCACACCTAAGAACAATAATGAGACTTAAGAAACTCTAATATGATCCTTGTGACCCTACATATTGATGACTAGAATAATAATGCATGTATACCCATTATTGTGCTAGGATTTGACTTAGACCTACTCTTACTCCCAAAGATCTTTTACTCTGAATTGTGGTGAAGGTACACTTATTATCCTCTTTGAAATATGTATGGTAGTGCTTGCTTGTATTATACGAGTTATTTTCTTTTTCTTGGCATATAATAGTATTTGGATGAACTAGATACTTCCAATGATACAACGTTCTGATTTTCCATTATAAGTATATTCTGAAAACCTTATACACAAAATAAAAATCTATTATACATCAACATTGAACTTTGACATGCAAACAGACCCTCACCATCGGATGCAGTTAGGGTTTAATGCATAGGTACAAACAAGCCCTCGCCTTTAGGTGTAGACAAGGCCTAATGTACTTATTACAAACAGATCCACACCTTTAGTGCAGTAAATGGCTTTAATGTAAAGGTAAACAAATCCTCACCTTTGGGTGTTGACATGGTTTAATACATATATACTTGACTATAATGTCCATGTAAATTGTATAATGGAAAATGAAATAAAGTGCATAGTGCTTTCTTGAAAGATTTCCTATGATTAAATTTTATATTCATGTATTCTATAGAATGTCAAAACCCTATTTTATTATGCTATTTCATTTGTTTCACGACAACATACATGCGCATTTGCATTGACCACGTGTCATGAATTTTCCCTATTAGGCAAACAGGTTTTGAAAGATGCCTAAGATCTGTTTTAACTCTCGACTATTCTAATGACAAGGACAAGACCACTATATAATGAGTTGGGTTGGTTTGTTCCTGCAAATCTTTCTTGTTCTGAGATATCATTTCTTATTATATATGCCAGTGTGTTATTTCTTTTTGGCCACCCAGGGACGTGCGCTTCAATCCCTCTTACTATTGTCTAGGCAATGGGATTGAGATTGGGGTAAGAACGGCTTTCACATATACACTAGGTCTACATTGGTGAAAGCAACTCTAGCTTATTTCTTACTCCCAGGGAATATGATTTAATCATGTACATGCACAATAAACCAATGTAGATCTACTAACATGTTGACTTTTGACTAATGACTAACTCGGTTAATAGCTAAAGATGTATCTAACAATGCATTGAGCTATTGTTGTACAAGCGCCCGTTTGGGCACCGCCTATGGGCACCTAGGCGGCCACCTAGCCTCCCAACTCCAAGCGCCAGTCTCAATGTGTGTGGGCAGAGTGGGCGGCCCGCCAAGGCATTAAATGGGCCTACCTAGGGAATTATATAAGAAGAAGAAAAACCTAACCAAATTAACAACTTCTTGGGCAAGTCACTCTCACCCCACCTATTTCATCGCTCACGAGACTCCTCGTATGTCGACGGCATAGAGTAGGTAAACTCCTCCCCCACCTCTTCTACTCCTCTCCCTTTCATATTTCTCTTCTCCCATAGCCACAACATCAACTCTATGTGAATCAAGGACTAGCAACAACAACCTTGCGTGGAGCAAGGTTTTTTTACTGCACATCCTCTTCCTCCAATGACTCCTCTTCCTCCTCCCATGCTTCCTCTTTGTGCTCCTCCCCTTCCTTTCTATTTTCTTATTTTACACCTCTTGTTGTCAACCTACTCTGTAGTCTTTTTCATCTTCTTCTTTGTTCCCACTTACCCCTCTTGGTCTTCCTCCTCCCCTACTCTTTGTTCCTTTGAACTAAATGTCCAATTTTGACACCGTATTTGATGGCCTAAAAACATAAATATAGAAATTTTAATCGAAATTTTGATATCTACGGCCCTAGCAATTTTGACGCTAAAATGAGTGAACTAAATCATGAAAATTTACCAGGATGATCCAAACACCAAGATACACTTAAATGTGCAATACAATTTCATATTGGATATATGGAGGAAGGGGTCTTCCACATTTGTAAGTGAAGGAAGTTGAATTGTTTTGACAGTCATTTTGATGGTTTACTGTAAAGTGAAGGAATTAACTTATGAAATTTTGCAAACTCAATGTTTAGACATAAACATACCAAATTCTATGATAAATTTATGTATCAAGAGGTTGGGGTGGGATTCATGCCTTGATGAGTGAGTGCATGAATGAACAGAATTGTCAAATTTGTTGACTATTATAAAACTTACAAACCCACAAGTCACAACTTAGAGCTTAAAACTTACAGTTGCAAGTTACAAACTTACAAATACAACTTTTAAAATATATGTAGTAGCTAATAATTACTAACTTAGTTAAGTATTGTTAGAATAAAGGAGTTAGTAGTATTTCTTTATTTGTATGCTACTTTCTGTTAAGTCAGTATCATTAGGTGGACTCTTTATGTAATTTCTCCTTTTCTCAATAATATAACTATAAGAGCAGATCTGTTTTGGATCTTGCGCTCTGAGTTTCCTTAGGAAACCCCAAGAGCGGCTTCCGTAGGAAACCCCAAGAGCGACAGTTGCGGCTCCCCTTAGGCCGACGGCTAGCTATCACCTCCAAGCTCTAGGCCAGGCTCTGCGGCCAAGCGGACTTAGCGGCTAGGCCAAGCAGTGGCCTGTCACTGCAGCGGCACATCGGCCGCAAAAGCATGTTCCCTGTGACGTAGCAGCATTTTCTTTTTGTTCCCTGTAACACAAGTCAAAAGCAGCGTCCATTTTTAGTGGAACACCCCCCCCCCCGGGTCTCCGGTCTCCGGTCTCCCTGACCACACTCTTCCCCTATGTGTGGTTGAGCGCATATGTTCCTAGGGGACTGCTGATGCATCAATTTTTGCATCGTATTTCTCTTACGACAGTGTGGATTCCCATCCTTGTTTCTGTGTGACGGCGCTTATGCCCGTCCAATTTACTTGTTGATCCTGTTTATTCAGCCTTTGCACTATGGAGAAGAAGAGTGAATCAAGAAATGTTATTCCCACAACTGTAGTCTACAATGATCAATCTTACATCACTACTGTCAAGTTGAACACACGGAACTATTTGTTGTGGATGAACACAATCTATACTGTTTTAGAGTCATAGGACAAAGTGAAGTACATTGAAGAAGAACCCCCTGTTCAAACCGATCCTTCATATGCTGAATGGAGGAAGAACAACGACCTTGTAAAGTCCTGGTTATGGAATAGTATGGATGCATCTATTGCTACAAGATTCATGTTTTATTCTTCTGCCAAACAAGTTTGGGACGTTGCAAAGAAGCATTTTTCACACGAAAAGAATGCCCTTCGCCTAGACAAAGTTTATGATAGGCTGTTTGTAGAGAAGGACAACAAATCTCTTGATGACTACTTCGGCTCCATTCAATCTATTGCGTAGAAGTTGAGTTTTCATCAGCCTTTAAAAACTGATGACAGATGAAAGAGCGAAATGACTTAGTGATTGCAAATTTTCTTTCTGTATTAGATCTTGTGTTCAATGCAACAAGGAGTGTGATCCTTTCCACTAACAAACTTCCTAGTCTTGAGGAGGCATATACACGGATACAACAAGCCACTTTTGAGCCTATTCCTGCTGTGACAGGTTCATCAGTCATTTCTGAAGCTCATACGTCACCAGCAGTTGCTGCTCGAGGAGGCGGACGTGGCACAGGTCGTGGACGAGGAAGTCGATACGAGTGTACTTTTTGTGGTTGATTGGGGCACACCGTAGACAGGTGCTATCAGAAACATGGGCGTCCTTCTACTGATATCGGTTCTTCTGGTGCTGCAGATTATGCTTCTTGAATTTGTTGTACGGGTTAGGGTGCACAATGTGTGTACCCCGTATATTTATAAAAAGAACAATTACATATAGGTCCACATAGAATAGGAAAATAACAAGTGAATATAAAGAACTAAATAAAATACTATTTAACACTCCCCCTCAAGTTGGAGCATAATTATCAATCATGCCCAACTTGTCCACAAGAGAGCTGAAATGTTTCTTGGCCAGCAACTTTGTGAAGATATCAGTAACTTGATCCTCGAAGCGAGTAAAAGGAGTGCAGATACGACCAGTAAGAATAGCTTCTCTAATGAAGTGGTAGTCAACTTCAATGTGCTTGGTCCGCTCATGAAAAATAGGAATGTTTGCAATAAAGATAGTTGCATTATTATCACCATGCATGGGAATAGGAGCAGAAGACCCCACACTAAATTCTTTTAGAAGAGATTGTACCCACAGAAGTTCACAAGCTGTGTGAGCCATGGCCCGGTACTCGGCCTCAACACTAGATCTAGCAACAACATTCTGCTTTTTGCTCCTCTAGGTGACAAGATTTCCACCAACAAATGTACAGTTACAGAGTAGATTTTCTGTCTATCTTTACTTCCAGCATAGTCGGAATCAGATTAGCCTTCAAGAGAGCAATGACCATGTTTTCTATAGATAAGGCCTTTGTTAAGGGATCTCTTCAGATACCTCAGGATATGACACAGTGCTTCCCAGTGACACTGTCTAGGCTTGTCAAGATACATGCTAACAAGACCAACAGCAGTAGAAATATCAGCTCTAGTAACAGTCAAATAGATTAGTTTGCCAACCAGTCTCTTATATCTTTTACTGTCAGGATACATGGGAGATTCATCATCATCCCAATTTACATTAGGATCTAGGGGCATATCAGTGGTCCGAGCTCCAAGCATCCCAATCTCCTTTAAAATATCTAAAACATACTTCCTTTGAGATAAAACAAGAGCATTAGCAGTCCTGGAAACTTCAATTCCTTGAAAACATCTCAACTTTCCCCAATCTTTAGTGACAAAGTGCTTGCATAAGTAGGCTTCAGTAGCATGAATTTCAGAAAGATCACTGCCAGATAAAATAATATCATCAATATACACAATCATAACCACAATACTAGAGGAAGTCTTCTTAATAAATACAAAGTGATCAACATGAGATCTGAGGAAGCCATAGGTAGACAAAATCTTGCTCAATTTATCAAATCAGGCACATGGGCTCTGCTTGAGTCCGTAAATAGACTTTTTGAGGCGACAGACTTTGTGTGACTCCACCTGAGCAACAAACCCAGGTGGTTGCTCCATATAGACTTCCTCTTGGAGATCACCATAAAGAAAGGCATTCTTGACATCTAGTTTATAAGGGGCCAATCCAGATTGATTGCCACAGAGAGAAGAACCCGCACAGAATTTAGCCTGCCAACAGGAGGAAAAGTTTCAAAGTAATCAATACCATAGGTTTGAGTGTACCCTTTGGCCACTAGGCCGGCCTGCAAGCGTTCAACAGTCCCATCGGGATGATACTTTAGATTGTACACCCAACGGAATCCAACAGGCTTGCAATCAGATGGAGGATCAACCAAATCCTAGGTACCTTTGTCAGTAAGAGCAGTATCTCCTCATTCATGGCATGTGTCCAGGCCGTACTTTGTAAAGCATCATGAACATTTTTGGGAACAGAAACAGCAGATGGGGCAGCAACAAAATTACTAACATGGACACTAAGATGTGCAGTAGAAACATAGTTAGCAATACTATGAGAGGTACATGAGCGAGTGCCTTTTATGAGAGCAATAGGTAAATCCATACCTCAACAGGTGCAGGACATTCTGAAGGAGAAGATTGGTTTTCTGTTTGGGGGGGGGGGGGTGGTCTTGGGCAGGAGTAGACTACGGCGGCTGATTCCTGCGTTGGTAAACAATAAGAGGAGACGTAGTCTCAGCAGGCTACAAAGAAGGGGAATCGCTGAGGACAGGCATAGGTGCTGAAATAATATTTGAACTCAAGGTGTTCCCTTTAGTAAAGTAGTACGGAGTGTCCTCAAAGAAAACCACATCACTACTCGTGAACCACTTCTTAGTAACAGGATTATAGCAACGATTGAGTACGTGAATAGCCTAGAAAACTACATTTTTCAGCTCTAGGAGACAACTTGTCCAAAGTCGGTCCAAGCAAACAACAAAACAAGTTGACCCAAAAATCCGTAGAGGGACAGAAAAAAGAGGAAGGTGGGGTTGTAGCACTTGGACATGAATTTTATTCCCAATAACAGACGAGGGCATGCGATTAATCTAAAAATAGGCAGTAAAAATCGCTTCCGGCCAAAAATGTCTTGGAACATTAGAGTGCAACATGATAGTTCGAGTAACTTCAAGTAAATGCTAATTTTCCTTTCAGCAACTCCGTTCTGTTGGGGTGTGTAAGCACAAAATGTTTGATGAATGGTACCCACAGAACGAAAAAATAATTCAACTTTTTTTGAACAAATTCCAAGACATTATCAGTGCGCAGAATTTTAATGGGCATAGAAAATTGGATTTTAATTTCAGCAAAGAAGAACTTAATAGTAGGCAAGACTTGTGACCTATTTTTCATCAAAAACAACCAAGTAGCATTGGAGTAATCATCAATGAACATAATAAATTAAAGTATTTATTGCCTGACAAACTTGGAACATGACAAGGACCCCATACATCAGCATGAACTAAATCAAAAATGTTTTTAGTACCAATCTAAGATATTTTGGGAAAGGCAGTTCTAGACTGTTTGCCCAACTGACATGACTAGCACTGAAAACTGTGTGTTTCCTACACCAGAAATAACATATAATATTTTATTAGCCGATGGATGCCTAAGTCTATAGTGCCATTGTAATGCAGAAACAGAAGAAGACAATGCTGAAGCTAGAGTTGTAGTGTCGATCGTTTCAAATCATCCAGATAATAGAGTCCATCAGGTCCTTCATGCCCCCACCAATCTTCATCCTCGTGCGAAGGTCCTGAAAAATACAATTACCTAGTATAAAGGTCATACTGCAGTTCATGTTACGTACAATTTTACTGACAGATAATAGATTTAGCGGAAAATTGGGCACATATAGAGCAGATCTCAGAAGAACTTGAGCATAAATATCACAAATCCCAGACACAACATATTTGGATCCGTCAGCAAGCATAACAGCAGATTTAGGACAGGGTTTAGATAATTTAGAAAAAAGAGAACGATTGCCAGAGATATGTGAAGAATCTCCAGAGTCAATCACCTATTTGGTATTACCAGCACTAGAAGAGGAAGCACTCAAAAAGGCATAATCACAATCAGTGTAAGTTGCAGCATGAGCTCCAATTCAGCAGCAGAAGAAGAGGCACCGATCTTCTCTAGTAGGAGGCGTTCCACCTTTGAGTGAATGAACTCAACAGTGGAGGAACTCGAGATAGCAGTAGTAGGAGTCTGGGAAGCACCCTCAGACGCAGTATTGGCCCAAGCAGGTGTGTCATGTTTCTTCCAGCACTTATCCTCAGTGTGGTTGGTGCGACTACAAAAGTCACATAACCGCTGAGCCGCGGTACCTCCACAGATATCAGCAGATGAACCACGGCCAAGGGACCCACGTCCTCTACCCGAACCAGGAGGACAATTGTCCTGAGGTCGACCTCGACCCCTACCACGGCCTCGGCCAGCCATGGAAGCAAGAGCAGTAGTGTCACCAGTGTCAGAAGTCGGGACAGATGAAGAAGCTGGCAGGCGTTAAAGACGTTGAAATGCACTCTCCAACGTCGGAAGTGGATCACTGGCAAGGATCTGATCAACCACTCCAGCGTATGAGTCAGGAAGTCCGCACAAGAACTGAACAACCTGAAGTTCCTACCGTTGTCGCTGCATAGTGGCTAAGTCAGTAGAAAGGGGATTGGAGGTTCCCAAGTTCCGCCCAGAAGCCTTTGAAAGACGAAAAATAGTCAGCAATATCGGGCCCGAAAAAATGTAGACGGGTCAGCTGTTTGTTCAAGTCAAACACCTTCTTCGGATTCTTGCTATGAGTGTAGGTACTGGCCAGTTGATCCCACATTTCCTTCTTGTCGGGAGACGAAGAGTAACACTAATGCGAGTTTCATTGTTGTTCAGGATCCACGTCATCACAGTAGAGTCATCTTTGACACAATCATCGTAGATCTTTTTATCCTTGGACTCGGCAGTACTGGGCGGAGCAGGAGGCGGATCCTGAGTCAGATGGGAGTGCTTGCCTTGGGATTTTGCAAAAATCTCCAGGGAACAGACCCAGTGTTGATAGTTGCGCCCATCCAACTTCACGGTAGTCACTTGACGACGGAAATCATCATGGGAGGAAGCCATGACCGAAACCGAGTCCACTAGCAGAAAACATCAGCCAAGAAAGAACCGCCTAGATCCTCCTTCTAGGCGGCATCAGACAACAAGGAATTGGAAGGACCAGTTTACATGAAGATTACGTCGAGACGCAGCAGATAACCTGGTGGCTCAAAGGCCGACGCGGGCAGAGGAGAAGAAGGCTCCGGAGACCGTCAAGGCGGATGGCCGGTGGCGGCAAGCAGCCGTGCTAGTTGCGGCTAGCAGTCCAGTGCCCGCAGCAGCAGCGGCGGCAAGCAGCCGTGCTAGCAGCGGCTAGCAGTCCAGCGCCCGCAGCAGCAGCGGCGGCGGCTGCGGGGAGACAGGCTGCGGCAGGGGGGGGGGGAAGAGAAGGGAGAGGGAGGGAGAGGTGGGCGGCGGCTGGGAAGCCTGCTCTGATACCATCTTGAATTTCTCGTAAGGGTTAGGGTGCACAATGTGTGTACTCCATATATTTATAAAAAGAACAATTACATATAGGTCCACATAGAATAGGAAAATAACAAGTGAATATAAAGAACTAAATAAAACACTATTTAACAATGTTGACTCATCTGATGTTATTGCTGCAAAG
The DNA here is from genome assembly GCA_963693085.1 of Alisma plantago-aquatica. NCBI lineage: Eukaryota > Viridiplantae > Streptophyta > Magnoliopsida > Alismatales > Alismataceae > Alisma > Alisma plantago-aquatica. Next base: position 811,358,803 of record OY856409.1, read on the forward strand.
ACACAATCTGATGTGACTCTATTAAAGGAAGAATATGATCGTCTTGTTCAGGCGGCTCAGAGTGTATCAGCTCATTCTTCTTCTTCTCTTTCTTCAAGTGGGGCTGCCAAGTTAGTGTCTACTGAAGGTAATCTTGCCACTTCCTTCCTGACAATGCACTCCTCAACCCCTTAGGTGGTAGATTCTGGAGCTTCACAACATATGACGGGTATGAAGTCTTTGTTGCAAACTTATGATACCCATATGCCACATACCTCTGTTACACTCGTTGATGGCTCCATTAGACACGTTCAGGCATGTGGGATTGTTCGTCCATCCTCTTCCTTTACTATGGAATCTGTTCATTGTGTTCATGATTTTTCATTCAACCTTATGTCTGTTTCGAAATTGGTTGATTCTTTACAGTGTTGGGTAATGTTTGGTCCTTCATGTTTTATTCTACAGGATCTCAAGAGTTTGAAGACGATTGGTGGGGGTTCTAGGGAAGGTGATCTCTACTTTTCCACAGTGATCGTCCAGTTCGTCAGATACATGCAGCCTTCCTTGGAATCTCCCCTTTGTAGTGGTATTGTCGTTATGGTCATCCGCCTCTAGAGACTCTCAAGAAGCTAGAACCCAGTTTATCTTCTCTTTCGTCAATTGAGTGTCAGTCGTGTCAATTGGGAAAGAACTATAGGGTGTCTTATCCTGGTCATTTCATTAAACGCGTTGCGCGCCCTTTTCAAATTATTCATAGTGATGTTTGGGGTCTTGTCAAAGAATCCAGTTATAATATATATCGGTATTTTGTGTCTTTCGTTGATGATTACTCCAGGATGACATGGGTGTATCTCATCAAGTCCAGAGAAGAGGTTGTATCCATCTTGAAAATTTTCTATCAATTAATAAAAGTTCAGTTTGATTGCTCCATTAAAGTGTTTCGTTCTGACAATGCTTTAGAGTATGTTCAAAAGGTTGTTACTGATTTCTGTAATTTGACTGGCATGATTCACCAAACTTCTTGTGCTCATACGCCACAACAAAATGGGTGGCTGAGCGTAAGAATTGCCATCTTCTTGATATTGCTAGGACATTGATGTTTCAATCTCATGTTCCTAAAAGGTTTTGGTCTGATGCAGTTCTTACTACATGTTTTTTAATTAATCGTCAACCTTCATCTGTTCTTCAAGCTGCCACACCTTTCTATATTTTGAGTCCTCATGATGTTCCTTTTCATATTCCTTTAAAGATTTTTGGATGCACTGCTTTTGTTCATAATTTCGATCCTAAAGCAGATAAGTTGTCTCCTAGGTCTATTAAAACTCTTTTTCTGGATTACTCCAGTTCCAAAAAGGGTACAAATTTCATTCACCCTCCTTACGTCATGTTTTTGTCTCAGTGGATGTCACCTCTCATGAGTCTACCCCTTACTTTTATGATGATGCCACACGTCAGGGGGAGACACCAGCTGCCACCATGAGTGAAGAGAGAGAGTTTTCCTTATCCTGAGAGCCACCCTTACCCATTTCGAGCGAAGACGGCATGTTTTTCCAAGAGAGAGACTCAGAACTACATTCCACTTACACTATCCAAACCTTTCCCCAGGTTTACTCCAGACGAGCTGTATGAGATCCAGAGGTAGGGGTAGTAAACGGTGCAGGTACGGTGCGGGTCTGGCCATACCCATCTAATTTAGCGGGTTCGGTTCCGGTTCTAGACCCGCATAATACAAAACCTGGACTCGCACCATACCCGTACCCGCAATTATAGCGGGTATGCGGTGCGGGTAAGCGGTTCTATAAAACATCATATTATTTATGTAAGAGAAATGACTATGTTCTATATATTTTAAGACAACTAGATATTGTTATTATATAGCATGTTAACATGCAATAGTTATATTAGACAATGCTATATTTTATACATTAACATTAATTGAGTTAATTGTTTACATCTTTGTAGTCATCGTCATAATGTTTAACTTATGTAGAAAGTAATGTAAATTAGTAGACATTTTGATTTTTAAGTTTACATATAATGTTCATTATTGAAACTAGAATAGTTAATTCTTTATGATATGACTAGTCTAAACCTTATTGTGGTTAGATTAGGATATAATCTCAAGAATTACATTAATTAGACTAGTAAAGTATTATATATATAATATGTTATTTAAGTAGTTACTTATGTATAGCGGGTACACGGGTCTAGCGGGTCTGGGTCCAAGTATACCCATTATTGGACCCGCTTATATGTGGGTCCAAGGGTATACGGGTCCAAGGGTATGCGGGTATAAAAAATTAGACCCGTTACGGGTTTTTTAAGGGTCTGAATTTGCGGGTCCGCGGGTCTACCCGTACCCATTTACAACCCTATCCAGAGGAAGTAACGACATTAGTTCCAGTGACGGTAGTACGGTACCATCTTCGTCTGATACTCCTGAGGTACCTGACTCTTCTTCTGTGACTCTTAATGATAATCTTGCTACAGACTTAGATCTTTCTATTGTTGCTCGTAAGGGTGTGCGTTCTTGTACCATTCGACACCCTGTGTCTAATGTCTCTTGCCTGGCAAATTTGTCTCCTTCTGCTCGTACTTTTTCTTTAGCTCTTGATTCTATCAGTATTCCCAAGTCTTGTACTGCAACTTTGCAAGATAAAGGATGAATCAATGCTATGGATCTTGAAATTGAAGCCTTACGTCAAAATTATACTTGAGAGTTGGTTGACTTGCCTCCTGGTAAGTGTGTTGTTGGCTGTCGTTGGGTATATACGATGAAACAAAAACCTGATGGTAGTATTGACAAACGGAAAGCGTGCCTCATTGCCAAAGGCTATTCATAGACATATGGCGTTGATTTCTTTGAGACTTTCTCACTAGTTGCTCCCTCGAACTCTGTGAGGATCATTATTTCTATTGCTACTCACTTTGATTGACCCTTGTATCAGCTTGATGTGAAGAATGTCTTTCTTCATGGTGATTTATTAGAGGAGGTTTACATGGAGCAACCACCTAGGTATGTTGCTTAGGGGGAGTTTCAGCGGAAGGTATGCAGACTGAAAAAGGCTATTTATGGTCTTAAACAATCTCCTTGTGCATGGTTCGACAAATTCAGTAATGCTCTCACCTGTTTTGGTTTTAGCCGCTCCTACAGATCTCTCCTTATTTTACTTGTGAAGTACTAAGGGCATCATTATCCTTGTTGTGTATGTTGATGACATTGTTCTTATTGGAGATGACAATGAGGATATTGCTAATCTCAAGGTCTGGCTTCAAACACAGTTTTGCACAAAAGACCTCGGGAAGCTACGATACTTTCTTGGAATAGAAGTCTTGCGTTCCAGAAAGGGAATTAATCTTTCTTAGACGAAATATACCTTGGACTTATTGGGTAAGACTGGTATGCTTGAGTCCAAGCATGTCTCTACACCCATGGACTATCATTCTAAAGTAACTCCCAAAAATGGTGATGATTTTCATGATCCTTCATTATACAGGAGGGTTGTTGGAAAATTAATTTATTTGATCGTGACACGAACTGATATTTCTTTTGCAGTTGGAGTGGTCAGTCAATGCATGAGCACACAAAGAGCAATTATTGGGCGGCAGTATGTCGTATTCTGAGGTATTTAAAAGGAGATCCTAACAAGGGACTTACATATTCTGTGAGCAATCAACATAGTTCTACTCTTCAGGTTATTAGCTATACCGATGCAGATTGTGCCGGGGATTCAAAGGATAGGCGGTCTACTTCTGGATATTGTATTTTTTTGGGATCTCATCATGTTACTTGGAAGAGTAAAAAGCAAAGTGTTGTAGCTCGTTCTAGTGCTGAGGCTGAATATCGGGCTATGGCCCATGCAAGTTGTGAACTACAGTGGGTTCTTTCTATTCTCTCTGAGTTGGGGATTAGCGTTGATAATCCTGCTACTCTAATGTGTGACAATCAAGCAGCTATTCATATTGCTAGCAATCCCATTTTCCATGAGAGGACAAAGCACATTGAAGTCGATTGTCATTTCGTGCGTGATTTGTATTGGATAAAACGGTGAAGACTCCTCATGTGAGTACTGGAGAGCAAATTGCAGATATCTTCACCAAACCTCTTCTGCCTATTGCATTTAAATATATGATGTGCAAGCTGGGTATGCATGATGTGTATACTCCATCTTGAGGGGGAGTGTTAGAATAAAGGAGTTAGTAGTATTTCTTTATTTGTATTTTACTTTCTGTTAAGTCCATATTATTAGGTGGACTCTTTTATGTAATTTCTCCTTTTCTCAATAATATAACTATACGAGCATATCTATTTTGGATCTTACGCTCCGACTTACAGTTGCAAGTTACAAACTTACAAATACAACTTCTAAAATATATGTAGTAGCTAATAATTACTAAGTTAGTTAAGTATTAATAGTAATGATTAAGTAGTATTAACTACTAATAAGTAGAGTAATAACTAATAAGTAATAATTAATAACTGATAATTATTAAGTATTTAAGTTTTGTATGTAGATCATGTGATTTTCAAAAGATCTAGCACTAAGAACTTTGTTATTTTTAGAGGATATCTTTAGATCTCTATACAAGAGTGTCAGAGTAGGACGTGTCGATGGGCTACGGATAGGGGAAACATACCTCAGAATCCAGAAAAATAGTCTCTGGAAGCAAGAGATTCAAAGAAATTGCCAAATAGCAACATCACTAGGTATAACATTTCTCAAAATGCAATTTGCGTTTATGTGCTATTAGTATATATGCTTTATGCTTTATATTTTATTGAGTGCTTCAGACTTGTCTTGTCTTTAGCTTTTTTTTATCCCATATTGCCTAACTTTGTTTCTTTCTTAGTATCTTATCCTATAAAAAAGAGTGCCTTGTATATGTTTTGAACACCTCAAATAAAGGTTTTCTCATTGTATATGGTATCAGACGAGTTAGATCCCCTTAACCCTAATGCTTTCTTAGCCGCCCCCTCCCCCCGCCACTACCCTGCCCCTGCCCTCCCCATCTCCGCTTCCTCTCTCCCCACCCTCTCCACCGTTGTTGCCTCTTCCTTTCTCCTCCATTCCCTACTGCCACCAACCCCCGTTTTCTCCCTGCCCTAGCCGCCACCACCTCTCGTATCTCCCCTCCCATCCTGTTGTCACCGCCTTCTTCTCCCCACCCATCCAGCCGCCCCTTCCACAGCTGCCCTCCTCCCTCGGATGCAAACAACCCCCATCCACCCAACATCAGCCCCCCCGCCCTCTCCACTGATGTTGCCTCTTCCTTTCTCCTCCATTCCCTACTTCCACCTGCCCCTCTCTTCTCCCCTCCTTTCCCGTCACCACCAGCACTCCCTTCCTCCTTTCTCGCTGCCACCAACCCCCGTTTTCTCCCTGTCCTAGCCGCCACCACCTCTCGTATCTCCCTCCCATCTTATTGTCACCGCCTTCTTCTCCCCACCCATCCAACCGCCCCTTCCACAGCTGCCCCCCCCCCTCGGATGCAAACAACCCCCTATCCACCCAACATCAGCCCCCCCAAGCTGCCACCCTCAACACCCAGCCGCCAACTCACCCAAATGCCATCCACCCGCCATCTCTTCCTCTTCATCCCTACCACCTCTTTCCAAAAAAATAGCTAGTTGAAGACCTAAAAACATCACCTTTTTGCCTGCCTACGCCACATGGTGGAGTAAATTTCACATTGTGGTGGTGTAGGTCCTATTTCTTCTCTCTGCTGTCCCTATGTGGGTTTCTCATATTTGCTTATCAAAATCTGCTACTGCTCTGTATTGCTCCTATGCGGCTTTCTCAGATCTATTGATCCAGATCTGCTACTTCTCTTTGTTGCCCCTATGTGGGTTTCTCAAATGTACTGATCCAGATCTACTTCTATTATTGTTGTTGCTTATTCTTCTTTGTGCATGCCATAACTCCGCTTTCGATGGAGACTACAGATCCTTCTCGATCTTTGTGTGTTACGACTATGAAGCTTGACAAATCAAACTATCATATTTGATCGGCGTCGTTTGAACTCCATGTAAAAGCACAGGGGATCTATTCGCATTTCTCTGTTGCTGCTAAAGGTCCATCTTGATGCATCGGCTGATAAAAAAGCCAAGCAAGCCTACACCCAATGGTCCAAAGAGGATTACGAAGTAATGACGTGGATGGTGAATAGTGTGAATGGAAGATTAGTCAGTCTCTCCTTCGCCTTCAGAATGCCAAAGTCATGTGGGATCAACTATCCCATGTGTACTCTCACCAACAGAATCTAAAGAAGGTCTTTGAGATCTTCAAGAATCTGGCAAAAAGGAGTATTCGACTAATGGATCTATTCAAGATTGTTAGAACCAGTGCTCGGCCCTCTGGGATGAATACAAAGTCTATCATCCTCTCTTTTCCAACATCAAAGAAGTTCAACGATCCAATGAACTTTCGTAGGTTCAGTTTTTGGTTGCACTTCCTCACTCTTTCTCTGGTGTTGTAGACCAAATCTTATCCAGTGACCATTTGCCTATACTAAGGGATATTCTCAAGTGGGTTCAATTCCTTCCATCCATGTCTTCCCAACCTACTGCTTCTTCTGATCAATCAGTCGGTTCGCTCCGCTCCACTGAGTCTGGTAGAGGACGTGGATGTGGCCGCGGTCGTGGTCATGGTGGTTGTTCTTCTAGTGCTCCTAAAAGGGGTCCATCTCATGTTTCTGGACGAGGACAACCTCCTCTGCCAACCACTTATGCAAATTCTGTGGACGCACAAAGCACAATGAGGACCGTTGTTGGGAAAAACATGGTGCACATGCGTGGACAAACCAAGCCACCTTTGATGCTTCTGAAGATCCCTCTGTTGTTGTCTCTAGTTCTACCCAACCCATGCTTGAGTGGATCCGCTCAGAATTTGAGAAATTCTTTCAGGCTCGTCTGTCCTCGCAATCTCCTACTCCAGATGGAGGTTCCTCTGCCCTACTTGCTTCTCCAGCGCCTTCTAGAAAAATAAATGGGTTGATGACTCGAGTGTTTCTGCTCACATATCTAGCCATTCTGAACTTTTTTTGCTTTATCTAAAACAATCGGCGCTCCACCAGTAACACTAGTAGATGAAACTCAATCTTCGATGCATGGCATCAGAACTATATCTCTCACCCATAATCTACCATCAAAATCTATGTTATATGTTCTAAGAACTCCCCTTAATCTTTTATCGCTTAGTAAAACGGTTAAGAGCCTTCAGTGCTCAATCACTTTTGATCTTGAGGGTTGTGTGTTTCAAGATCTCCGCACAAAGAAGAAGAATGATTCCGGCCATGAGGGTCAGATGGACTGTGTACTACCCCGATGTTTCGTGATCATTTGTTGCTTTGCTATCATCTTTAGTGACGAGACTATAGTGGCATTACTGTCTGGGACATATAAAAGTTTTGTGTGAATTATGTCAATTTGGAAAACAACTTTGGTTGTGTTTCATTGAAAAAAGAGATTGGTTCTAAAACTTTGTTTGATAGTGTTCAAGTTGATATCTGGGAACCTTGCTATATTACTAGCTTGTCTGGATTTCAATATTTTACAAATTTTATTGATGACTATTCTCAAGCGACTTGGATATTTCTTTTATTGGATTGCAGTAATATTTTGTATAATATTACTACTTTTTTCACCAAAATCCAAACCCCATGCAATACAACTTTCAAATCTATAGAATTGATAATGCCTTAGAATTCATGCAAAATCTTTTGATTTATTTTGTACTACTTGGGGTACCATCCATCAGACTTCCTTCTCTTGCACACCACAACAAAATGGTGTGGTAGAGAGGAAAAATTGTCATCTTCTTGAAGTAGCACGCACTATTCTTCTTCGTTATCATGTTCCTACAAGTTTTTGGCTGAAGTTGTATCTACTCCGTGCTACTTAATTAACCTCATGCCCTCTTTTGTCTTGGAAAATCAAATCCATTTCTCTCTTCTGCATCCCGATGCGGCTCTTTTTGTTGTACCTCCGCGTATCTTTGGCAACACTTGTTTTGTTAAGAATCTTTGCCCCGAGATATCTAAACTTGACCCCGCTCCACTAAGAGTGTTTTTCTAGGATATTCTAGAACTCAGATAGGATATCGGTTTTATGATCCTGCCAAAAGACAGTGGTTTAGTGTGGATGCAGTCTTTTTTTAACATGTGTTGTACTACTACTCTGTAAAGGGGTATGCTTTATCTAGTGATCTTTAGATCCCACTCCACTACCTCAAGTGGTGGAAAATCCCATTGAAGTAACTAGAAGTTCTTGCTCCTCTAAAAGTATATCAGAGAAGACCCCAGGTTATAACCCCCTCCCTGATCCCTCAACAACCAACTCTTCCTTTTCCAACAGATCACAACGCCTCCCAAGTTAAATCTGACCTATATCTTTCCATTGGTCAACAAAAAGGTGTTTGTTTTTACACTCAACATCCAATTAGTAATTTATGCTCTACAACTAATCTTAGTGCTAGCTTTGCTTGTTTTAGTATTGTTGTCTCTACTATCTCTATATCAAAGACTGCTACGCAAGTTCTTAAGCATCTTGCCTGGGTCAAGCTATGAAAATTGAAATGACTGCTCTTCACGACTGCAAGACTTGGGATCTAGTTGATCACCCTCAAGATTGCCCTACAGTTGGATGTCGTTGGATATTCATTGTTAAATACCAGTCAGATGGTTCAATTGAACAAATGAAGGAACGTCTAGTAGCAAAAGGTTATACTCAAACCTATGGGGTAGACCGTTTTGAAACTTCCCCCTCCCGCCCCAACACGTTGCCAGACCTAACTCTATACGAGTACTTAACTGTTGATGTGAATAATGATTGGTCGCTTTTTCAACTTGATGTCAAAAATGTTTTTTCTATATGGTGACTTACATGAAGAAGTCTACATGGAGAAACCACCAGGATTTGTTATTCAGGGGGAGTGTTCCAATGTTTTCAGACTCAGGAAAGTGATTTATGGACTAAAACAAAGCCCACATGTGTGGTTGGATAAATTGAGCCAGATTTTTCTTGATTTTGACTTTCGGCGCTCACATTTTGATCACTCTATTTTTATAAGAATAAATAGTTTGGGCTTGTTATTCTCGTTGTATATGTGGATGATATAATCTTTTCTTGTAGCGATACAAATGGTATTCAAGTTGCTAAAAGATATCTAGAACAACATTTTGTTACAAAAGATCTTGGCAAACTCAGATATTTCTTAGGGATTGAAGTTTACAGATCTTCTTCTGGTGTTTGTCTTTCACAACACAAATATCTTCTCGATCTTCTAGAAAGAAACATGCATGCTTGGTACTAAACCTACTAGCATCCTTATGGATCCCAATACCAATTGGGATGATGAATCTTCTCCACCCTATCCTCATAACCACCAATATAGAAGATTGGTCGGTAAGCTTACCTACCTCACTATTACTGGAAATGACATTACTTCTATTGTTGGACTTGTCAGTTGTATCTGGATAAACCTCGACAAGGTCACTGGGATGCAGTTCGTCATATCCTTAAATATCTAAAACATTCTCTAGGGAAAGGATTGTTGTATAGTAGGCATGGGCACTACAAACTCATTGCGTATTCTGACTCTGGTTATGATGGTAGCAGATGTGATAGGAAATCTACTTCTGGTTGTTGCAGTTTTGTTGGAGGAAATCTAGTGATATGGCGTAGTAAGAAGCAGACTGTGTTTGTTCGGTCTAGTGTTGAAGCGAAATGCAGAGCTATGGTTCATACGGCTTGTGAATTGATGTGGTTCCAAGTACTCATAGAATTTGATATCTCTGATCCGAATCATATTCCCATGTATTGGGACAATAAAGCCTCCATTTTTATTGCTAGAAACTACTTTTCATGAACGCCCAAGCATATCAAAGTATATTGTCACTTTGTTCGGGAATCAGTTCTCTCTGATCGCATCTGCACTCCTTAAGATAAGGTTGCAGATATCTTCACCAAGGTACTTCCCAAGACTCACTTTAATACATTGGTGGACAAGTTGGGCATGTTCAATATCTATGCTCCAGATTGAGGGTGAGTATTAGTATATATGCTTTATGCTTTATGTTTGATTTGTGTGCTTTTGCACTTGTCTTGTCTTTAGCTTTTCTTTTATCCATATTGCCTAATTTTGTTTCTCACTTACTCTCTTATCCTATAAAAGAGAGTGCCTTGTATTTGTTTTAAACACATCAAATAAAGGTTTTCTCATTGTATATGTTCCATTTAGCAAAATTACCAGGCCCAAACTGGGATTTTTGTTGCAAAACTTCCCCCTATTTTGCAAAATTTTGCACCTAGGTGCAAATTTTTTGTGAAATTACATCCCTTTCCCTGTGTATATGCATTTCAATGTCCGATTCTACGTTTCAATGTCTGAATGGAAAAAAAACAGACATCTCGACTTAAGTTTCACAAATTTACTGGAATTTTGTTCCATGCTTCATGCTCATGTTTCATTTCCTCCTTTGCCATCCTCCCCTGCCTCCTCTTCCCCTATCTCCTCTTCTCCTTCTTCCTTCCCATGCCTCCTCTTCCCCTATCTCCTTTTCTCCTTCTTCTTTCCCATGCCTCCTCTTCCCCTGCCTTCTTCTTCTTCTTTGTTGTCATCCTCTCCTCCCTCCTCTTCTCCTTCCTCCTTAATCCCTCCCCTGACTCCTTCCCATGCCCCTTCTTCCCCTTCCTGCCTTCTTCTTTGTTGTTGTCCTTCCCTGGCTCCTTTTCCTCCCCTACCAGCTCTATCCTTTTTTTATTATGTGTGCTCGATTTTTTTTCTTTTCCTGTATATATACAGGTGCTTCCATGTGTATCAAGTTACTCTTTCCTCTTATTGTTTCCTTATTCAGATCCTCTACTATTGTGAGCTAAGTTGCATAATTGGTGCTTCTGTGCTTGGTGATTGCAGCCCTGTTTAGATATTACACCACAGCCTACAGGTTGAAAATTAAGTGTTTTTGTTTGTGTTTTTTTGATCGCTTAACGCGTGTCTCTCTTTTTATATATATCAAAAGGTTGATATTTACAATGTAAAAAAACAGATACTAAAGGAGTATCTAGCGAAAAGCTATACAGGACGAACTGTCAAGAAATCCAAGCAAAAAATCCACATCAGCTTTAACTTAGGTCCAAACAGACCCCAATTTTCCGCAATCCCCTTCAAACGTCCTGAGATTCCTCTCTCTCCAGACTTCATAGCAGATAAGAACAACTGTAATCCGGCTTCTGTCTTTATACTTTGGTAAATCAGTAATACTCACAGGTATACTCTCAATGAAACCTTCATTAACAGCAGCAAGCCACAGCTCCATCAAACCAGTACACGAACAGAATACACATAACGCACATAGAGGGGAAAGAGAATCCCCTTTTAAGAGCTGGTCATGAGTGAGCAATTTTCCCAGGATGAATTTCCATGCAAAAATCTTACACCGATTAGGAACTTTGGATATTCATATCCAATTATACCAATCAACCTTAGCAGACTTCTAACGAATACAATCCCAGAAACTCTTTGAGACATTTTGTGTTACATCCATCCAGAAGTAATTCGTCATCCACAGCTAAATTTGGCTTGAAGATCGCTTTAATAGCTTCAGTAATTCGACTACAGTGCCTGGAATTTTTTCACTAATTAAAAATAGTATTACGTATGTTTGTCAATAAAATGTATTTATTTGATCTTCATGTTTTGGCTACTTTTTGCCTGTTTTAGGATTGCTAATGAGCAGGCGACAGGAAGGGTGGTGGTAGGGGAAAACAAGGTAATAACATCCCGACTGGGAGCAATGGCATATGGGAGAATTAATACTCAGTTTTTGGTGAAGGATCCAAAACGGAAGGCAAAATCCACCAATCATGGATGGAAGTACTCTTTCTGGCCTATGTTTAGTTATAAAAACGTGGTGCAATGTGGCATGTTTGGCCATATTTGCAACAAAGGGATCGAAAGGGGGAATGATCATCTTACTGGCAAGGGTTCCAATGTAGTCTAGTGCAATAATACTGCAGCAAATATCAGAAAAGAGATACTTGACTACATGGAGACAACTAGGAAGAAGTCTCAAACCCTAACTGCCAATCTACATTTGTTTCCTCCTAGTGGTGACCATGATGGTGATGAGGCCAATGTTGGCATTGCTACACAATAGGTGAGTACTTCTACCCCCAAGGCTAGTGGTAGGCGTCCTTTGTTTGGCAAGAATTTGGGGGTTACTGATCGAGGCCCCATTGATGCACACACGTCGACTCTTCCACGTGAGGTGATTTCTCTTTAGAAGGCAGGGCAAGAGCCTAAGTACATTGAATCCGCCCTACATGAAAAGAAGCACAAGCAAGAGATGATGAGGAGATAGCATTGTGGTTCTACCAGGAAAATCTCCCATCAATGATTCCAACTACAATCCATATGAGAATGCTTTTGATGCTTATGTTCCATTTACCTGCATACACTTATACACACAGAAGAGTTGATGAGATGTTCAATCACTTTGCAACAACTTTTCTCACTCTTCAGAGTTTACATAATGCCAGGAATGCTTTAGGCACATTGTTTCTTTCTAACTTGTGGACAATAAGCAAATGGAATAAACCTAATGCTGGATATAAGATTGCCAGGACTGTGTTGTCTCATAAGTTCTACGAGGTATTAAACAGCTATATCAGGGTCATAGCATAGTTTAAAATTTCCACACAATTGTCAAAATTTCCACAATTATTTCCATACCGATGGCCATCAGACATCGAAATGCACTGTCGAAACGCACTGTCCATCAAATTTTTTCTTTCTTTTTAATGTACTATGGATTGCCTAGAGCTTTTTTTTGCATAGTTTTGTGTCTTTAAGTTTGTACGTTGCGCTTGAAAACTATAATGACTTAATTCATTGATTTCACCATTGAAAATGACATCAAAATTCTCCACCGAAATCCTTATTGAAATAGTTCAGGGTCCTTCACTCACACATGAGGAGATCCCCACCTCCACATATCCAGTATGAAATATTATTGCATATTTCTAGTAAATAATTTTGGTAAAATCTCATAAATTAATTCATTGATGTTGTTGTCGAAACGTTAGGAACGCATATGTCGAAATTTCGGTAAGTTTCTATTTTTGTGGCCAGTGAAACGACATCGAAATCGGACATTTTCTTCCTTGGGCCATAGTGCCTTGTGCAGCTTCTGAGACTAGTTGATTTAGATGCTAAGCCATGTAAAAGAGACATCACCATCACACTTACCAAAGCAGTTGACAAGGCCATGATGAGAACCATTATGGTCCAATTGTGCCCATCGTCTAGGAATGTTGCAAAGATTAGATGTCTACCATACTGCATGATATGGCTTTCTTCCTCAACCCCAAAGTGTGAGTTCTCTACATGCTTTTATGTGGATGACTTAGATCCCTCTAGAGCAACTTTCATGGATTCTTCTTAAATGTAGTGGATGATCTATCCTTGATTGACAAAGTAGTTGCGGATGTAGATGCTTATAAAAATTTCCATGGATTTTTTGAAAATCCAACAGTTATTTGCCATAGGAGTACCTTGTTATCATGTAAGCCACTATAATTCTTTTTTGTTATAGATTGCATATCCTTTTACAGCATGTATTATATAATTGAGTATAATACCTTTATAGTGGTTTGGTGGGAGCTATATGGTGTAGGGAATTTTGCCTTAAATAAGTTGGATTTACAATTCTTGAGTCTTTGTTGCACCTCCTTTAGTTGTGAGTGTAATTGGAGCACATTTGAGTTTGTAAGTGTAATATGTTGAATTTGATAAAAGATAATAAATCATAATCTTTTGTCTTGTAAATACACTCAACGCAAAGAAATCACTAATTGAGTAAGTGGTTGGATAAACTAGTGTTCATCCAATACAACCGGTGATTGGAGGGGAAATTTCAAAAATCACGGAGAAGAATGTTGAAAGTGACTTTGATCTCATTGCACTTGATAAGCTACAATGGGACGTAAACCGATGACGGGGATTCCTAATGATGTAACAGTTCTAGATCATGATGGTCTCACTTGGAGACTTGGAGATGAGGCCATGGGAGCATATGAACAGGTGGCTAGGCCTAAGGAGTGAAGAAACTACAAATACTTCTAAGGTTGTTAGCAAAGAAAAAGGAAAAATTACCACCGATTCTTGTAAGAGAAATGGTCTAAATTCCCCTAAAACCAAACCATCACAGGAGAAGACAACAAAGAGTGCAGTACTTAATGAGAAAAAAGTGCATATAGTTGATGGTTCACTTGAAGAATCTAATGAGTTTGACAATTAGGAGGACATTGATGAGGAACAGGAAGAGAAAGAGGTTAAGACAGAGGATGACGACGACGACGATGATGATGTGGTAGATCTCACTGAAGATGAGTGATTGAGTGATGATTTTGATGCATCATTAGCATATGTAGCACATTGTTGTCATTCCATTTTCCTCTTTCTAATGATGAATGCTCACAATCTGTCATTTTTTGCTACAAAAATTGTCCATTTCTTTCAATGATATTTTGTGGTCAATGTCTTCTATATATGTTCAAATTTTTATTTCTATCACTTTAATCTACTTGTACTTATTACTTTCATTCATATATAATGTTTTTGTTGCTTTTGTTTGTATAATGCTAGTTCCTTTCTTGCATATATATTATGTACATCTATATATCTCATGATATTATTGATTCATAATGTGCAAATATTTTACATGATGTCCAACATTTTTCATAAAGTGGGGGACGTAATGGGCAGTTCTTTAGTTGTTTCCTTATGTTTCTTTCCTCATGTATAGTGTTAAGGTCACAAAATCCATAGAACTTATAGAAGATATGGTGGCCCTCTACATGTCCTCTATAAGGTTGATTTTTCCTCCAAATTGCAGATGTAGCAAGTCCCTTTTTCCTCACCTCTTGTTGCACTTAGCTCCTACTCTAGTAAGAGACAGTTGTTAAGGAGTATGCCTAGGAGGCTTCCTAGGCGTCGAGGCGTCCTTGGAGGTGCACTTTAACCGACACGCCGCCTTGAGTGGCTTTATGGATACCTTGCCATATATATCGGTGTTAATCAATGTTTTAAAAAATGTTAAGCGGTAAGCGTGCGGACAACATCTTGTAATTGGTTAAGCGGTAAGCGGGCGATTTTTAAAAAAATGGATTTTAATTTCCTATATAATTTTATACAAAATTACACATATGTATATAAATACTATACTCTTTGGAACTTTTATATATATATATATCTAAACACTCTACCCAACAATACAAAACACCCAAATAATTTTAGGATACCTATAAGACAATAATTATAGCCATAATATAGTAAACAATAGACTTGACATGGATAAAACACCCTACATACATGATACAGAAGAAAAAAAATCACATCACATGTTTACATAGCTAAGCAGTAAACAATAGACTAATTATTGGATACCTTACTAACTTATTGTTATATGTGCATATCATCAATTAGTCATACATTACAGCAGTACATTTAATTAAAGTACGCATTCCAAATTAGATAATAGTTAACTTGTATAAATTACACTTTACAGCAGTACCCTATTATCCCAACTTGCATATGCATTCTATATTAGAACTAGGGCTTATCATAGGATATTTGATGTATATAAGTTAAATATATTATAGTCAATAATACTTGGGACCATATAGTTTACTTAATGTTACAGGTGTACAGCAAAATTAAAAAAAAAAACAGACAAAAAGCGGGAAAAAAGAGCAAAAAGCGGGAAAAAGGGCAAAAAGCGGGAAAAAACGGGCGATTTATTACAAAACGGTTAACCGGCGATTTTGGCCATTTTTAAATGGCCTGGGTGCTGGGCCGATGAATTGACCGTTTAATTGGCCGCTCAGGCTGTTTTTCAATTCACTGGTATTAATGTTATTCAAAATTGTCATGATGCTAAAATTAAGTATTAGTATTAAGTATTAAGTATTAGTATGCATATCTTCTATTCAATATTATTATGATTAAAAATTCTTACCATTCCCTTAGGTAATCATATACATTTGTGCTTGGTATTTACTTAAATATCATGTCTATGTTGAGGTCTTGTCAACGCTAATTTAGTAATCAATGGCAATGCAAATTATCATTCTACTTCCACTAAAACCCTTCTTGCTTATTACTTGAACTTCAAATGTCCATATTAGCTGCAAAATGCATGCATATAGACGAAAAATAACCCTAAATAAATAAATTTTGGATACCTAGTTCTGCATGGGAAATAATATCCTTAATTCTTTAGTCATGTCTCAAAATGATAATAAAAGACTATAGAAGTTATATTACAACCCCATTAGTATATTATTGGAACCTCAAATACGGATTTTAATGATTGTTAAAATGTACTTGGATTATGTTTATACATGGTTTAGGGTGTATTTAAAGGATCAACCATACTTGCAAAGCGGCTAGGCCCCAAGGGCTGCCTAAGTGTTTCTTGGTGTTTTATTAGAAATTTTTTCAATTATGTTTTCTTATATATCTATGCATACTATTCTATACAACTTTTTAAATTATTTGTTGATTAAAAGCTATGATTTTCTTAACTGGAACTTTGAATGGTAGGAGAATTAGGGGGAGCTCTCAAAAGGATCCATGTCATAAAGAAGTGACAAAGTTTTATAGCTGGTTGTCAAGATACCATTAACCCTCCTTATTTACCAGGCTTGGGATTGGCTACATTTGAACAATTGTACGGAAGACCGCTTTTTTCTATGGCATGGACGAGACGAGGGGGAAGGAGTCAGAAAGTAATACAAAGCAGGAGATGGGGGAAGGGAGAGTAGAATCAGAAAAATTAAATGGAACATGTAAGAAGCAATATATGTGGGAGGACATGTAAGAGGAAGAAGTCGGGATAAAAAAAAGAAACATGAAAATAGTAGTACTAGCAAGTGATGTTGGAGGACATGTAGGAGGAAGAAGTCTGGATTGAGAAACATTCACACAGTGTTGAGGGACATAGGAGAAGGAAGTGGTCACAAAGAAACAAGACACAATGATAGTAGGATTAAATGATGTACGAGAAAACCTTATTAATAGAACAAAAAAGAAGCTAGAGACGGAGGAAAGAGAAAAAATAAACAGAGGTAGGATATACTCATTTGTAGCGGCAGCTCCGGCCATCTCCTCTGCATATAATATCTTTACATGCATAAAGCCATCCCATTAGCACCGAGGCAGCCTCCTAGCCTTCCTCCTCAAGTCTCCTTTGACTTCTAGGCGTGGTTTGGGGGCGTAGTCTAAAAATTGGACTGATCGGAAAAGTCGTAATATTTTGGTCAGACAAATGCTCTTTCAGACTAATACGTGGTTTGGTGAATATTCCCAACTTTCATGATTTTTCACAGTTTAGAAAATTTTCATGAATTTTTACAAACTATCACGATTTTTCATAAGCATGTAAAGTTGAATCTGCTTGTTAACTTTTTACAAAAAGTATAGTGCCCCTCTAATGACATATCTTAACCCAACACAAAAATCAGGCACCCCCTCCCTCTCCCACGCTGCGACGATAAAGTTTTCCTCTTTGTCCATATTGCAAAACAACACTCTTCATATTGGTGATGACGACTAGCACAAAAAGCAACACTAGCATCCTACAAATATTTTTTCCTACTCACACACCCTTTGATTAGAATTTCCAGGAGGTAACTTATTTTAATACAACTCTAAGCCATACATGTTTAACTTTAGAGTTTTGTGATGAGCACCCTGAAAAGGATGTGCACCTTGTTCATATGGATAATGTCAATCATTTCTTTTAAGATCTCATCTGACACCTTAAATATTGAGACACTATTAGGATTCTTCCATGATGATGCACAATAAAACATACATAAGAATATGTAGTAGTAAGCAACTGAATGGATATATATATCCTGATTCATCTCCCTAGGATCACTGATAGATGAAAGTGGTTGGTACTGACTGAGGTAACAGTCATATAGACAACAAATGAGCACCACACTGAAATAATATCTAATATCAAGAAGGATGTCATATTGGTGCATGTACAGCTAGCAAAATTGGTCCGATAGAATATTTCTGTACAATCAAAGTTTTCTAGAAGATACAGTGGCATTAATAAATAAATTTAATATATCTGAACAATATAAGTGAAGTTCAAGGTTTCAAGCAACATTTTCCAAAAATGAAACAGCACTAAACATGGTACAATATCAACTAATTTATCTCAAAAATGCAAATGGACATCTAGAGTTAATCTCGTAGTGGAAACCAATTATTTTACAAATAGGTCCCATGTGTGTCCCACATAACTTACACCCACATTTTCAATAGCTTGATTTACTTCAATAAGTCAATCTATGACTGTATGTTCTTTAGTAACCTGTGTTTTTGCCCACCAACATAATTGCTTCGGAAATTGAAAAATCTTCCTCCTTCCCCTCCCTCCTCTAAGCATATACGTAGACTGTTCTATGTCTGCCTCGCCTCACCATAGTGTATACAACCCATCCCCCTGTACAGTGGGGAAAAAAGTAATGGTTGCAGCGGACACTATTGGTGGTGATAGTCTGGCCGAAGGAATTGGCATCACCAAGCAAATGAGGGAGTCATAAGTTGAAAGCCTTATTGGGTGTCTAAGACCAAATTAGTACATAGATCACAAACATAGTTTACTACAGGAAAAAAAAATAATGTAAATATTAATAGATGGTAATTTGATATTTATGCAATTTTCATAAAAAGAATATTACCAGTTGTCATTATTGCTGATTTAATTGCAGCGGGTGACCATGTTGGGTTGACTGCTTTTACCAAAGCAGCAATGCCAGTTACATGGGGGCAAGACATGGATGTTCCAGAGATAATGTTAGAGGTCGCTTTCTTTGCAGCAGGGGACCAAGCTGCTAAGATGTTCAGTCCTGGAGCAGTAATATCAGGCTGCAAATAATTGTATTCTGTGAGCAGTTGTACATTTTGAATACCAAAATTTCTCAGGTCATGGAGTACTCAAAAATCCAAAGTCATAGACTTCACTGGGCACTGCTTTTATCTTGGTACCTTGAGAACATCTGATATCAAAAAATTAGGCCCTTTTGAAGAAAATGCTGCTACTCGCGGAGCTGATCGTGATCCTATTATTGTCCTTGCAGGCAATATTATTGATCTTGATCTCCTATATATTACATTAGAAGAAACAATGACCGACTGAGAAGCAAAGTAATGTGAAATCAAATTCCAAGAAGTAGATTAAAACCTTGTATTGTTAGCATAAGTCAGAATCCTTTCACCTACTTCAGTTCCTACTGTACTTGCTGGAATCTCAAAGGGGACAGCAAGATCCTTGTCTCTTTCATCTACTAGAATCATTCCAACACCACCCACTTTTTTGACTACCCTGCTTTTCTCTAACTTTGATTCTGAAGAATATCCTGCTTGGTGGCAAAGAAGAATTTTTCCTCTAGCTATTGTGTCGTTCAATGAGCTATCCAAACAAAAACTACAAAAATAGAAATGACATATGATTCAGTGATATTTTTGTCTCCAGTTTATGGCATCAAAAATATCACTGACCTAGCTTGATAAGGTGTAAAATATCCTGCATTCACTTTGGAGGCGGCAATTACTTCTGCTGATCTGTTCATCTCAAGAATATTGAGGCTTTCACCCTGGTCATTTAGAATTTTGCAAATAGACAGCCAATAAATAGAATTTGCAACTTCCATAAAAGTAGTTTATGCACAGGCCAGTGAGATAGAATAAGTTACCATATAAACACTACCATCCCCAAGTATAATTTCAGAAGAAAAGTCTCTATCAGTCGTACCAGCAGCTACAGTAAGCATCCAGGGAGCAACATTAGCTACAGAGCCCCTAGTTCCAGCATTGCCAGCAGAAGAGACAACCATTATTCCTTGACTTGCAGCGTGAAATGAGCCTATGGAAATAGCATCCTTGAAGAAATTGCCTGGAGGATAATCAGGTCCTAAAGAAATGGAAATAATATCTACTCCATCTTGAATTGCATCATCAAATGCAGCGAGTATGTCAGCATCATAGCAACCCGAATCCCAACAGGTCTTATAGACTGCAATTCTAGCCATCATAGCACCACCCCTGGCTCTTCCCTCTGCCAAACCATTGTAGCTCATATTCTTCACAAATCTTCCAGCGGCTATTGATGCAGTGTGAGTTCCATGACCAGAACTGTCCCTGGGAGAGTTATAATTCACAGTGTTTGTTGATTCTGTTAGTATGCTTCTCTGTTTTTCATTTACATAACCATTTGCATAGAACCGTGCTCCTATCACTTTTCTGGAAAAGAGGGGCAAATAAACAAAGTCTTAGGAACGAATACTTGAACTCATTACAAGTGTAATGACATACAATATCAGCATTATATCCAAGCCTGACTTAAAGTAGGGAAAAATCTGGTTTTCTTCTCAGAATAATACAGAATGCATTCATCTTTAACAGATTAGATTTGATATGCTGGGTAGAAAAAGACATACAAAATAAGGATGTGCAAATTGTTAGGAGTGTCCTACGTCACCTTAAAGAAGTCAATCAAGCCAAAACACTCCCAGTCACATAGAAATGTACATAATTTATTATGTTTTTCAAGAAAGAAAAACAATTCTGATTCAAAATTCTTACTTTGCAGAGGTTATTTCTTAGTTGTGAATCATCCTGCATTTCCTTCAGTTAGTAAAGAGGTGTATTAGCTTTAGCTGTAGTGTCAAATGCGAAGCCATGACACATAAAGTCCCCAAAAAAATACTTGTACTTTGTAGCTACGTGTCATGGTAAGTACTTATCATCCTACAAAGTACATGGCTAAGTGATAGCCACAGAAAATCTCTCTTATCACAAAGATCATCCAAGTTATGAAGGATATGATATGTAGGCTTGGTACATTGCTCTTTTGTGCTTCAAGTTGTAAAAACTCTTTTTTTCTGGATGCTTTTTAAGGAAAAAAATTAATGAAGCTGATTAAACATATATTTGTACATAGTTACAATATTTATAAGAACCTGTATTTATGAATGTAAATGTTAGATCGTGTCAATATATGTTGCATTATTAAGCAAATTGATGTGTACACTGTATTAAAAAATGGCCTGGGCGGCCGCTTAAGCGTTGAAAGGTCCTGGACGTTCTAATCCAGCCTTAGGCGTCCGCCTGACGCTTGGGCCATTAAGCACCTGCTTTTGGGCCGCTCAGCCCGCCTAAGTGGTCGCTTCAACAACTGTTATAGGTGGCCGCTTTGACCTGCTTTAGTAAAAATCGGCTTCTAGAGCCATGATACTGGAATTTCTTTGCTGATTTTATACTTGAATGTATATTACTTTATTATACTTTTAGTGAATGATTAGTTTTATTGATTTCCTTGATGCTTTCACTGATTACTGATTCGTATTACTTTTTTCGCACAATAGTTATTATTTGATTAATATTACAGATTAGTAGTAATGTTCTTAATAATTAATTCATAGTTGGTTATTTACAATTATTGATTTGCTTGCTGATGATTAGAAATATTGTTTGGTGGTAAGTATTGATAAATGCTTAATTATATACTGATTTACTGATATGCTTGCTTATTTACCTATTAGTATTACTGATTAGTCATTTAGAGTTTAATAATAAATTCATAGTTGGTTATTTACAATTATTGTTTTGTTTTTGGTGATTAGAAATATTGATTAGTAGTAAAGCATTGATTAATACTTAGTTTTAATTACTGATTTGCTGAGTAGATATGTATAAAAGTTGCATTGAAATATATTTTTATATACAAATATGTGTAATTTTGTATAAAAATATATAGGAATATAGGAACCCGCTTTCTAAAAAAAGGCTCGCTTAATCGCCTGCCTGGCGATTAATCGGCTACAAGGTGTTGTCCGCACGCCTCCCACTTCACGCTTTTCAAAACATTGGGTGTGTAAGATTATTAATATAGAAGTCAAAGTCAAAGGGTTTTTGACCGAGAAATTGTTTGGTGAATATAGAGATATGTGTTGTCTTGAGCGTCATGTGCTTAGCATGTGCTTTACTTATGTTGTTTCTTATGTTGTTTAGTCCCATATGGGCTGCTTCTTAACCAGTCTCTGTCTCTAGTTGTTATATAAGAGACTACTATGTACACTGTTTTAATCATCCAATAAACAACACTTCTCCACTTTACATGGTATCAAGAGCAGGTTCTATTTTGTTTCTCCCACCCTAGTTTCCCACCCATGACCTAATCCTCTCAACCCCCCCCCCCCCGCCGCTGCTGCCCCCCCCCGCCGGCGCCACCCCTCCCCTCTCCAGCCGCCGCCGCCACCCCTTCCCTCTCCAGCCGCCGCCGCCGCCCCTCCCCTCTCCAGCCGCCGCCGCCAACCCTCCCACTCTCCCCAACCCCCACCCTCCACCACAGCAGCCGCCGCCCCCCCCCCCCCCCTGCCGCCGCTGCTTGCAGCAGCAACTTCCCCGTCCACCACCACCCCCAACGGCCTCCTCCACCATCCCGTGACCCCTCCGTCTCTTCCTATCCATTCTCTCTACCTAATCCTATCTTCTTCCGCAATTTTCTCCAC
This sequence comes from Alisma plantago-aquatica, assembly GCA_963693085.1. Lineage (NCBI taxonomy): Eukaryota > Viridiplantae > Streptophyta > Magnoliopsida > Alismatales > Alismataceae > Alisma > Alisma plantago-aquatica. Next base: position 811,381,373 of record OY856409.1, read on the forward strand.
CTATAATCATTTCTCCACTCCTACGTAAAGCCTGAACACTTTCTAATTCTTTTACGTCTACGACCGGGACTCCGTCAGTTTCTGCTCGGGTCTCTGCTGGCCATCTAAGTTGAGAGTCCTCTTTGTTCTTGAGGATTTCTACCTGCGCCTCATGGGAGAACGTTGAGTTTTTCTCATGTTGGCGTAGGTCTCTATGATTTTTTTTCTGCCCTTTTTCGGGTCCTTCTGATCTGCTGCGTCAGATCCCTTCTGCCCGGTTCGGGTTCCTCTGCTCTGCCCATTAAGGGTCTGTACTGCTTCTACAGCGTCATCGTAATCTGCTATGGCTTACTCTGAACCCCCCAGATCTCTGTGTGTCACTACGGTGAAACTCGACGGCGGGTCCAATTACCACCTATGGTCGGCGTCGTTTGTCCTTTATGTCAAGGCGCAGGGTCGATATCACCATCTGACGGCCGACCCTCCTGATGCTCCTACAGCGGATTCCGATGATAAAACTAAACAAAGCTACATCCAGTGGTCCAAAGATGATTCAGGCGTCATGTCTTGGCTCCTCAACAGCTCTGAGCCCCGGATCAGTCAATCTCTTCTCTGCCACCATGATGCCAAGGCGATGTGGGATCATTTGGCACATGTGTACTCTCATCAGGAGAATCCAAAGCGGGTCTTCGAAATCTTCAAACAACTTGCCAAAAAGGAGTTCTCCACTGACACATCTATTGATGATTTTTATAATCAATGCTCTGCTTTGTGGAATGAATATGAGTTGTATCATCCTCTTACTGCTGATATCAAGATTGCCCAGAAACAACGAAATGAGCTTCAACTTGTGCACTTTCTCGCTGCTCTTCCTGCCTCCTTCTCGGGGGTTGTTGATCAAATTCTATCAAGTGATCCGCTGCCCACTGTTCGTGATGTCCTCAAAAGAGTTCAGAGACTGCCTTCTCTGACTCCCACACCTGCTCCTGAGCATCCTGCGCTTGTTGCGCGCTCTTCTGATTCTACTCGTGGTCGTGGCCGTGGTCGTGGCCGTGGTCGCGGTCGTGGTGGTCGACCTCCTCCTGCTGGTGGTCGAGGCTCTTCTACTCCGGGTCGAGGTCTGTCTCAAGGACCACGTCACTGCAACTGGTGTGGACGGGACAATCACACTGAAGACCGCTGCTGGATAAAGCACGGTAAACCTGCTTGGGCGAACCAAACTGCTGATGATGCTGCTGTGACTGATTCTTCTACCGATTCGACACCTGCGCCACCTAATACTGATTGGCTTCGCTCAGAGTTCGAGAAGATGTTTCAAGAACGTCTTGCACAACTGCCCTCTGCATCCAGCTCGTCTGCCATGCTCACCTCTTCGTCTTCTGGTAACAAACAGTGGTGCATCGACTCCGGTGCTTCCACTCATATGACTGGTGCCCTTCACTTATTTTCAAAACTTAGTTCCACATCTCCGATATCTTCTGTTACTGTTGCAAATGGCTCGAAAACTGCTGTTCACGGCACTGGCACAGTTCCTTTGTCACAAAAGATGCATCTCAATTCTGTTTTATACATTCCAAAATTTCCTGTTAATTTGCTTTCAGTCAGCAAAATGATTAAACAACTACACTGCTCTGTCAAATTTGATCCCTCTGGTTGTATTGTGAAGGATATCCGCACGAAGACGAAGATTGGTTCGGGCCGTGAAGGACCAGACGGGCTGTACTACCTGGATGGGCCACCAATTTCAAAGGCGATGCTCTCCACCTCTGTGTCAGGCCTACAGTTGCATGTTCGGCTTGGACATCCATCTGCTGCGAAACTGAAACTCCTTTTTCCACATATATCTGAAAATAAATTTTCCTGTGAAACATGTGTTATGGGCAAACATTCTCGTTCTGTTTTTCCTGCTAAAAGAGTTATTTCTTCTAAAGCACCTTTTGAATTAGTACATGCGGATATTTGGGGACCTTGTTCTGTGCCTAGTATTTCTGGTATGAAGTATTTTTTGACTTTCATTGATGATAATACTCGTACCACTTGGCTGTTTCTTCTCAAAGGTCGCAATACTGTGCTTGATTGCATTCGTACTTTCTTTGCTGAAATTAAAACACAATTTGGCCAACCTATTAAAATTCTTCGCACTGACAATGCTCTTGAATTTATGCAACAAGCTGTTACTTCTTTTTGTGTGTCCCAAGGGACTCTCCACCAGACCACTTGCCCTTATACACCACAACAAAATGGTGTAGCAGAACGGAAGAACCGCCACCTTCTTGAGGTTGCTCGCACCCTCCTCTTTCATTATAAAGTTCCTCACTGTTTTTGGCCTGATGCTGTGTCCACGGCTTGCTATCTTATCAATCGCATGTCGTCCTCTGTTTTGAAAAATAAGGTTCTGTACGCCCTTTTATTTCCTGATAAACCTTTGTTCTCTATGCCACCTCGTATATTTGGGTGTACTTGTTTTGTGAAAAATCTTCACCCCGGTATCACTAAGTTGGATGCTCGATCTGTGAAGTGTGTTTTTTTGGGGTACTCTCGCACTCAGAAAGGCTACCGTTGTTTTGATCCTATTACAAAACATTGGTATGTTAGTGCGGATGTGATATTTTTTGAACACGTGCCCTATTACTCTGCCCCGGGGAAACAAGTGACTCCTGATATTTTGATTCCTACTCCTCTACCTTTGGTAGATGATCCACCTCCTGCTGCGGTACCTTCTGAACGCCCTCTACAGGTCTACAAGCGCCGCTCGAAGCCTGCCACTGCCCCGGCCGAACCAATTCCTTCGTCTGCGGATGATCCACCATCGACTGAGGTACAATCTGACCTGGATATTCCTATCAGTTTACGGAAGGGTGTTCGTTCTTGCACTCAGCATCCTATTAGTCGCTTCTGCTCATCTGTCAATCTCAGTAATGACTTTGCCTGTTTCACATCTGCTTTATCTGCTGTGACTATTCCTAAAAATGCCAAGGAGGCGCTTTGTCATCCTGCCTGGAAACATGCTATGGAACAGGAAATGCAAGCTCTGACTGACCAACATACCTGGGATCTGGTTGATCAACCGTCTTCTTGCCATCCAGTAGGATGTCGCTGGATCTTCACTATTAAATATCAGCCCGATGGTACCATTGAGCGTCTGAAAGCTCGGCTCGTGGCAAAAGGATATACCCAGACTTATGGTGTCGATTATTTTGAAACCTTTTCTCCCGTAGCTCGTCTCAATTCTGTTCGTATTCTGATTTCTGTTGCTATCAATAAAGAATGGCCTCTTTTTCAGCTGGATGTGAAAAATGCCTTTTTATATGGCGATCTACAGGAAGATGTCTACATGGAGCAACCTCCCGGATTTGTTGCTCAGGGGGAGTCTGCTTCAAAAATCTGTAAACTTCGCAAGGCAATTTATGGCTTAAAGCAAAGTCCACGAGCTTGGTTTGATAAACTAAGTAAAATCTTACTCTCTTTTGGCTTTCGCCGATCACAGGCTGATCACTCGGTTTTCATCCGAAAAACCACATCAGGGCTTGTTATTCTCATTGTGTATGTAGATGATATTATCTTATCTGGCAGTGATAGTGCAGGGATTCAAGCAACCAAAAACTATCTAGCACAACATTTTATCACGAAGGATCTTGGTAAATTACGATATTTTCTGGGCATTGAGGTTGCTAGATCTTCTGCAGGATTGTGCTTATCACAACGGAAATATGTTCTGGATTTGCTGAATGAAACAGGCATGTTAGGCTGTAAGCCAGCTAACACACCTCTGGATCCCAATATGGATTGGGATAGTGACTCTTCTCCCCCATATGCTGATCGACACCAGTTCAGGAGATTAGTCGGCAAGCTTATCTACCTGACTGTCACTAGAGCTGATTTAGCTGCTGTTGTTGGGTTTGTTAGTCGATATCTTGACAAACCCCGACAATGTCACTGGGATTCTATCTGTCATATTCTTCGATATCTCAAAAGTGCTCCTGGGAAAGGACTATTATACAAGAAGCATGGGCATTGTAATCTATCTGGTTTTTCTGACTCTGATTATGCAGGCAGTAGATCTGATAGAAAATCCACTTCTGGGTATTGTACGTTTGTAGGGGGCAATCTGGTTACATGGCGCAGTAAGAAGCAAACAGTTGTTGCACGATCCAGTGCTGAAGCAGAGTACAGAGCGATGGCTCATACTACATGTGAGCTTCTGTGGGTCCGAAGCCTTCTGAAAGAATTTGACATCTCTCCGACTAGCCCCATTCCTATGTTCTGTGACAATAAGGCATCGATTTTTATTGCGAGCAACCCTACTTTCCATGAAAGAACGAAACATATCAAAATCGACTGCCACTTTGTACGGGAAAAAGTTATGTCCGGACAGATTCACACTCCATATATTAGCACGGAGAAACAACTTGCAGATATCTTCACCAAAGTGCTACCCAAGACTCGCTTCCAGACATTGACTGACAAGTTGGGCCTCTTTGACATCTACGCTCCAGCTTGAGGGGGAGTATAGAGATATGTGTTGTCTTGAGCGTCATGTGCTTAGCATGTGCTTTACTTATGTTGTTTCTTATGTTGTTTAGTCCCATATGGGCTGCTTCTTAACCAGTCTCTGTCTCTAGTTGTTATATAAGAGACTACTATGTACACTGTTTTAATCATCCAATAAACAACACTTCTCCACTTTACAGTGAACATTCAGTAGTCTATGTTTTCTCCATGAGACCATTGTAAATAGATGAAGTTGGTGCAACTTGAGAGTATTAGGGGAAATGATGTTTATACTTATAATGTTTGTGTCATTAAAAAAAAGGTTGTGCTATACATTGATAAGAGGAATCCCCCTCCTTTATATAGAAGGGGGAAGCACACAAACTTTAGACTAAACTCTGATGGGCCAAGACACACTTGGGCCCGTATATAAATAGACTCAACTAACTTAATTAACTAAATTAACTAGACTCTCTAATAGTTTGTTTGTGAGCAATGATTAAAATTTCGTCAAAAACAAATTGACATGTTTTCTGTTTCGGTGGCAATCGGACATCGAAATGGACTGTCCAAACTCTCTAAACAAGCATATCATCGATTTTTTCTTTTATTTTGCATATACTATGTACTACCTAGAGCATATTTATTGCACATTTTTGTATAAGTCTATATATGGTGCTTGCAAACTATAATGACTTAATTCATTGATTTCACCATTGAAATTGACATCAAAATTCCCCATCGAGATGCCCATCAAGACAGTTCAGGGTCCTTCACTCACAAATGACGAGACCCCACCTCCCCCACATATCTAATATGAAATATTATTACATATTTGAGTAGATCTACACTAGTAGATCATTTTGGTAAAATTTCATAAATTAATTAGTTCATTTTGTCGTCGAAATGGCAGGAATGCATTATCAAAAATTTTGTCAAAATTTGTCAAAACGTTTGTCAAAATTTTATTTCCGCGGTCATCGAAACGGCATCGGAATCGGACATTTTCTTCTATGTTTGTGAGGCCAACACAACTTCCAATCAGGTTAGTACGTGTCGTAGACATGAGGATCCTAGTTCAGGGAGTTACAACATGGTAGTGGGATCCAAGTTCAGGGAGTGAAGTTGTAACATGGTGGTGAAACTACATCCTTAACTCTAGCAGGTTTGAGGCCCATAATAGCATGTGACACTCTAGTTCTGAGCCATACAGATTTATATAACTGGTGTGCTATACAAGTTATACACAGCAAGAGGTGATATGGAGCATTTGTTGGCCATTAACCGTGTCCCAGAATGTATACAATGGGCCACTTCGGCTAGTATTGAAATTGGGAGAAGGTTGTTCCTTATACGATTGAGTACTAAATAGGACACTATGACACAAGTGGGGAATATCGTATGTCTCGAGATTTAAATGATAAGATAAAGATGGGAATCAAGGAATTGATTGACACCACCCTTACCAACAATGTACATTGTTAGAGAAGTTAAATATGCCTTGGGCTTATATGGGCCTACATGTATAATGTATTTACATTATGCAATGTTTGGGCCCACTGTCCAGGGCTTTAATAAAATTTTAGGAATGACGATTGGTCCCACAAACCACCACTGACCTTAACTGCGCGTTTTCTCCTCACTCATGCGCAAATCGGGATCAATTTCTTGACTGGTCACCCATCCTAGTAATACTTCAAGTTGAGCACGCTTAACTTTGGAGTTATTAATGATGGGCTCCCAGAAAAGGAGGTGCACCTTGGTGATATGAGTAGTTCAATCATTCCTTATGAGATTATTTTATCTGAGACCTCAAATCCTAGGACTTACAATCTCCCCCATCTAGACTTGATGTTCTCGTCAGGGCTCAACTACACGGCCTCATAATATTTTTCCATTTTAGAACAGATCCAGAATTGTCTATGGACACCCAACCCTCGATCACAGCTATCAGCGCAAGGGTGACTAATCACCATGGACAGTCCTTTCCAACATGTCTGAACCACACGGCTCAAGACTGGCATGCCACATGCCCATGTAGGCCCCACCTACTAAAGGGGTTATGGCTCTAATACCATTTGTAAGGTCTGAACCATGGATCAAAAAATCGGCGAAGTTGGCCGAAACTTCGGCGAAGTTTCAAACTTCGTAGGTTGGCGAAGTCGAACCACTAATACTTCGGCCTCGTCACAACTTCGAGGCGACAAATGACGAACTTCGACGAAGTTGATTTTTTCCTGCACAAAATGGTGTAAACATCGTCGATGTCAGCGAAACTTCGCCGAAGTGGCCGAAGTTGGGCCGAAGTTAGGACGGTCAGGCCCATGAAGCAAAAAAGCCTTAAGTTGGCTATTATAACTTGATGCCTTGTACGAGGTCCCTCTCATCTGCTGTTTGCAGACTTTGGACGAGCTGTTGTGGCTGTTGAAGAGCTCCATTGCTGGTGTTGAGAAGGTAAGTCCCAAATCTCCTCCTTTTTCTTTGTTTTTTCAATTCTAAATAAAAACAACTACTACTAACTCTTAAATACTCCATTCTCTACTACTTTCCCTATACATATATACATAATATGTAGATCTAATGATCTGAAATTAGTATTTTTACATGCACAAACTGTTAATTATTAATATTTAGGTGAATATAGCCTAGATCGTACCTTAATCTACTAAGATCTAGCCTAAATCTAACTACATCTAGCTTAGATCTAGCTTAGATCTACTTAGATCTAGCTTAGATCTACTTAGATCTAGCATAGATCTAGCTAATATTTACTTAGATCTTGTATTATTACAACAAAATATCATAAAATAAATATGAAAAATAATATTTTTATGAATTTCGTTTTACATAAATATTATATACTTTAATTTTGCATTAATTAGATTTAGAGTTAGAAAATTCGTAATATTGTATTATAGTTAGTTAATGAGTAATTTGCTGACTTTAACTACAATATTTGCAACATATATAATAATTTCAGTAAATATTAATATTATTTATCAATTTTCAGATATAAATAAATTATAATTTTCAAATTTCAACCTAGATTATTCACTAGTTAGTTAGTTAACTTAGTTCGTTAGCTACTTAGCTAGTTAATCCCACTTAATAGCTCGCCATACTATCAATTTACAATATATTTAATAATTTCAGGAATTATTAGTAATTATTTATTACTTAATTAAAAAAATTCAGTTCTAAAAATGTATGATTTTCTACCAAGTTAGTAGTACTCAGTTAGTTAACTTAGTCCCACACTCCCACTTATTTGCCTAATATCTAATAATGAGTTAATCCCACATTCCCACTATTTATCTAATATTTGTTTCTTTTAATTTATTGTGTGCAGGTTTTTTGTGACTGAAGATATGGGTATTTTGTGGGTGCTACTTGTTTTAATGGTTGATTCAGGTCGTGATGGTGGAGAAGGTGATGGTGGAGGAGGTGAAGGTGGAGGTGGTGAGTCAGGGGGGAAAGTTGACCCTGCATGGATGTATTGTGAAATGGTTGATGGATCTAGGCAAAACACCAAGTGCAATTTCTGCAAAAAAACTATAATGAGTGGTGGGATTTCTAGGTTCAAAAAGCACTTGGTGGGAGGGGATAAAAATGTTGCAAAGTGTAGAGATTGCCCAGATCAAATAAGAAAAATTGTTTCCAAGCAACTCAGTCAAAAAGATCTAAAACACATGGAAGACAAGATTAGAGATGCAAGGTTCAAAGAGCTGATGTTCGGTGCATCGATACCACGAAATGTAGTTGAATTAGAAGATGATGATGATGATGACGCAATTAGACATGCACTGAAAAGATCAAGAATGGAGGCGGTTTTCAGACAAGAAGAAGAAAGGCAATTTAATGAAACCCGACGTGGTTTTGGCCCATCTGATTTCAATGTTGGTGGTGGTAGTGGAAGCCGTCCAGCAAATTTTGTCAATTTAGAATGCCAAGAATTGCAAGGTTTGAGGACCAATAGCATGAGGTACACTTCTTCTGAACCAGGGTTTCGTAAACAAAGTCATAAGCAGAAAACTTTGTCAGGTATGTGGAAGAATGCAAAAGATGTTGTGGGACAGGCAATAGGAAAATTTATATTTGCTAGTGGTATTGCTCCCAATGTGGCACAGGGCCCTTACATGCAACATATGATAGATGTTGTCGCCGAACATGGACGAGGAGTCAAATCACCAACTCCACACGACTTGATGAACAAATATCTTCCACAGGAGAAACTACTGCTAGAGCAGTGGATTGCGGAGATGAAACAAAAAAAGTGGTCAATTTTTGGGTTGACACTCATGTGTGATGGTTGGACAAGTGGTACCAAGACACAAATTATCAACTTCATGGCTTATTGTGACGGTGATACATTTTTCATAAAATCAGTTGATGCATCTCGCCACATCAAAAACCACAGCTACCTTGCAAAATTGATTAAGAGTGCGATAAAATATGTTGGAAAAGAGAATGTTCTTCAAATTTGCACTGATAATGGGCCAAATTTCAAAAAAGTTGGAAAATCAGTTGAAGAGTCTTCAAAATACAGCTTATTTTGGACGCCATGTGCCGCACACTGCATTGATCTAATATTGAAAGATTTTGGAAAATTAGATCTGTTTACATATGTAATGCCTAGGGCCACAAGAATTACAAAATTTATATATAATCGCTCTTACCTATTTGCAATGATGCGAAGCCAAGAGTTTTGTGGAGGAGACATAGTAAGACCGGGCATTGCAAGATTTGCAAGCAACTATATTGCTTTGCAAAGCTTAAAGCAAAGGCGACAAGGGTTAAAAAGAATTTTTGTTTCTGAAGAGTGGGCCAAACACCCTAATAGTAAAACTGACAGAGCCAAAGAAGTGGTGAAAATTTTGAATGATGACTACTTCTGGACTAGAGTGACCAAGGCTGTAAAGATAATGGATCCTGTGGTTCATGTCTTGCGCATGGTGGATGGTGATAAGAATGCCACCATGCCCTATATCTATGAGGCAATGCGCCTCATGAGAGATAAAGTAGAAGAAGCTGCAACTAATGCCAAGGCACAATTCCTAAAAGTTGTAGATGAACGATGGGATGGAATGCTTCTACACCCATTGCATAAAGCAGGTAAAGATGTGACATTTGCATTTAGCCATTTAGGTCTTAGTGTTTATTAGTCATCTAATATTTTCTAATTTTTGTGTCCTTATATGTGCAGCTTATTTTTTAAACCCAAGATTTCAATACAAGAATGATATTGGGAGAAGAGGAGACTTGGTAATGGGTCTCCAAGAAGTGATTGATAAGCTCTTTGCTGACAAAGATAACGCAATTTGAGTTGTTGCACAAGTATGGGTTGGATAGTATATAATTCTTTATTACACGTTATTATAAAATGTTAATCTAATTCTCTCACTTTACCAATCACTAGATAAAGCCATTCAGAGAAGCATCTGGTCTGTTTGGGCTACCGGCGGCTATCTATTCAAGGGAAAAACTTTCTCCTGGTAAAGAATTACATGATTGGTTATGTTTGATATCATAATAATGAATGGTTCACTTGTCCACTTATTAATCATTTAACATTCTTTATTTTTTAAAGCTGATTGGTGGATGAATTATGGTTGTGAATGTGAAGAATTGAGATCGGTAGCAGTTAAAGTTTTGTCCCAAACAGCAGCAGCAGGTGGCTGCGAAAGAAATTGGTCAACCTTCAACTTGATTCACACAAAAAGAAGAAATAGGTTGTCTGCCTCACGTCTTCATGACTTGGTGTTTGTACACTATAATATGAAGTTGAAGCAAAGACACACACAAGAATCATTGAGGAACCCAACAAGCAATGTCGACATTGATCCTCTTGATTGGGCGTATGTCTACGCTGACAGGGGTGACGATGAAGACCCATTACAAGCATGGTTGAACAATACTACTGAGCCTTTACTTGATGAAGGGCGTCTAGGTGGGGGGCCTAATGCCACAATTGCAGGGGCAATGGGGGTTGATGTAGATGAATATCAACAAAGTGAGGGAGCACAAGCAGATCAGACCACTCTGGGAGTGGAAGAAGACAATATTGATAAAGATGATTTTTGACAGGGTCTACCAGAGGATGAACCAGATGCCTCATCAGGTTCCACCACTCCAGAGCCCTCAGGTGGTGGTGATGGGGGCAACACTCCTGATAGCTATATAAGAGGAGATACGCCGCCACATAGAACACCATCTCCTCGCCCTCAACCTCAACAACAACGTCAACAACAATATGAGAGTGGTAGTGGTACTCAAAGACCGACAGATCGAACCTACCAAAGAAAGGGAAAGGGTAAAGCTCCACAACAACAACTAGATTTATTGCCAACATGCTACGAGAATTGGTATCCACAGGGTCAAGGACATGTGCCTCAACCTGTTTATCATGCACCTTACAACACTGACAATATCACAGAATCAATTAGAAGTCTTTCATTGGGAGGTCAATCGGGAGCAACAGGAAGCACCTTTGTGGATGATTTATTGGGTTTTATTGGACCTACTTCTAGAGGATTTTATCAACAAGAACCCGTTCCTGGATATTATGGTGGTGATTCAGAAGGAACTTATGGAAGTCGGGTTTCCCATAGAACTAATAATGAATCATATAGTTACTTAGGCCCTGGATATGCCCCTGATCCTTTTGCAGCTACAACTGACACTACATCAGGTGTTCAGAGTCACTACTATCCACCAATGGCACAACCCGAGCCCCCACCACAACCTAACATATATGTACCCCCTTCTGATTCTGATGCAGAAAGGCCGCCCCATATACCAGAATTTTACAACTTCACACCAGGATCTCTTGCCTCCAGATATCCAACACAGCTTGCATTGTATACAAGATTTGGATATTTGTCAGAAATATCCCATGAAGATTTTGCTGCATATGTGCATGATTATGAGCTCAACCACTCTCAGCATACAACTTGGATGCAATATGCTATGAGAATTGATAACCAAATGTCACTACTGAGGCAGACTCAAGAAGCTCAACATTCAGGCCATGATTTTGGAAGGCATTCAGCTTTTTACTGAAGACATTTATTGGGTATGCACTTCATTTTAATGAATTGTAATCTATATTAGCATATTACTATATTTCATATGTAATATACGGAAGTATGAAGGATATTTGCTTGGAAAATGTATGCTGAAGTAGAGAATTGTATAAGAATTTGTATATTTTTATTTGCAAATGTAAAACATGATTATTGAGACTTGAGAACATTAGCAAGTGTGCACTGCATCATTTACTACTTTGTATTATCAACCTACCTAGCACTAGAGAGCCATGAATTGTGTTTTTTATGTCAAATTAATACATATGAATTAGAGTTAGAGCATAATTTGTAAGTTTCCAATCGAAGTTATGCATCATTTTGCTAAAAAAACACCATCGAAGTTTGTCGAAGTTTGCGTCTAAACTTCCTCGAAACTTCCTCGAAGTTTCCACAAACTTCCACTTCCACACCTGGCGAAGTCGAAACGAAGTCGAAGTCCTGCACCATGGTCTGAACCCACTGTCCAAGATTCTAGTAGAGTTTTAGGAATGACGGTTGGCCCCACAAACCAACCACTAGCCTTAACTACGCACTTTGTCCTCACGCACAATTCGGGGTCAACTTCTTGACTGGTCACACATCCTAGTACTACTCCCCAAGAACTGACATTTTGTGTGTACACACAACACAACAAAATGCGGTTGCCAAGTGTAAAAACGGACATCTCTGGGACCTCAACAAAGCTCTACTCCTTAAAGCACACAATCGTAAGAATCTTTGATCTAAAATAGATCTCACAACATGTTATCTAATAAATAAAAACCCTTTCTTAATTTTTAAAGCAAAAAAAATTTGTTTTCTATTGTTCCTATAAAAGATTAGCATGGTCTTCCACTCCTGGTTTGCAAGTGCAATGAGTTTGTTCATAAATTTGACTCCAAATCTGATAAATTTGATGCCTAGCTATGAAGATTGTGTTTTCAAGATACTTATTCTTTCATAAATTGTACAAGTGCTTCTATCCAATGACAAAAAAAATCTTATATCTGCTAGTGTCACTTTCAAAGATGTAAGATGTATTTTTCTCAAGCAGTGCTGACTATTCCCAACAAACTGTACCAACTCTTCCCGACAAACCCGGTTTGGAAACCAACTTCCGCACACCCATTGAAGTAACCTTGCATACCTTGCCATTTAATCCTTATCCACCCACTCCACCGACACCTGCCACTTTGAGCATTCAACAACAAAGGAATATAGATCCACAAGAAAAAGTTTTGTGGCATCAGTGATGCAGGACATTGTCGCTCACAGAGCATGCTAGGATTCGCCGTCTCTTGACCAGGGCAAATAGTCTTGCATTTAATATTAATCATCGTATTTTATTATTTTTTTTATTAGTTCTATACCAAGGGTTTTATTTGAAAATTGTTTCAATTTAGGATTTATATAAAAGTTGGGATCTTATTTGAAAGTTCTCAATAAATTAGTCGATTTCTTATTGAAGTTTGATCCCATAGTTATCCAGGCTCCCGCCTAGGCCCCCTCGCATAGAATTAAATGCCCGATTTCGACGTCGTGTCTGATGGCCCAGAAACAGAAATTTTTTAAAATTTCGCACGAAATTTCGATATTTACGACCCTAACGATTTTGACGACCAAATAAGCAAATTAAATCATGAAAATTTACCAGGACGATCTAAACACCAAGATCTACTCAAATATGCAACAATATTTCATATTGGATATGTGGGGGGGATCTCCCACATTTGTAAGTGAAGGAAGCTGAACAATTTGGATGGCAATTTGGATGGCAAAATGAAGGAATTAACTTATGAAACTTTGCAAACACAATGTTGAGACTTAAACACCCTAGACTATATAATACATTTATATGTTTAGAGGTTAGGGTGGGATACATGTCTTGATGAGTGAGTGCACAAATGAACAGAAATGTCAAGTCTGCTAGACAGTTTGTCTGTTAAAAGCTTCAAGTTACAGCTTAGAATTTAAAATTTACAATTACAAGTTCCCAACTTACCAACTACAACTTGTATAAGTCTAGTGTTAGTATTTAACTAGGTTACATGGGACATTTATGCATAGATCCAAGAAAGAACTTCGTTATTTTCAAAGTATTTCTCCATATCTCTATAGAAGAGTGTAGAAATTGATGAAGGTAATGTATATGGTCTAGGGATATGGGAAACATACCTTAGAATCAAGAAAGATAGCCTTAAGAAGCAAAAATTCAAAAACAATTGCCAAAATACCCAAGATGTAGCATTATCAGCTTTTGGAACAAATTTCTTGAAATTGAATTTGTGTTTTTGTACCATTTCGCAAAATTGCGGCCCAAAGTGAGCTTTTTGCTGCAAAATTTCACCATTTTTGTCAAAATTTCACACCTAGGGTCGAAATTTTCGTGAAATTACGTCATATTCTCTGCATTTGTGTGTTTCCATTGTCCGATCGTAGATTTCGATGTCCAGTTGCAAAAAAAATGAAATTTTGAGCAAAATTTTGCAATTTCAATCGAAATTTTGTTCCATGCCCCCTAGGCTCTAGGTGGATCGCCTTAAACTGGGCATCTAGGCTTTCAGATAACTAAAGTGGATGCCTAAGGCCTTTTCGGCCCAATTACGACACTTAAATAAGGTAAATAAAAACATGTTAGAAAAAAGGAACAGACCTGTTGCAGTTTGAACTTGTGAAAGATTCCCCAGCTTGGCATTGCCCTTTCCATCTGGAAGGCACAGGAGGCATGCCACTGTCACTGAAGCTCGGAGACTCTGGCCAAATTCCTAAACATATGTTGGTCAGTCTCCTATTGTAACTGAAAGTTTTTAATCAAGATGTACAAAGGAAAAATTACCCTTAAGTAAAGTGAAAAGAAATAACAGTAAGTTTAGGTCTGCACTTAATACGTGCAGCAAAAGATTGCTAGTGACTTGCATATTCAGTTGACATCCTTTAATACAATGTAGGGTTCTCTTAAATCCAGATAAACAGACCTACAACCACTGAGTAGTTGTCATCAATTATTCAATTAACTAGAGTGACAAATTTATCTATGTAAAAACATGCACCGAGCTCTTATACACAGAAACACAGCTCCAATGCCATGACATGAAACGCGTTAATCAGATGGCCACCCATCTCAATGAGATTCTTGCACACAAGCGTTTTATCTGATGGCCACCCATCTCAGTGAGTTTCTTGCACACAAGCTCTGTAACCAAAAACAGAGTTGGAACTGTCCATAGAAGTTGCCTTCCATCGCAAGCAATGACAATGGTGAGCATAACAACAACAAAACAAGGCAGCATTATATCACGTGCGCGTGTAAACCGTTGTGGTACTAGAGGAATCCACATGCAAGCTGACATCTCAGACAACTTGAGAAATGGTGTAGGAGCAACAAGACAACCAAACAAAAAAGGAGCCTCTTTTTTTACTCCCTCACCTGTATCAATGAAGCCGATGATGACATTCTCCTGGTTCCTGGTAGAGAAGCCCGGTATCTCCATGTACTCCTCGACCTCGAGGCCCATGAAGTCCCATGAGTGAGTGGTGTGAAGCTGCCTCCTGGAGTTCGGGAACACGGACACCACACCAGCCATGCCTGTAACCCAGTTTCCCACCCGGACCCCGACATGTTCCGTAATGATTATCAGTCTAGGAAAATACAAAAAACCTGCAGCTGTGTTTGTTTTTATCTTCAACACTGAGTCGTCAAAATGTACCCACCTGCCAAGGCGTGGGCTTGTTCCTCCGAGAGCTTCGCGGCGAACCCTCTGAACGCACTGCTGTAGCTGTAGACATGGGACTCGTGCGCCATCAACGCGCTACATATGATTAGAACAGCAGGTGTAGGCTGGATGAGCAATGTGGAGCAACGAACAAAGGATACGGTGTACTTGAAATTTTTTAAAAGCAGACGCGGAGAAGAAAGGTTCACACCTCTCCCCGAGGACGGCAGTGAGCATCTGGTGGTCTTTCTTCAATACCTCATCTCGGCTCTCACCCGTTTTATCACCCAAGTAGACGATGTACACCTGCAGGGAGGCAAGAAGGAAGCGTGACAATGTAGTGTCAACAACGACAATGTTACGTATGTAAACCGAAAGGAGAAGGGAACGACGACACGCCTCGGCGGAGAAAAAGCACAAGATTTCTGCTAGGAGCAGACCAAACCGTAGCATCCAAGCTCGTCCTACCGGCATTTCGAACACCCAGAGCAAGCAGAGAAAACAGAGTAGTGGTGGGAGGTTAGAGGGGGGAAGGAATGTGAGGAAAGGCGCGAGCTTGTAGCGTCTGAAGCAGTAAAGGGCTAAGCTTTAGTGGTTTAAATAACGGAGACACAGGGTCGGCGGCGGGCTCACAAGACTTGTCGTGCGCAGCGCATGATGCACCACCTCTTTTTCGAAGGAGAGAGTGATGGGGAGTTCGGCAAGGGGAAAAGCGAGGTGGCCTTCATGCTCGGTTTTGGGGATCTTTTTGCTAGAGAAAAGTAACAACCAACTGTAAACAATAACAATCTTGCCTCACCTCCCGGTCCCCCTTCACTTTGTCCGCCACTTTATCCCATCACAACGGGGGCGTAAAAACTAGTCAGAAAGTGGACAGGCGGGTTTGCCATTTGATATCCAGGCGCCCATTCCCTCTCCCCGCTATTTTTGGAAAGAGAGAGAACGAAGAGGCAGTAGGAAGAAACATAATTTCACTTGCTTGTAATTTTGAATCAATACCAATCAAAAGACAAGTGCTAGCACGTGTTATACAATTAAATTAATTCAATAAAAGAGAATATGCGACTAATTTTGAAAGAAACGTTAATTTATAGCATGTCATTAATAATTTATATGTACTTTCCTTCTTGAGTATGCTCTAGTTGACGACAATTTCAGTTGACTCGTTTAAATTTGTATCATGTGATTATTTAAATTACCACAATTGTTCTCTAAAAAGTATTAACTAATACTTTAAATAACATTTTAAAAACAAAATACAAACAATATTATACAGTGAAGTAGCTCGACAGCACGCGATCCCAACTGATTTGTAAGAAAAATCTCCCGATTTCATTGAACGTCTAGTAAAATTAATGTTTTCGTCAAGCTCGTGATTAGCATTATATGCATACATAACACTTTAGAATAACCCACTAAGAGATACAACAGCTCGCTGACTCCCTTCAACTCACACGCACACAAAACAAATGTAGCATTTGACAAAACGATTAGTCAACCATCGTTTGGGTGCGGTGAGATGGATCATCGTCTGATTTTATTTTGGTGATAAAATATCAATTACAAAACATTGACATCATTGCGTTAAGTGTAAAAACAAGACAAATAGACAACGGTAACCAATGTGGTGCTTGTTAACCGCGGTTAGAAACTTATGCTCGAAATATAGCATCGCTATCTAAGCAACTACCGCCGTTTTTCAAAACGAAACATTTACAACATCCATAATGAATGGGTCAATGAGCATACAAGTAAACTGTTGGAACATACACGACATTTGTTTAAACCACTTGAATCCTTTCAATTTATACGTTATCTTTATAAATTTATCAAAATACACCTACTTTTTTTTATAATTGGTACTACGTTGCAATATAATATAAGTTATATACAACTCTGTAAGAAAGAGTCAATGGTTAAAAGTCCAATAAATACCCTGCAACTTGTAACTATACATCCATACTATTTAAACACATACACAGACTAAACCAATGTGATCTAATTCTTTATTTAATTTGATATTAAAAAATATCTAAAATACGGTGTTTCTATAACATTCTACCGAAGAAATATCTCACAGATCCATATCACGGAACAAACACTTCGCTAAATGTTTACTAAATTGGTTCTTTATATCTCATCTTTATCTAATTGTGCCTTTACCGCCGTGAATGTATCACCTGTATAAAAAAAAGATTAGATACAGCACGTAGGCGGAGAGTGTATGGCCTGCATAAAAGAAATTTAAATATAGCACTTAGACGGAAAGCTCTAAACTTAGAATGCTACGTGTTGGTTAGCGGCCTTTTGTTATCGACTCAACTATCAATGGCCAGAGAATAAGTATAGAAATTAATACAAAAACAGCTGAAGCAAACTGGTTGGCAGCTGAAGCAAACAAACTGGCTGGCCGATAGAATGAAGAAAAACTACTTCATTCAAGTATCTTCTATATCCCTATAACAAAACAAGGTCGTCCAGCTTGTTAGCTCAGCAGACCTGTATGCTTATGTGCTTCGGACAATATACTACAATAAGGTACTTTTTCCTCCTGTGCTTCTGACAATATACTTCAATCAGGCCAGAGAATAAGTTACAAAATTAATACAAAACCAGCTGAAGCAAACTGGTTGGCAGCTGAACCAAACAAACTGGCTGGCCGATGAATGAAGAAAAACTACTCCATTCAAGTATATCGTCAGAAGCACAGGAGGAAATAGTACCTGATTGAAGTATATTGTCCGAAGCACAGAAGCATACAGGTCTGCTGAGCTAACAAACAGGCTGGATGACGGGATATAGATACTACTTTTGTTATCCAAGTAAAGAAGTCGACAAAAGACCGTTATTTTTGGAAACATACTATTTTCAAATTGACGCGCCCAGAAGCATATTTAGTTTGGTAGTGATACACATTGAAACAAATTAGATTAACAGCTATATAACGATCGATTTTTTATTTGTATGTACAACTTTTATAGTGCTCTTTTAATAAATGGGTGATGTAAAATATACCGATAGTTCGGTAATGGCTATATAACAGTCATCAACCGCCCAGAGCGTGTATATACATTTTTCGTATCACTCCTTGTATAACTAAATGTTTATTAAAAAAATATAGTTTTTTTAAACCTACCACTAATATGGCCTCAAAACAGTCTTCAACGGTCATTTTTTTATTTACTTTTGTGTGTTAATTTGTAATGATCCTGTACAAAATATTTTTGTGTGTATAAAATATATACCGTACAATTAATATGTGTTTTTCGACTCAAAAGTAAGCGTTGAACGTGCGATATGTATTTCTTTTCCTATTGATTTTTAGAACTCCTCGTCTTATTGAGGTTCCAAGCAAAAGGAGTATGTAGATAAAAGGGGCGGCAAAAGAACTAGAAAATACTAGGTACTCACGAATGCACCTAATGTCAATCCTATTAACTGGCATGATAATCTCAAAGAAAAGAAGAAAAATTATGAGCCGCCGCAAATAATAGTATGCAAGAGAATGCCACTATATGTACGTGGTAGCTGGCTAATCTTATTGAAATATCCACGCATGATTTACTCAAAAGTTTGGCATTGCGAAAGTGGAAAATCCTAAGCTATGGCGAGTGTCGAGGTCACAAATTTTTGTTAAGTAAAAGCACCATGTACCAATTATAGTTCAAACAAAATTTTCTTCTGTTAGAATATAACATAATGCAAAACGGGATATACGACATTTAGATGTTTGTATACGATGGCTCTTGTGACTATGTTAGGTGTCGTGATTTTTACTTGGAAAAAGCACAACATAATGGTCAACATTACGAATTTAAGGATAGTATTTAATATTCCAATGTAACATGTTATTAGCTACCGCAAACACAAATCACAAGTTAATATGCAACGATGTGTACGTACCAAGTTGTTGATCTTATTAAAAATATGGAACTTTGGTTCTATACAAAGAAAAAGAAATATGTCAACGGCCAAGTGAACTCTACAAAACTTACAATAAACATAACGATATAAGTTCAAATATGTTACATGTAACAATATAACTTTGCATCTAGTTTTCATTGGATAACAAAGAATTTTCAGGCAGTGTGTTGGACTTATTCTAGTAGGAATAACTCAGAACTGAATGCGTGGTGCATGGTTGAGTTCTCTGGGAAAAAATCCAAAATATTTTCCTCGATAAATTTTGAATGTAAATTGTCATATGTTATTGAACAATATGTATATTGGCCTTAGCTAACATGTTTTGACTTAATTTCAGAGTGAAAGAAACTACTCTTTCTTCATAGTAAATCATCTCATTGAATTATCATGCATATCATCGTCGTCGTCATCATCTAAGTCTCGGTCCCAACTAAGTTGGGGTCGGCTACATGGATCATTAGTTTCCATTCAGCTCTATCATGGGCCATATTCTGGTTGAGATGTAGAGATTCAAAATATCTCTTTATAAGCTCATCCCATGTTAATTTAGACCTTCCTCTTCTTCTATGTATTGTGTTTGACTCAATAGTATTGTTTTGTATAGGCACATTAGTCGGTCTGCGTTGCACATATCCGTACAATCTGAGTCGGCCATCACACAACTTATCCTCAATGCTCGCCACCCCCACCTTGTTCCTGATACAGTCATTTCTCAGGCGATCTTTTCTTGTCTTCCCACACATCCATCTCAGCATACGCATTTCAGCCACGTTCATCTTGTTGAGACCTTATTTTTCACCGCCCAACATTCACTCCCGTAGAGCATAGCTGGTCATATAGTTGTTCTATAAAACTTACTTTTTAACCTAAGAGGGATCTTTAGATCACATAAAACTTCAGTTGCACTCCTCCATTTCAATCATCCTGCAGTGATCTTGTGACAAACATCATTTTGAACATCCCCATCTATTTGAATAATAGAACCCAAGTAATGAAATTTATCGCATTTTGGTATATCTACTCTGACCAACTTGGCTCCATCATTCACACTACGAGATTGGCTTAAATTACAATGCATATACTCAATTTTGCTCATGCTAATCATCAATCCATTTGATTCCAATGCATTTCTTTAACGTTCAATTTTATCATTCAATCCATCTTTAGTTTCGTCAATCAAAACAATATCATCAACAAATAACATACTCCAAGGAATATCATCCTGAAAATTCTTTGTCAAAGCATCCATAACAAGAATGAACAGATATGGGCTAAGTGTGGATCCTTGGTGTACCCCAACTGTGATAGGAAAAGTTAGTGTCTCTCCTCGATGAGTCTTCACACTAGTAGTAGATCTATCATACATGTCTTTGATCAAGTCAATGTATTGGATTGGCACACCCTTTTTCTTCAAAACCATCCACAACACTTCTCTAGGTACTTGATCATAAGCCTTTTCCAAATCAATAAATACCATATGAAGATCTCTTTTGCTTTCTCTATACTTCTCCATAAGCCTCCTAATCAGAAAAATAGCATCTGTTGTTGATCTTCCAGGCATGAAACCAAATTGGTTGTTTGATATCTATGTTATAGATCTGAGCCTCTGGCCAATAATCCTCTCCCAAAGCTACATTGTGTGACTCATCAACTTGATACCTCTGTAGGTTGTGCAGCATTGAACATCACCTTTGTTCTTGTAGATAGGGACTATAATACTATTTCTCCACTCATCCGACATCTTCTTGGTCTTCATGATCTTGTTATAGAACTTTGTTTACCACACAACTCCTTCACCCCCTTACTCTTTCATACATCAATGGGAATACCATCTAATCTGCATGCCTTTCTCATTTTCATCTTTTTTAAAGAATTCTAGACCTCAAATGGTGAAACTCGTCGTGTGTAAATGATATCTCTTGTATTCATGTCACACGAGTTTCTAACATTATTTGCAGTATCTCCATTGGAAAGCTTATGGAAGTAATTTCTGCACTGGTTCTTGATATCATCGTCCTTCACCAACACTCTGCCGTCATTCTTAATGCATTTCACTTGACTCTAGTCTCTTCCTTTCTTTTCTCTTATATGAACCATTTTATATATATCTTTTCCCCCTCTCTTGTGTCCAACTTCTAATAAATATCAATGTCATAGAAAGAGTGACAAAGTTTTATGGATGGCTGTCAACCTACCACCAACCCACCTCTTTTACCCGGGCTTGGGACCGGCTACATTGAATTATCATGGATATACTAATATAATAAAGTAATTGAATCACCCAATGTGGAATAATATTCATTTATGAGTGCACCACATAGACAGTAGTATTGTTAGATGGGATATATGCATGTAGTTTAATAAAGACCAATGATAGTTTTGGTTGGACGTCGATGATATTTTTCTTAATACAACATATGTCCATAGTCCAAATATGCACCAACTAAGAGAACTACTAAAAATATAAGAAAAAATCTACACAATTTACATGCTACCCCACTCCCACACCCACTCCTTAGGTGGGAAAAATGTGCATCCTTAGCAAAAAAAAGTGGATGGATTTTTTAGGAGATAAATACAAGAACATTAAAGCTAAAGAGAGAGAAAATTATTTATTCATAATATCCAATCTGTAATGTATTTTTGCCAAAATAAAAGGTATTAGAATTTTTTTAAATCAACAAGATTAATGTTGATATATTATGAAAAATAATAATATGGAAGAAGTATACAAATTTGTGAAGGTACAATATCTAAAAACATGGGTATTGTACCCCAAACTATTAGATTTCTTGTATAAAATCATTTACAAAACATAAGTATTATAACCCAAAATACATGTTTTACCTAAAATATGAATATTTTACTTAAAATATATATTTACCCTAAAATACATGTATTTACCCTCTTATTTATTGTTGGGCCTAGCAATGTGGGCCTGTAACTCGAGTGGGGGCATTAAAGTGAATATGATAAGAACATTGAGTATGTTAAAAACATTGATAATGGATCTAAAGAGGCCCGCAATTAAATTAGTTCCAGTTCCCATCTTTGAATGGAGAACGGCTAGTGTATCGTATGCTATGTTAGTCGGACTGGATTATAAACCCTCTTATTTATCTACCATAGTACATTACCATTATTTTTTAGTACGGTATGAATGTTTATTTCTCTCACCTGTTTTTCCTACTTCTCTAATATTGTACTAAAAACATTCCTACATTACCCGACATGTATAGTGTAGATGGTTGAGCATGGTAGGTCCTCCTCGGGGGACTCAGGTTCGAACCTCCCACTGTGCACAGTATTTACCACCCTTATAGTCATTCTGGGCTCTGGCATGCTCTTTGAGGGAGGAGGGAGACTAATGTCTCTTCTAACTAAAAAAACATTCAGACATTACAAAAAAGGAGGGAAGCATAAAAAAAAGAGAGGAGAGAAGTAGGAAGAGAAAAAAACATTAGTATTGTACTAAAAATATGTGTACATTACGAAAAATGAGGAAAGAAGTATAAAAAAGAGGGGAGAGGAGTACGAAAGAGACAAAAGATAAGTAAACATTAGTAATGTACTAAAAATATTCATACAATATGAAGCAAGAGGAAAGAAGTATAAATATAAGATAGGAGAGAAGTAGGAAAGAGAGAGGAGAGAAGTAAGCACTAGTACTTCAGTAGAAAAATATACATAGAGAACGAGAGAGAAGAGAAATATATTTCTCTCATATTATTCTTTTTCCAAGGCATGTCAACAATACTCTTGTTGCAAAGTATTTTTATAATGAACCTAGTATTTTTATTTTAGCAGAAAAATCATTAAGATTTGAAAGTTAAAAATAATATATTTTTTTCTTTATTTTAATTTGATGGAATGTATTTCTCTCTCCTAGAAGATATAGTAGAGTTAATAGGATAGACTCCTCTACCTTTTCTACAGCAACTGTATTTTTCTCTTTTTTTACTCTCTTTTTTCTCTTTCCTCATAACCACTCCCATCAATATAATATAAGTGAGTTATTTTGCACAACAAACAACAACTCCCGATGAGCGGGTGGGGGACGGGGATGAGGATGGGTGTGTGTAGTCTAAATCAAAATATAATGATAAAAGATGTGAAATGTTGAACATGATGACATGCATTCCACAATTGTAATTTTAGTCAAAAATCAGAAATTGTGTACAATTATGATGATTGTGCATGCCATCGAGAACATTTGTTCAATAAAGAAAGCATAATGACGACCATGCCAGCTTTATTTAAATAATGACAATTTAATAAATTTTAGTTTTCCTTTTCATGGCCAGTATAAGTTGTTGAACGGGTAGGGCACCTATATTAGATTTATAAGACATTGTACAACCTCCACGTTGTATATAATATTCACTGGCATCGTAGGGAATGTGCCCACCCCGTATCTATGTATGGCTCCACCAGTGGAGCCTATGGTGTCCCTAATCCAAACCATGGTGGTGGAGTCTATGTTGGTCTTTTCTCAAATACTGGCATACATGGACCTACAGTTGGGTTAGATCGTGGCTGAAAGGAACATGATGAACATCACTTCATCTAAACCTGCTTTCAAACTGAGAGTCCACTATCATCTTCTCAAAATTAGGAGCCAAATGTAATAGAAGTTGTTCTACCCTAACTTGAAAAGTGAGTGGAGCGAGGAAAAAATGCAGGAAAGGAAAGAGAGAGAAACTTATTTTACTTATAACTTTTGATCAATAATGAAATATTTTTAAATAAAATAAAAATCATTATATTTCTTACAAAAAATCATTTAAATAAGACTAACATCGACATATTTTTGGAAAAAAACACAAAATGTAAAAGTAAGTATTGTATGTTATGGATGCTACGAACTTTTTATTAACGCACTGCTCTAGAGCAGGCCTCTTGTTACACTCGGTCTCTGGTTCATGACTACCTCGACGTGACATGAGTGTGAAAGAGGTTCAAGAATCAGATAAAATCAAAACTCGACTACAACTATCACATTTTAAATATTCAAAATCTAACAAGAATCACCAGTACACATAATTTATTTTGAAACCAAGATTGAAAATAAGGGTAGAGTGTTTGAAATGCATGTTCATTTCATGTATTAGACATGTCATCACTAGTACACAAACTACCTCTAGCGTCAGTTAAAATGAACTTATAACATCGGTTTCAAATCTACATCTAAGTGGGCGACACTAGAATCATAGGTCTAAGACGCCAGTTCCAAGGGGCAAATCGATGATGGAGATCCAACCTTATTTGCTAAGATAAAAGAAACCGACGCATGTAAGATTCTTAGTCATCAGTTGTAGAGCAAGCACCAACGTCGTGTGTCCATACCAAGTCACATTTGTAAATAAAAAAGGTTTCTTTGTCGTTGGTTTCAAAAAGAAACTGACACCTATTCTACATCATAGTTGTCGGTTACATAAGTTAAACTTGACGATTAAGATATATAGTGATGGTCTACTATGTCCATGTTGCCCAGAACGGTCGAGTTGTCCGGCACGGTCATTTTGGTTTTAGTCCTATAATTTTGGTTTTACGCCCAAAATCGATGGCAAAGACCTTCTCTGTCAGTTTTTTTGGAACAATTGATGACTAAGTTTTATTTTTTCTAAATAGTGGTTAGCAAGATGCAGAACCTGCAGTTAATAACATCATGTGAGTTTTGCTTAACAACAAGCCAACAAACCTACAAAACCTACAATAACAAAAATAATACACCCACATACAAGATCCATTCTCCAATTCTATTTTCATTACATGTGCAAATATAATTCTATGCATCCATATTTACATTCATACACATATGCACCAATTCCATTCTCATGACATGTAGAAATACAATTCTCATTCTATTCATTTATCTTCACATTCACACACATGTATATAGATCATCATTCACATATGTACTAATAATTTACTTGCATCAGATTTTGAAGTTGCAAGAAATCATAAGCACAACATGTATATAGAAATAATGACATCAACGTTAAAAAACTCAATCTTTATCTCAATCAAATTTAAAATTCACATCCTTAACGAAGGCTAGTGCCCATTATTCTCGTATCTCATCTAGTTGTGTTTTCGTCCACGGATTTTTCCACTGTAAACACCTGTAAAGAGTATGACATATATAATTAAAAAGTTTGATATTTTCATATTATCAAATGAGACTATATTTACTTATGATAAAGACAAGTATATATATATATATATATATATATATATATATATATCATTTTCTATGCAGTTGATGTCTAGTGTCCCATATCTGACAATAATATCCATATACTACATCACGTAATATCTGCATGCCCAAATATTTTCTTGTACATGACACTATAAATTTCAACATACAAAATGTTAATAAATAAAAGTAAGCATAGTTGGCATGAATATGCATTCGAGTCAGAAAATTATATCAACATTCTCCCAACTTATCACTTTCTTTTTCTTGACCACCTTTCCTCTAACCTTTTTAAAATCTTTTATATCCCTATACATTATTGTAACATATTGAATTGTATTGATAAATAGTCATGTAATAATATATATTATTAGATATAAATATAAAAATTTACTCACGTGAATAATGCATTTTTCAATTTGTGTCCCCCACTGTCTACTTCGTCACCCTTAGGATCTAGGTAATACATAGTTAGCATTGCGAGGACAACAACCAACAACATCTAATGGTTATTCCTGAGTAAAAAGAAGGCAAACAAAATAAAACACAAAATCTACAATGAAATGTAATTCTTGAGTCAAAATTATAAGGAAAGTAAATAAACTTACTCAACATTGTACGGAGCTAACATCATGCTCTTTTTTGCTTTACTAAAATATTTAAATATGATAGAGTAGTATTTCATAAAAAATATATGATCTTTAAATATCACTTTAAATATTTAAATATCACTTTCTTTTTAAATATTTAAATATCACTTTCTTTTTCTTGACCACCTTTCCTCTTACCTTTTTAAAATCTTTTATATCCCTATACATTATTGTAACATATTGAATTGTATTGATAAATAGTATTTCATAAAAAATACATGATCTTTAAATATTTAAATATCACTTTCTTTTTCTTGACCACCTTTCCTCTAACCTTTTTAAAATCTTTTATATCCCTATACATTATTGTAACATATTGAATTGTATTGATAAACATTCATGTAATAATATATATTATTAGATATAAATATAAAAATTTACTCACGTGAATAATGCATTTTTCAATTTGTGTCCCCCACTGTCTACTTCGTCACCCTTAGGATCTAGGTAATACATAGTTAGCATTGCGAGGACAACAATCAAAAACATCTAATGGTTATTCCTGAGTAAAAAGAAGGCAAACAAAATAAAACACAAAATCTACAATGAAATGTAATTCTTGAGTCAAAATTATAAGGAAAGTAAGTAAACTTACTCAACATTGTACAGAGCTAACATCATGCTCTTTTTTGCTTTACTAAAATATTTAAATATGATAGAGTAGTATTTCATAAAAAATATATGATCTTTAGCTACACGGCTAATCAATGATGGAAGTAGAAATAAAACTCAAAATCCACAATGAAATATAATTCTTGAGTCAAAATTATAAGAAAAGTAAGTAAACTTACTCAACACTGTACGGAGCTAACATGCTCTTTTCACTTTACCAAAATATTTAAATGTGATAGAGCAGTATTCAGTAACAGATATAGGGTCTTTAACTACACAGATAATCAATGATGGAACTAGAAATGCCACATGGGATAGTGTGAACTCTGTACAGACCCTATGTAAGTGGTTGCAAAACATATAACATGTATGCATTAATATATAAGAAAATAGAACAACATATATAAAATGAGATATTTATCTACATAATATCTCACTACATCCAAAGTTCTATCACATATGTATTCAATCATGCATAAGTAGACATCTCCAAAAAATCCTGCAAAAATATACTAGTATCATGAGGTTGACCTACAACGTCCTCCTTAATATGGGACATCATAGGCGACCCATCTTTAAAGTTGTCTATCCATATTGTCATACCCCTACAATGAGGACCTAACAAGTCGAATATGTCATGTGCAAGCCAACCAAGTATTTAAGGAGGTGGAGGTGTAGGATGAGCTATAGAGGGTTTCTTAGGCGTTGTTTGTATATTATCATTTGAGAAAAAATTACACTTATTCCAGCATGCCTTTTGGGTTTGAATAGAATATATAGTTTTATTTCTCAAATTAAGTAGGTGATGTGTCCCCGCCCCCACGTCGGGCAACCAAGCATGCCCCCCTTTGTTTTATTACTAAACAGGGAATGGAATGAAGAAGAGAAATCGACTAAAGAAACAAACACAAACCAGCAAGATCAAGCACCTAAGACTTTTCCTTCCCCGAGCCTAATCAAAGGAGCTGAGAGCCAAGCCTAACCGAAATGCGAGCTTGTTCAATAGCCATAGCCATGTGCCTTTATGCACTTCTTTTCACTGATGGATAGGCGGGGATCGGAGGGAAGAGTGAATCAGCAATCTTAGTGTCTCCTCTCTCTTTTTCCTAAGATTGAAGTATGAACTCCTTATTCCAATCCGGAAACCGGACAGCCTCATCCGCATGCTTTAAGGCCAGCCTAATTGAATTTATAGAAATATAAGAGGGGGGCTTTGTTTGTGCAATCGTCGCGAGCCCTCTCCTCTCTCTGGCGAACCTGCGAAATCTTTCTATGGATTGCTTTTTTCGCCTCTTTCGCCGTCAAAGTGTCTATGGTACCAGTTCATATTTGGTTACCTGAAGCCCATTTGGAGGCACCTACGGCTGGATCTATCATCTTGGCAGGAATTCCTGCCCATCATTCCCGTGAGAAGACCCATGGTTCACACTCGCTTCCAAATCTTCCTCTGCATGTAAGACCATATTCGAAAGAAAGGGTCCGGCCCCGGTAGCGAGCACGACTCTAAGAGCCCAACCAATGGCTAAGGCCAGAGGGATATCCATTCCTATCCCAAGTATATCTCCCCAAGAGCTCCATCTAGTAGGTCCATGTCACCATGTCAAGTCTTCCAATTCCTACACCTAGGGTTGGAAGCATATTGCACCAGAGAAGAAAAAATGGAACTTTTCAGCTTAAACACCAATATGTGTATATTAATAGGAAATTAAGCGACATTATGAAATAAGGATGTCAAATATAACAAGACTTCCAATAGAAGAGGAAAGGTATTATCCAGGTGGATACAAAGAGAATATGAATTGCAATGAGATGATAAATAAGAGTAAGGCATCCATGTATTTTACTTGTGACAATACTATAAAAATATAAACATGTTGGTAGGAAATAACACATATACCATAAATACGGGGGGCAAGAACATATACACATCTTATTTGTGCATGATAGGATACAAATCTGCTCTTATAATATCACTTGCAGGGATTATCACTTGTGTGTTATCAAGTTTGGGAATTTACGCATCCACAACGAAATCGACATATTTTATTATGCTAGTAGTCACCATATGATGCATAACAAAAGAAGTACGCAAGTCTAAATAAAAATGTGAGGGATGAGAACATCCATCGGTTATCATGTGGGGTCAAAGGACCCATAAGAAAATATCCAACAATTTCCATAAATAAGATGCATAAGAGTCCACATTTAATTCAATATCTTAAATGGAGGGTTCCACAAGGGATAAGAAGAAAAAGATGCAAATTAGAATCCAATAAGAATATACAAAAATAAGATATCAGAATCAACATAGAATCTTTCACAAGAAAAATTTTCAAAAAGAGAGAAATTGTGTCGGCTAATTTGTCCATAGGACCAAGAGAGAGAGGGGAAATAGGTGATTTCCCAATAAGAATAATATAGAATGCAACATACCTCGCATGAATTCTACGTAAATCAGTGGTCAAAACCTAATTTCATCTCATACTACAAGCAACCTATTAAAGGCATATATGAAATTAGGGGTAGGTTTGCATTAATTACATGAACCCTAAAATTTCCTTTTTATTATTAATAAATTAGGTTATCAAAATCATATCATGGTGTAGCTTATCATTTCCCAAATTCATATCATAATTTATTTTATTTTTCTACTTATAAATAATTAGATATATCTAGACATTTTATCTAACTAATAAAATCCATAAAAATAGTATATTTCTTATATTGAAATCAGGCGATAAAACCAATATCATTTGATAGCTTTTCATTTCCTGAGTCCAAAATATATTTTATTATATTTTCTGACCTATAGATTAACTACTATGATCTTTGAAAAAATATCCAATCAGGAACTTCCGTAAAGCCACATGTATGATATTATATATTTTTTGAAAGCATATCTGAGATGGCTCAATAAGGGTTTGCCACTTGGCCCGATCCTACAACTAACCTGGAACTCAGCATAATATGATCAAACCAAAAGAGGACAATGAAATGATGTAACTGCCCTTATATATGAGACAGAATGAAAAAACAAATTAGGACTAAGAATATAATAGTCCAGGCTATCATCTTTTATGTTGAAAAATATTACCCAGGAGGAGGAAACAAAAGGAAGGGACATCAACAAAAATTGAGTATGTGTAGTAAATAACAACTAGGCACTACTTTAGAAAGTTCAAAAGAAGAGTATTCGAATAAGGTATGATCAAGAGAAATATCAGGTCAAGAGATGAGGCATGTCCAAACTAAAGAATAACAAGTAGGGAGTCTTGTCTTTTAAAATTTTCCATTAACAATATCAAAACATAAATTGTGTATGAAACAAACAAAGGCTAAAATTATTCCAAGTTGGGCTGAGACACCATAGGATCATCAGCCTAAAAATAAATATATATTGGGTAGAGTTCGCATACCCTGGGCGGAGATAGCACACCCCTGTAAATAATAGGTGGAGATAGCACACTCTGGGCAGAGATAGCACGCCCCTATATATATGGTTGTACACATGTACTAATATAAGAAATAAAGTTAGTCTAATCATACACATAAATATGGAAAGGTAAGTATAAGTTTAGTCAATATGATATAACAAGGATGAGAGAATACCAAATATATCATATGAGATCACAGGACCCATAAGTAATATCCAAGAAAAATATGAATTTCATAAGGATGAAAAAGTGAATATCAACTTATGCCTCATGTGGGAAATAATATTTGGTCATAGTAGCAATGCCTAGATAATAGAAAAGATGCACATTCCTCAAAAAGAGTTTACATAAGTCCAAAGTCAGTCCTAGGTCCAAGCCTAGGTCTCCAAACACCTATTAAACAAGTTATATAGAATTAGGATTAGATTCACATTAATTACTAAAATTCACATTTTTATTATTATCAGATTAGGTTATGAAAACTATTCCAATTGTAGATTACATTTTCTTGAGTTCATATTATATTTTACTTTATTTTTCTGACATATATTATTAGTTATCAATTCTAGAAAATCTAACCAATTATATAGATCCATAAAATTCATGTATCTTTTAGATTGGAATTAAGAAATGAAATGGTTATAATTGGATATATTATAATTTTGTTAGTCCAAAACACATTTTATTTTATTTTTAAATTATTCTAAATTTCAAGAAATTTGACCAATCAAAAAATAGGAAATATCCACGTGAGTATAAAAAATCACCACTAGGTGGGTCTAGATGATGTGGCCCTATAGAAACTGCCCATCTGGATCATGCCTCAAGAGAACCCAATGTGAGGCCATAACTAAAACAAAAGACAAAAAGACTAAAGAGCCCTTATCAAGGCATGACAAATAGAAATGAACCGAGGAGAAAATTTGTAAACATGACACAAGATAAGACTTTCATCGTCTTCGACCCACTCAAATACACAATAAACTTTAGCTAAGCTTTAAGGCGAGAGACCAATCTCTAGGCCCATCCCAAAAAAATACCATGGAGGCATCCTACATCTTGTTGATGCTCTACTGGTCTTGGTGAGCCCAGAGGACACTTGTAAGACAACCAAAAACCACTGCCACGATTTCCTCCATGGCCGGAAAAAAGCAATAGGAGAGGGACAAGAAAAATAAGTAAACATGGTAAAACAAACCAATGTCGATGAGCGTAAACTTTGTGGAATTATGGTCAGGCTGACGGTGGCTAAAATGTCGAAGGAGGCGATCAATCGTCAATATTAGTCCTAGGGGTTACATAGAAGCGAGAGAAGGGGGGGTGTGGAACTAATCATTAAATAGGCCAATTGAGTAGCAAGAAAGCTTTGTGCTAGTCCCAGGAAAGATTCTATGTTGTTCTCCAGGCTTTCACTTTGTTGATAGTGCCACCTTGAACCCCACACAACACCCAGAGGTAGATGGAGTACAGAGAGGTTAGGCGGGAATGTTTAGGTTGAACGAAGGGATGAGAAATATTTTTGGGGGTCACATAAATGTGGAGGAGGAGTTTTCTAGAGGTATGAACCCTGGGATCGATAGGAATCAAAAGAAGAGGAAAAATAGAGAGAAAATATAGGAAAGGGAGCATTGCCCAATGCTAGAGAGATCTGGGCATTAAATCCTAGGAAACCTAGGATGGAAATGTGCAAAATTTCTTAAGAAAAGTTTTGGCAAAGAAATTGTGAGAAAAGATCAAGTATCGAGGGAGAAAATTGGTGATAAGATCATAACATAGAAGCGCGAGGAGAGAAAGGAAACTTTGACGAAAAACAAAAGGTAGGAGAAAAGGAACAAATTGCTCGATCCAGATCTGACAATATCAAAAGACCTCCACATTTGGCAAGGCAAGGAAGCCAGTGTGACATATAGAACATGTAATTTGAATGTGTGTTACATACATAATTGAGGAACTTTAGGACCATAATATATTAATTAATAAATGGATATTAAGCATCTTAAAGTGTATTTCCTTTCCTATTTTGTTTGGGGGTTCAAACATTGCCCAAAAGAAACTGAATTTAACACCTAGACTACATAGGACATAAAGAATCTGATTTTTGCATTTTTTTTTCTTTTGGGTTATTAACCATTTTATTTGATATCTTTATCCTTAAGTTATATTCTCTCTTAAATATAACTAGGATAGACAATATTGTTCAATTAATGTGAAAGCTCACACAGACTAGTTATGGTAAGTGGATTTTAAATTAGGGGTTTATTTCCACTTTTACAGAAATTTAGTAATTTGTTTAACACTTTAGTTTTTTTTCATATTTTCTTATCTAAATAAAATTAGGATAGTTATTATTGTCAAAATAATGTAAAACTTGGACGCAGGCTAATTGGGACATAAGGAACACGAATTTCACATTAGATTTGGGTTTTGGAGTTTCTTTTCTTGATTTAAAATAAAATTAGGATTTATGCTCTTCATTATTATATTTATTGTATTAAGAAACCATTATTACCAATACCCATTAGTTTGCATCCTATTATCTTCACATTGTTGTCAGTAGAGTTACCATATAGTATTATGAATGGAATTCCATAGTTTACTTATTTATCATATTAAGATCATTAATCAAATATTTATTTAAATAGTGGAACATTATCCATATTGATGGACATGGAAATACCAATTATTCTCTTGAATTGTGTATTAAACATATTATTATTCTTATTCAATATATTTTATATATTATGTACACATTATTTAGCAATGGAAGCATTTGTGACATATTTGATGAATTTATTTACATGTTAGCACATGATTAAATTATTATGTTAATATGGGATGTTGATTATAGAACCCAATGTTACTTTATATTTTATATGCATTATCATTATTCATTAGGGTAAGATTTTATCCTTGTTTGGTCAAACATAAGGAACCAATCTCACTAGCCTTCTAATTATGGAATAGGGTCATATTCTAGGTTATGGTTCATTACAAAAATCCAATCTTGTATCCTTCAATCGAAAACAACTAGAGATCAGGTGATAACCCTATCATCTTCTACACTCAAATATGAATCAAAGGAACCCAAAAAGGGTTAGCAAGACATAAGGGAGCTCTTGAAGATCATTCTACCATGACTGGAAGGAAAACTAGAAACCAAGTCGAGTAGAAGTGAGATAGAGTCAGCTCAATCGAGTAGAAGTGAGATAGAGTCAGCTCAAACCTTAAAGGTAGGTCATGTAGAGACACTGAAAAGGCTTGTGAGGTTCAAGCGGATCAAAAGACAAA
Organism: Alisma plantago-aquatica; assembly: GCA_963693085.1. Taxonomy (NCBI): domain Eukaryota; kingdom Viridiplantae; phylum Streptophyta; class Magnoliopsida; order Alismatales; family Alismataceae; genus Alisma; species Alisma plantago-aquatica. The sequence goes on from OY856409.1 coordinate 811,414,727, forward strand.
AACAACATGGCTACTCAATGCTAGACATCTAATTATTAATCTTGGTGACATAAAATAAAAGGAAGAAATAGAATAAGAGGAGAATGTTAAATTAAGAAAAGTTTGAAATTTTGAAACAAGAACAAGCTCTATTGGGGTGTAGGGAAGAAGTTTTTTCATCTCAAACACGATCGTTATGGAGAGGGACTTAGTAGTGAACTGGTTCTCATCGATGACATTAGATGGGATTTAGGTAATCGTCCTAGAGTCAGAGGGGGCAAGAACAACACCAAGGAATGTCTCTTGGTGATTTCATGAAGATCTGGGACTAGTTTTTTGTGGGTCTGATGATGCATGCATGCTGGAAGACTGAAAAGGAGAGAAGAATAGGGGAAGGACAAAGGAAGGTAGGAAGTGGGGTGAATCACGCCATGGAGCCCTCGAAACCCTAAGTTATATATTTCCATTGGGCTTGGGTTGAGTCGAGGAAGGTAGGGGAGAATGAATCAGAAGGAAAAGTGGGGAGTTGAGAAAGAAATTTGGGAAAGAAAATCGGGAGAAACTAGTTTCTATTTGCGAGAAGAAGGAAAAAATGAAGGTCGGAGAGAAAGTCGAAACCACACAATAAAAAATCAAATGGTCACTATTTGACTTGGTAAAAATCTAAGATGGAAAACACACCTGACAAATCAATGTGTGTGATGCACATTAAACCATGAAATAAAGGGAAGCCATGATTTTATTTGTGTGACAAATAAAATCAAAGACTATAGCACATTGGGTTATTAATTCATTTAATCCACATTTTAGGGGGGGGCTACTTATTATAGTTTCTTTTGCTATTTTACTTGAGGGTCCAAACAACATTTAATTAAAGCTAAATTTTACAAGTAGACTAGATGGGACATAGAATCTGAATATAAAATTAGTATCCTCTTTTGAAGTCATTTAATATATTATTTAATACTTTTGGCCTCCTTTGATACTTTCTTTTCTAAATGAAATTAGGATTAGTTATTATAGTTCAAATGAATTGAAACTTGTCACCTAAGATAATTGAGACCCAAGGAACACATATTCACCTTTATATTTTCATTTTGGAGTTTCCTTGTGTGAGTTGTAACATAATAATCATTTTAGGCTCATTACCATTATATTATTCTAACATTACAATGTTATCATCATTATTTATTATTTAGAATTTAGTTATCTTCATGTTGTTACCAAAAGAGATATCTTATATTATTATGATTGAGATTCCATATTTTACTTATTTAAAATATTTAGTCCATTGATTCCTCTTTCACTTAGATGATTGCACATAAAAATTCCAATTTTTATTTTAATACATGTATTAAGAACATTATCCTCTTATTTAGCCATTTGTGAATGTGACATATTTCATGGATTTATCTACATGTTAGCTTTTTAGATTATTAAGTCATTATGGGTGAATTATTCCCACATAATATGATATATGAACAATGTTATTAATTAAGGCATAAATTTATCCTTGTTTGGCTAAATCTAGGGAACCAAACTTATTAACCTTGTTATTGAGGAATAGGATATGATCCTAGGTTTTGTTATGTTGTAAGAACCATAGTTTATGTAAAAATTATGGTTTCCATTCTTTTCACATGCAAAATTTCTAAGAGGTAGCACAATATTCTCTCCTAATTTAACTTGATTGTTGAGGATTGTTTGGTATCAATCTGAAGATTAGTTAGGGTTAATAAACATTTGAAGTTTCCAGAACAATCCTTTGTGGTTGCTACAGTGAAAAGAACATATTTGGGCCCATACCAACTTATCATGTAGTTAGTTGATTAAATAGTTTATATACTACTTTTGATAGTGTAAGGCTCATGTCCATGGTGTCACATCAAACATTTATATGTCGCTTGATTCAGTCACTAGTCAAAAGAACTAGAGGATTGTTTCTGATTGCTACATTTAATAAACCCATATTTTGATGTTGAGCTAACCATTTCCATATTATTGTGTATAATGAATAAATTAATATATTTGGAATTATTAAACACACTCAGTGTACTCAACATGTTAAATTCTGGTTGAGAATTCAACATGCAATAAGATCAAGTTAATTAGATATTGATGAATACCTCTTTAGATCTTTTATGTAATTCATTCCTTGTATGTAATGCCTCAAATTAATATTAACGTGTAGCTATTGAGATGATAAAACAACAATGCACTCACCTATCTAGAGACACTTTTTCTCATAGAAATATCAAGTGACAACATTAAACTTAGGGTTTTTAATTTGTCATTGGGTGAGTTTCATTCTTGAAATTTCAGCCAATAGATTGATCACACTTTGTGAAAATCCACTTTAGATAGTAGATATCAACTCATGGACTCCCCATGAAATATACAATCAACCATTAAATTGACCATGGCCAAATAGTAGTGTTGCCTAGAATTCCTCAAGACAAATGCAATAAGTGATGTTTGAAATTTATGATTGGATATACAATCAGACAAAATTCCCCAAGAAAGTTCTAGATGAATGTGTATTCTTAAGACACAAAAGATAAGTCATCATCTAGATTTTGAAATCTATTCAAATATCTTATTGAGATTACTTTTCAAAAGTGTAGAAGTAGCCATTTTTTAAGAGAAACGAGTAAAAATGGATATGTTGGATTTTTGCCTACTCATTGAGAAATGGATAGAATCTATCCTAATATCTTTGTTGTCTAGTAGGCATTCTAAAGAATTTATAGAAGTTTTTTGGGATATTCCAAATGTTACAAAAGTATTTAACATGTTACAAAATTGAGAATCATTTGCTTAACAATCCTCTCCCAAATCTTCATAGTGTGACTCATCAACCAGATACCTCTATAGCATATGAAGTTGTGAACATATCATTTATTCTTTTAGATCAGAACTATAATACTATTTCTCCACTCATCCCACATCTTCTTTGTCTTCATATTATTGTTAAAGAAATTCATTAACCACATAACTCCTTCACCCCCCCCATTCTCTTATAAACATCAATGTGAATACCATGAGGATCACATGCCTTTTTCTTTTTCATCATTTTTAAAACATTCTTGACCTCAAAGTTGTATATTGTTGAATAATCTAGGATCAATGGACCATTAGTACAAATCCCCAAACAAAACCCCAACATAAAACTAGCAATCATAAAATTTGAGTTGAAAATTTTCAATTAAAATGATCCACATAGAGATCCAATTATGAGTACCATAAAAACATTGCAATTTGGCATATAAAAGTGTACTACCACACATTTGAATCATTCCACAAGTAGGCATGATAAAGAAAAATTAAAACCTCTCTTTATTCATTCCATCAGAAGGATTATAAGAAGATTCATATCCCTGGATCTACAACTATATAATATGTCAAGATCCATTTACAACTCAATATCATAAGGAAACTACCTGGTAAAACAACCTATTAGGTATCAAGTACTACCCAACAAATCACTCATGAAAGAGAGATTACAGGAATACTCTAGAGTTAACTATAATATCTCTTATTAAACCTTGATCATCACATCCTTTCTGATGCACCATCATACTTAAAAGATATAAATAACCACTGGGTTGAGATATGAGTCCCTGTAATAAGATATAACAACTTATAACAAAGTATGCTTATAGAAGGAGAAGGTTAAAAAATTATATTCAACAATGCAATTTGTTAAACAAGAAGCAAATACAATATTGAAAATATGTCAAAGCAATTACATACATAAGGATGTACTTATGGCTGAAGTCAGGGGATAAGAACAATAAGCTTTTCTACAACTCTTTGAAGACTAGAAAATAGATAAATGATTTCCACTCATTGGAGATTTATGATTCCCAAAGTAATGATGTTGTTAGCATTCACAACCACATTGTTGAGTTGTACTCTATTCTCTTTAACAAAAAAACATAATATCTTACATGTTTGTCAAGATGAATGGAAGCTCTTGGTTCTTAATACAAGTCAGTTGAAAATCTTGAGTGATAGAGTCACAAGGCTAGAGATTTATGATGTGATCAAGAAAGATGATAGGGATAAATCCCCATGGCCTGATGGCTTCAACATGCATTTTTAAAAACTTCCTGGCACATCATAGGTGATGATGTTTCCAAAGTTATTCTTGATTTCAAAAAAAATTGTTAAAGGTTAACAAAATCTTCATTACTCTTTTCCCTAAGACAAAGGATACCTAGTGAAAGGCCGAAGTTCATTTCCATTATGCAATTTTATTCAAAAACAATTGTCGTAAATTTTGGAAAAAGGCTTAAAAGAATTCTACATAAGCTTCTTGACATCAACTAGAATGCTTTTAACAAAGTCCTTCATATCAAGGATTACAATCTTATCTCTAATGAATTACTTCATGATTTTAATGAAGTAAATGCTAGTGTTAAACTGTGCGTCAAGGCTGACATTACCAAATCATATGATTCATCTAGATGGGATTTCCTCTTGATGCGTGTTAACAAAATGTGTTTCACTTATTTATGGAAGAATTGGATTTATTCTTAACTCTATATGATATCAGGCGTGTATTAATGGTGAGACTTCTAAACATTTTATCCCCTTTAATGGTTTAAGGCATGGAGACCCCCTTGCTTCCCTCCTTTTTGTTATTGGCATGCAAGGTTTCTATGTATTATCAATCACTATGTGGAAGAATACAAGTTTATCCCTCGTAAGACCTCTAATAATATGCACATTTCTCATATCACTTCTGTTTATGATCTTATGGTATTCATAAAGGATACTAAGGAAAATGTTAGATTCCTCTTTTAAGTTATTGATCAATTTGGTGAAATTTCTTGTCCTTATATTAATCATGACAAGTGTTGTGTTTCTGGGCAAAAAAATATGTTAAGAATGATAATTGTGGATCTGTTAATGTGGAAGAAGGTGACTTATTAGTCAGATACCTTGGTATCTCCCTCTTTTGTGATAGACTCACTAAAAATGTGTTCCATCAAATGATTAATAAACTTAAGCCAAAGTTGGAAGGGTGGGAGGCTAGAATGTTATCTTAACTGGTAGAATTCATCTTATTTGTTTTGCTCTATATTCTATTTTTAGTTTTGGATTACTTCTTTTCCATTGCCAACTAATTCCAGTAATGAAGTAATTAAGATATCAGAGCCATTCTGTGGGGTAACAATCCTGATGACGCACACCTCCATCTAGCATCATGGGATAATGTGTATAGGACAAAGAAAGGAGGTCTTCATATTAGAAATGCTACAGGTCTAGGTGATGGTGGTCAAGTGGTTAACTTTTGGAACCTTTCTGAAAAGAAAGAGTGTCTTTGGGTTAAATGGATGCATTAAGTACTTTAAAAATGTGGATTCTATCTAGAAAGGGTCTGATTGTCCTAATTATTCATGGATGTGGAACCATCTAATGGAAGCAACGGATCTCATTCTTGGTCATACTGAATTTGATGTTGGTGATGGCTCGAGAATCCTTCTCTAGAGAGATCCTTGGCTTAGTGATAAAAAAATTATGTATGACATTGTTGATATCTCTCTCTACTTTAAGTTGAGTAAAGGGAAGTTTTTCCTCCTGAATTATATTATAAGAAATAAGCAATTTGATCTCCTTATAACAAAAGGATTACCCCTATAATAGATTTTTTGCATAGTAGTTACACACCCAAAGGAGATTTTGATAGTATTACTTGTAATGGCAAAGAAAACATCAATCTAAAGTCTATCTAATAGTTGGTCAAATATAGTTTTCATAAGATGGATTGGTTTAAATGGGTCTAGAAACTAGGGACTCCTAAAAGATTCAAGATTCATTCTTAGAAACTCTTCTTGATTGCTTTCCAACTAATAATAATCTTCATTCTAGTGGAATGTGTTTTCCTCCTTATTGCTTGCTTTATAGATATAATGGTGAATCGAGCCATCACCTTTATTGTAAGCTTGTTGATATTTGGGCTATGGACCAAAATCTAACCTTATCAATAAGGTTCCAAGTAATCTATAAGAGTTGTTGATTGTAAATATTAAGAGGGAGTATGTTTACAGCAGTACAGTTCTTCTTCACATAGGGAAGCTTAGTGAACAAACCATTTTTAGGTGTGTGTGTGTGTTCATGATGCTTCCAAGCTTTGGAATAACATTCTTTCTGATTACACTCTTCTAATATATAGTCCTTCTTACATATAGCTTTCTTTTGTTTTCTACTTCAATTTTGCTGCCATGTATAGCCTCCTTCCCTTCTCTAGTTATTTATCACATGGATTGTGGCTAGGAGTGGTGTTTGTATCCTCATGTACTTTGTTTTTCCGACTTAATCAAGGTTGTAACATGGTTGGGTGATCTAATAAATAAGGACATATTATGAATCACGTATAATACTTATAGGAAATCATAGAGAAACAATAGTAGATCCAAATGTGCATCCATAATATTCATCAGTTAAATATAAATTGATATACTACACAGTTGAGTTACATATTTAATTATGTCATGGGTATCTTTAAGCATACTAATAAAACTACTAGTTGATCATGACAAGGTTGCAATGAGTCACGTATAAGATCTTAGAAATACTGGACTCCTAAATATCTCTTCCATTTAGTCATTATGAGTAACAAAATTTAGTGGCACAATGACCCAACTACTGGTAGGGGAACAATGGTCATGCACTAAAATACGGTCTTCCTTGGGTACACAAGTCATAGAGCCAAAATAGAGTATAACAACCTTCAAAATCTAAGTTACGACCTTATCCTCTCTTCATTACAAAAAAATAGAGACAAAACTACATCTCCTCTAGAAACACCTTAAAATCAAGATGAAAAATAAAAACCCTCCATGTACCTGCATATACTCAATAGTATACAGCTCAGAGCTCATTCTCATGATCTGAAATTGCTACAATTTTACTAGTTTCACTATCTCATAAGTTATGAGATGGAAATTGTTTTACATTCACATGGACTACACGATTAGGGTTACAATTGATATATTAAACCAATTATTCATTTTATATTGCATCAAACAATACACAAGTAAGTCACTATGATGTAATTGCAGTATTAATATGTGACAACATGGTTTTAAACCATGTTCAACATAGCGTGATGCCAAAGTTCTCAATACCATCAACAATATGAATTCACAATGTTTGTCTTCTTGTCATAAAACACTAAATAAAGGAAAATAAAAGAGTCTTGTCCACATAAGGGAATACATCAACACACTATAAAAGAAATATAAAGATGATAAGGCCACACAAAGGATGTCTCTTACCTATCTTGTCCCTAGTAACCACATTAGAAGACTCCCAAGTGAACAAGTCCCACTCTCCATGCAATATCTCACAAGGATAAAGAATCCATGACATGTATCAAGAGAAAAAATGGGTCAGTAATTATCGTTACTATATTCTTATATTGAACTATTTTAAAAGTACACACAATACGACTTATGTATAAGAACAATTCTAGGAGGGAACTATTTGGTAGATTTGGTCAATAAAAATAAGGATAACAAGTTTTTAGTGTATATAATTCAATATGGTAATCCACAAGATTGTTTAGCTATCAACTGTGCAATATATTCCATGTTCAAGATATCAAAATATCTTAGAATATTTGGGATTAGATGATCAAATTTAAATATTAGGATTTAGCAATGTTATGTCATATGTTTCGAGGGCTAAGTGTTTATTTTCCACTCATCTATGAGATAACAACACAATAGCCTATTTATTAATTCAAACAACATATTGGGGACAACTAATCCATTACATCATATGCATAAGGATGCAGAGCGTACCCCACCTCAAGTGAGTCAAAGCTCTAAGGGCCAAAGTCCAAAGGAAGTCAAAACTCCTAGATCAACTCCAGTGCAATCTAAATTTCTAACAAAATCCAACAATTATCAATGAAAGGTGGGGACCTTAAAAAAAGAAATAATGGCTTATAAAATAGTTTACGATTCACCTCCAATCAAGAGGCATGCAAGCTAAGAGGGAAAAGAAATAACTAAACAAGGAAATCGAGAATCTAGTGCCTTATTTCCAAACAAGTGTTTCCAATAAAAATGCACACAACATCTCAAAATATGCCAAGTTCCCAAGAATCTAGCAAGAAGAATGTACTAGGGTCATTATGTGTCACCAGGATCAGAAATCACTTATTTAGTTCTTAATATGTGAATTTACCATTTTGTCTAGTATTGGGTGAGATACTTAATAGTCACATTCGATTATGTAATGTCTCATTATAAATCCTTAAGTCATTTCCTTCAATGTAATCGTCATCCAGTACATTATATATTAACCATTACCCATGTTCAAACATATGATTTATAAGTTTATATTTGCATATATGTATGCATATAATCCTTAAGTCCAAGTGTCAATATTGAGGTTAAGAATCATAAGATTATGTTGGTATGGTTCATACAGGTAGATCATGCACATAAAAGCATGATGTCCATCATCTTTCATATTCATGCATATAAGCATTAATTACTAATTACTTACATCATCATGTACTCATGTTTAGAACATGTTTAATTAAGCGAAGAGGGCTAAAGATTGTAGGATTTAGGCCAAAAAGAGGTATGACATTATATATTTGTTACTTCATATTTTTCCTGATTTTCCGTCATTTTTAGTTATGTATTTCATTTTCCAATCAATTGGTAAAATAAAGAAATTCTAAGCATTTAGCATTATAAATATAGATCATAGTTACCACTTGTATAAATCGATGACTTTGCATTTGTATTGCTTCCAAGTTATTGATAATTAATAGGTTCCATTAGGTTTTCCCCCATTTTTTACCCTCTAATAAGATATTAAGTTAGTACATGATATTTAGTGAATACCCAAATTAAGTAAAAAACTAGATATACCATGAACCTAAGTTTCACATCTTATTTCTCTAGATTTTTAGTATAATTTCACTATCATGAAGAAACCCTATAAGTTTTATTGTTAGTGTTATCTTGTCACACTAATTTTATCATTTCTATACTTTCCATGTTCATTTGATCATGACATGAATATAGGAAATGATGAGAATAAGGAGGGTGCATGCCAAGTAGGTTGGGAAGGCAATTAGAGTAGGGTGGGTTATGGGATTTAGGAGTCTTTATTCCTTAGGTGATGGCTTCCTCTCTTCCTAGATGGTCACTGAAGTGGGTGCAACCCTTCAGTTGCTTTTCATGCATAAGAAGTGGTCACTACAAGTGGTTGACAGTGGCAGAGCTACGTGGAGGCACAGGAGAGCATATGCTCCACCTGTCCTCAATCTACACAATTAATTAACAAATATTACATTAGATGAATTTTGTTGTTAACGTACATTTCACTACCTGATCATCATCCATTTTGTTTAACAACAATCTCAGTGCACGTCAAGCGTAACTACATATCGATTCATGCCACAAAACCCATAACTATTCATTTACATTTTAGAGTAAAACATTATTGAGACACAAGATCCCACAGACAAAAAAATGTGTACAAATACAATAGTAACAACATGTCGAACATAAATTAGGGTGAAATTAATGAACGGCTCGCCATATTCTTTTACATTATTTACTATGGTGCCCCTCAAGCAATAAATTCTAGCTCCACTACTGGTGTATGGAGTGTCGTCAGCCACTAGAACAGAGCCAAGTCGTCAACAGTGTGCATGGGAGATTTGGACCAGTTTTCAGGGCTTGTGGATGGATGTCACATGCAAGGGGGCAAATAGGAGTTATCTTCATTGGCCACAGCGGCGTTAAGCCTCCCTTACAAGGTCAAGTTTACTAACGGCGGTGCAAGGCTCCATTGGGAGATGTTGGGGATCCTCGGTGCAAGGTGAGGGGATAGGGAGCTTGTGGGCAGTTGGCAAAGATGACTAGATCATTAGGAAGTAGCTACAAACATAGTAGGTTGGGTTTCAAATTCATGAAATTTGTCGGAAGCTAGCAAACTTAGCTTCTTATCAATAGGGTATACTGGGTCTTGTGTAGGGGCAATTGAGAGTAGGGTTGGATTCATGGAGCTTTAGCCCATGTTTGGTTCATGACCCAGTCTAGATTAGCAGCTGTCGTTTTGTGCCACGCCAACCTAATTTGGTATGGACTCGGTTTGGAGTTTGGTTCATTATCCTAGAATGACCCCGTTTTGGGGTTCTGTTATCCCCAAATCCAGACCAAGTCTGTCCCGGTCTGATCAGGATTCCAAATCCTAGACTGGATTAGCCTTCCTCACTCCAACTTTCCCCAATCTTTCCCCCAATGACTCAGCCCCAACTTTACTCCATCTGCACAAACCAACTGCTCCTGAGGAAGACAAAAGCCAAGGCATGCCTACTATGACTGGGTGTGGTGTCATAGGATGTTTAGCCACAACTAGGTGTGGTGCTAGCAATGAAACCACAACGTGGTCTTCTCTCTATCTCGACGGTGAGATGGCAACACTAGTCACGACCTTACTCCCTGGGTATGTGAGTAGCAGCTGCATCACGGGCAGAACAGGTTCTAGTAGGCGGCAAGTTGAAAGGTAAGGCGTGTTGTCAATCTGTCTAATCTCATCTTCTTCCATCCCTTTGACAATACTTGGGCATGATTTCAAGGAAGAGGTGAGAGATAAACTCTAGCTTCCACCTGGAGTCCTTGTGCTGCTATAAAATAGGGGAAATGTTAGTCGAACTGATAGGGGAAATGTTAGTCGAACTGCTACCCCTACAGTTGCACATTGTTGTCCACCTACTAGCAGACACTATGACTTCATATTCAACCTTGAGTGATCTCTCCTCACTGCTTAGGTAGGCCGAATTCTCCAACAAATTTTTTGTTGTTGCAGTCTTTCTTATGATCATAGAATCATACTATGTTTATGCTTTTTTTGTTATGTTCTTTCTCATACTTGACCTGGACGATTCTTGGAAAATTTGGATGATCTAGATGCATTTTGGGGAATCATACTACTTGGGGACGTCTCTACAATCCCAAGTATTCCCTCCCATCATTTCCCTCAAATTAGCTTCCAACATAGTGAAATGATTTCAATGTATGTGTGCCATTTTAAGTGTAATGGTGTTGAGACGATGATTTTCCAAGACAATGTTTGTTGAATTGAAATGGAATTTGTTCCAAAACTATTTTTCTTCTTCTACTTTAAGCCTTTTTGTTGTTGTTTATATGGCAATCGTATGTCATGGCATTTGAATAGGATATGGTCCTGTGAAATATTTCAATGGTGAGGGTGTAGTAATTTCTATATCTCATAATCAACTTGGTATGAATAACATAGTTATACATTCACCTAATAAAAAAACATGGGCGTGTGCACAATCATAGGTGTATGTCTAATTATAAAAGTAATTCTACTTTAGTGTATATGTACATCATTTGTGTATATATCTAAATGTATCTTGGTGAAGAAATGTTGATTTGTTTAACAATTCTTTTCCATAAGAAATTTAGTTTTATGTAGGCTTAGGAAAGGCCATGTTTTTATTTGGTATAAGTTAATGTTTGCTAAAATTTAGTCTTCGGTATACACTTGAGCGACATGTTGAGGAAAGGCAAACAAAATGGAAAATAAAACTACCCCAATGCATGGGATAATTAGGTCAAACTTGATGTTCAATAAACTTTACATATCATGGTGTGCCAACATGATAATACATAAGGAAAACATTGCATGAAATAAACTAGTGGTTAATACATAAAAAGAATATGATCATAAATTCAAGAAAATGTGGCATGAAATGAAGTGGTGGTTTAAATGACTCACAACCACGGTGATCAACACATGAAAGAGAGCCATGTTCAACTATATTGGCCCAAGGGGAAAGTAAACTTTATTAGGGCTAGGTTGAAATCTGACTCACAACCACGGTTTGGTAAATAGCTTGGCTAAAACTTAACTAGGCATACAAAATAAGGTTAGGCTTGTATGAATTGGACGTGTGTTTGAACTAAACACGGTCAATCATAAGAATTAGGTTTTAAATTTGCTTAGGAAAAGCCTCCTTTTTTTAAAACATACCGATCACATGCGTATATAATATGATGCTTATATAGGGATACATTTTGAATGAGAATGCATGTTGAAGTAAAAATAGGTAGAAAAATACATTGGCCACAAGTGATTTTGAGTATCTTACCTAACTTTAACATCCATAAATTTGACAAATATTACTGGCCCGAGGTCAAATATAAGTGGCACCACAAAAAGGTTGAATCACAGGTAGGGACAGGTCATTTAGGTCAGAATAACACCTAAAATTTAATTGGGCACATGTCCATGAATGTGAAGGAATGAATATTAATTAATGACTAACCATGCTTCTTTGCATCAAAATTGTGTGAAATGGAAATTGTGTTGAGATAGTGTGTTGATTTTGAAATGGAAATTATTCCAACATTGTTTTTCTTCTTCTGCTTTAAGCATGTTTTTTGTTGTTTATATGGCAATCATATGTAATGGGATTAAATATATTTGAAATAACCAGAAATAGGATGGGATTACATAGTGTTGAATAATCAGAAATAATCAGAAATAGGATGGGATTACATAGCGGTGAATAATCAGAAATAGGATGTGAAATATATTTTAGATTTTAAAACCAAAATTTATGGTTACAGTATATTTACTTTGAATTGGGCACACTTATTTTTGTAAAAGTTGTGGATGTTGATGTGAGATAACCCTACCAAGGTCTGATATTCAATTTCCCTACATTTTGGCAATGCTCAATTTCTGACATCCAATTATCAATGCATTGTTGTTGACATACCCCATTATGGTTGATCCATTGCTTAAAATATACCTTCTTCAATAAGACCTTAGTTTTATCTCTGATTTTCCATATTGTATGGATTTGTTGACCATGCAATTATTGTTTAGTACAATTGTGGACATCAGTCATAATTGATTTTCAATATGCATTGTGATCACTATCATGTCCAAGGATTCGTTGTCAAACATTAGGGTGATAAATTTATGGCTGACTGCATTACAATTCTGGATTTTGATCAAACCCATTTGCAAAATAAGTATATGTCAATGGAAACCCAATCAAACATTCCCTATGCATATTCTTTTATTCAATTTCGTATTGTTCTACATTCATATACATATATGCATTTTTTGTAGTGTGCATTTTAGGTCTTTACTTTTGGATGTCTCACCTTTTGTGGGTTACATAGGCCATTTTCTATATATCTTTTTTCTAAACAGGCTGTTAGATCCATTTCTAAACATTCCCTAAATATGTTTAACCAAATTTATTCATGGAACTGGGTGTTCAGTACCAATTTTAATTATTGAACATCAAGTTTCATCAAATAGTTTAGCATTATTGACCATGCATTGTTAACTATTAGCCCAATTGTTGGGCATACTTGTGGTCTGTACTTAGACCTAGCCTAATAGGGTCGGATTTCGAATTGGTATGTTTTTTCAAAACATATTGTCCATGTTCAGTACATGTACATATTCCTTGTGATGGTGATGTGATTTCTTTATGTAAATGAGGTGTGCCCGCTTTAGGATGTCTCATTATAGTTTAACAAACATTAATTTTTGACCCTGCAAGTTATAGTAATTTATGTCATAATGCATATGTTATTCAATGGAATTCAGGTCATATTTGACTCTGCAAGTTGCTTAGCTGGGCTTAAGAACCTGATTGTTGTATTGATAGAAACCATCTAATTAACCATCTAAGTCATCCGGCTTAATAGCCAAATTATTGTATTGCTATGAGTTGTAACTATTCATAACCATCTAAGTCATTATATATTGAAATATTATTGTGAGTATGTCTTCCACATACCCTAGACTCTGTATTGTATGGTCGAGGGAGTCTAATGATGCTCTTGTATCATCATTGTGGAGGCATTATGACATAGGTCGGTGTATTTACGGGCATTTTAGGGTACATTTGGAGGGGAGGCCAGATGTACATTGAAATAGGTCAAAACCTGGTGGAAGAACCTGAAGAAAGACTCTGCCAAATTGAAGCTTGTGACTAACAAGAGTGGCATTGGATGGGATGAGACTAGGAACAAGCCCATGATGCCTGACACCCTAGAGTGGAGGGAGACCCTTGTGGTACATACAATAATAATACACTGACCCAAATTTAATGTCCTTTGTTTACATATAAATCTCCTAATAAAAGGTATTTATAATTAGGGCAATAAGGATCTAGCCAGATTGATTAGCTGACCCTTTCCCCACTACTACAACACCGAGTTGATGACAGGGAGGAACATTGTCAGAGGCCACCATGCAATGTCTTTTGCGAACAAATAAGTACCATCCGGCGTTGCCTCTAAGGATGAAGTTGTTGTTGACTTAGGTGCGTCTGATACACCCATCAACATAGAAAGCAATAGAGGGGAATCAGACATAGGCTACTCTGGGATGCAGAGTGAGGGTGACAACAGCAGAACAAATAAACAGGGTGTTGGGGCAACAACTCCTCCTTTCCAAAGGAGTAGGAAGCGACCTTCAATGGCACCAGAGCGATGTGTTTTTTCTAATGAAGAGGTATCTAAATTCACATAGATGTATGAAAAGGTACACGAGTGAGTCATAGGTGTGGCCACCAGAGCCATTGAAAAAAAAGAGGCTTTGCAATGATTTGCAACATTTCAATGACACTTTCCTCAATGCCCCTACCCATGTATTTACAACTCTTGTGAATGCCATAAAGGACTCAACAAACTGCAACATCTATCTCAGCATTACACATACCCCACACAAAATAATAATATGGTTGCAAGACCTTTGGGAAAGTTCCCAAGATGGTAGTGCAACAACATGACCTTCTATGTTGTCCTCTTTTGTGCCATTTCACCAGGGATTTACTTCATAGTCCCCATCATCAAACCTTAACAATACATCAAGTATGCCATCGATGTGGTATACTAGAAGTGATGATGTTGGCACAAGTGGGAATTACATAGGCCTTGCAGCATAGTAATTTAGAGGTTGGTCACAGTTATGGTTTGGTTTCCAATTTCATTCTAGTTTAGTACATTAGAAATTTCTTCTCATGTAATATTTTCTATGTTTGGGAACATCAATGCCAATTTAAGAACAATTGTAATAATTCCCTCACTGAGGAACAGTTGTTACTCGTAGCATTTAATTCATATCTACTTTTGATGTAGTTCTTTTTTTGTAACCTCTGTCATGTTATGTTAAGGTTGTTATCCTTTTATATGTAGGCATCATGTCTAGTAGTGATCATACACAAACACCAGACTTGATTACAAATTCTTTGGGTATCGTGTCTGGTCCAACAAATTGCATTGTTGATGAAATAGTTAACTCAATAGAGAACTCCATCATGGACAATAATTCCAATGATGATGAGATATAAGCTCCAATAGCTAGGTCAGTTAGTATTAAGAGTGGCCACCAAAAGGTTCTAGAAATCATAACTGGCCATGAATAGAGGGCATATGACCTCTACCGAATGCGACCACATACTATAATAGCCCTTATGGACAAGCTTGAGAGTCGTGACTTGTTACGAAGCAGTAGAGACGTCTTATCAGTCAAGGTTGTATGCTACTTCTTACAGATGGTTGGTCATGGCCATACAAATCATGTTTTAACTAAGGACTACATTCACTCTGGTGAGACCATAAGTAGAAAGTTAAATGAAGTATTGGATGGGGTGTGTGCCATGTGTCATGAATATGTTGTCATACAAACCACAACCACAACAACACATCGTCGTATATTAGAGATCCCAAGGTTCTACCCTTACATCAAGGTAATAGTTATCCCCTAAAATTTTAAACTACTTCCAATTATTTTGTATGTTGAACACCGATTTTAGTGTTCTAAGATGCCATCGGGGAAATTGACGAGACACACATCCCAGTTTGGTGAAACGCGATAAGAAAAATCATTATCGAGATAGAACATGGAATGTCTCTCTAAATGGCATGGCTGTAGTAGACTTCTCAATGGAGTTTACATATGTCTTGACTGGGTAAGAGGGTTTGGCGGTAGACCAAAGGGTCCTACAAGCAACAACAACCACATGCGGTTTCAAAGTACCCCCGGTGAAGTTTTACCTAGTTGATGCAGGGTATGCCAACACTCATCAGTTTCTTGCACCATATCACAACACAGCTTACCATATATCTAAGTACCGAGGAAATAGACACTCATACAACAAAAAGAAGGAGATGTTCAAACACCGCCACACACAATTACGTAATATTGTACAAAGATCATTTGGTGTGTTGAAGAGGAGGTTTGCCTACCTTAAAAAGGGGCAAAGTATCCAGTACCATTCATAGAGTCACCTAATATTGGCTTGTTGTATCCTTCACAATTTTATATGTCACCAACATTTGAGGAAATCCCAAAACACAGTTCAACATCTGGATTCCCAGGAAATGGGATTGATCTGATTTCTCTACAATAAACCACTCCGGTCAATGCACGGGAGGGTGATATATTACGTGAAACAATTTCCAATTTCATTTGGGAAACTCGTTGACCTCCCTTTGTAATTGGCATTTAATATGTGTAACTTATAAACTCATCCCACATTTAGACATGATCTGCAATGTTTTGAACTTAGTGTATTATTATGCATCCTAATTAAGAATTCCATATTAAGATTCACTAGGTTTTATTACAATGGAGAATGGAATGTCGTGGTGTCCATGTGGCCTCCAATGCACCATACGAGTCTACATGGATGCCACTGATGCAGCTAATGGATGATTTGAAGACTAAAACCTCCACAAGCCATATTTTACATGTGGTAGGGATTTTGTTCAATCCAGGTGTCATATGAGGTTGTCCGCACAACAAGTACAACATATCGTGGCCACCCTTACTGCAATCCAGATGCACTCATAACACTAATTTCTTATGCACACCATTGGTCTGAAAGTTGTGACTTTGTGGGTTCTGCGAGAGCAGACGCCGACAGGTTAGTACCCAAAATTTCGACTATCAGGAGGTGGAAGCAATACCTTCATGAACTACTTAACCTACTGACAGATAGTAACTCTTAATAGAGGATGAGGGGTACAATACATCATAGTTGTAATATACTATATCCTATTCAAATAAAATTCATTTTTAGTTTTGAATAATAATTTGTCCTATCAAAATACCCTTCAATTTTGATTTGAAATGTATGGTTTGAACCCCACATTATGTTACTAAGTAACAATCATGTTTTAGATGTCAATGGATGCATCTGGAGTTCAGAGGTGTCTTTGTAGTCTAGATGCAGCATTGCAGATTAACACAGAGGATGCATGGTTATATGACTTTGGCATTCTCAGTGAAAGGTCAGGAAAAATGTATTACATATGTTCCACCAGACATGTGTAATAGTAAAACTATAAAAAATAGGTTACACCACTAAGTAGATTGTACATTCGTTGTCATGACATCGAACGCGTGCTACATTTTAGAGAAAAGACCTATGCAAATACTTCCACTGGGCAGCCAACCTCCCCCAACAACTGCTTCTCTAGAGGATGAGATTAAATTACTGACTAATGAGTACAAGTTGGTGTGGGGCCAGGCAATGAACTTGAAGGACTTTGTTGAAATAAATCACAATGTTGAAAATGTTTAAACGTCCAAAAAATATGAGCATGAAGTTCTAGAAATAATTGTTAATAAGTTGGGGGAAACTTGTAGTCTTCTTTTGGACATTCCTTCAGCTCATATGATACCATAAGCTTGAATAATAGTGTTAGATATAGATGGATGATATTAACAATATAAACTTTCTTAATTTTATCATAACGTTGTTTCAGTTACATTATAAGGTTTTTGATTTTTATCGTAATGTTGTTGAATATTTTATGTCTAGACCAAATAGGAGGGTGTATGTTATCTAAATCTGAAAAACCATATTATATGTACATAATTGTGATATAAATCCTTTTACATATAAAATATATTACATACAAAATCTATAATATGACTAGGCAACCCACGTGCCTTTTTGCTTTATGGCGTTCGGAGCACGATCAGATCCTGCCTGATGTGATGAGAAGTTTGTATGACATGGGGAGATGTATCAATGTATATTATACTCAAGAGGCTTAGATGGAGACATGGCGTGACATTCAAAACATAATGGGGATGCATTTCATATCTTTGAACAAGTTGAAAACCCTTTGGAAGAACCTAAGGAAAGACTTTATCAGACAAAATTGTTTTCTTTTGTCACATTTATTGCCTATTCATCCCTTAGTGCAATATGTGATCCCCCTCCAGGAGTTACATAACACTTAAACAATGTTGAAAAAAAAGCAACAATGAAGTTGCAAGAGTAGGTCGTGAGGGCAACGAACAAAGTTTCAAGAATACCTCTTTTTACTACTTTGTGTATGCTCTATTTTTACTTCCTACAATCAGACCCCTGAGTTTGTTTGATGTTAAAGCTACACCATAAGCTTGCTACTTTATGTATGCTTTTTTATCGTAATGTTGTTTGTTTATGGCTTCACCATATAGGAGTCCATATGTTATATGCACATTAAATATTTATATTTGAATTATCATATTATGTCTACATCATTGTGAAATGAACCCTTACTAATGCAATATATCACATATAGAATTTATAAACTATGGCTGGGCAAGGCACGACGTCGTATGTTATATGGTGTATAGAGAACAATATGGTCCTCAAAGGTTTGATGAGAAACCAATACAACCTAGGGAGATATGTGAATGGAGTATATACTACACAAGCTTGGAGGGAGGCTTGGCGTGACATTTGAAACATAACATGGTTGCCTTACATATCAGTGAGTGAGGTACAAATTCGATGGAAGTACCTTAGGAGAGAGTTCATTAGAGAAAATCATTTCCTTTTGGGAGCTTTTGTGCCTCCTCATTCATTGTCCATGCAACATGTCATTCCACACAACTTTGTGATGACTCATTGCACTTATCCCCCAAGAGTTGCATAATACATAAACAATGTTGAAAACAACAATGATGCAGCTGTGGGATTAGGTGATGAAGGCAAAAAATGAAGTTGCAAGAAATTGTTCACCACCTTTGGGACATACTTTTTTTTGTTTTGTATGCATTTAAAAATGTACTTGATTTGATGATTATGAAGACTAATTGTAAATTATTGTGATCGTTAGTTTGTTACTATCGAATGTTAGTATTTGGTCAAATGAGTACTGATTTATGTTTGTTCACCAACTTTTATTTTTGTAATGATTCTGAACTAGTACATATTGAAGTTTATGTCAAATACACTAACTATTTATTTCAATTTATCTTAACTATTTGTCTAGTTTGTGTAACTTATTATCATCCTTACTTTGTTGTTATCATAATTTGCTCAAACTTCTACTTATTTATTATGTTTAGATGTTGAAGTCATTTTTAAAGTCACATTCAAACTTTGAAAAGATGTTGATGTCACATGCAAAGATTGAGAAATATGTAAATTAAAAACTTGTGTGCAAGCAAAAGTGTTGTGATCCTTCCCAGTCTCATTCTCTAAATTCACATGAGGATGCTGTTGGTATGTATGCCCTGAGAGCCAATCATGGGATGATTGGTGGGATACATTAAGATTGATTTGATAAACATCAAAGGCAAGCTTCCAATTCTTTCTGTTTCAGTCATATGAGATAGTGATAGAACAGATTGAATGTCTAGAGAATGACAATACTCAATGACGTATGCCTTCAGGTTCATGACCTGAACGATGAGATCATACGGATGCTAAGAGTTTGTACATTCTTGATTGTCCCTAGTCGGATGTCATTGTGGAAGGTAGATAGACAGCAATGACACACAAGACTAGATTGTGGTGTTGGTTGATGACAGAATCTCATTAGTCATGATATAGAGATATCAAACCAAACACATAGGTACTTGTTAGAGAACAAGTGTACCAGACAGACCCACCGTGAGTTTGTCACATGGAATCATGACATGGTAGTCACAGTCAGTACTCACAGTGATGGTGGTGAGTGTGATTCTTTGACCTGAAATCACTACACTCAACACATGTCATTGGGCACACTTTGACATCATCAAACGCAGTCCTGAAACATGGGTTGTTATAAAGGTGATGATTGGGTGGCTTTGACACATGGGGCTTTTGAGGGGTGAGTGATAGATATGGGATTTGTCCCTCCTGAGGGAGTTTGATATCCAAGGCCACTTGATGAGTAGGATTGGGATAGGTGTGTGCATGCATGTATGAATCAATATGTGATATTGATGTCATACATATCTCGTTCAATCTACTCTGAGATCAAGAAAGTGAATGAACGTTGACAGGATGACTGTTCCATACCTCGAGTTCATTCGGGATATCAGCGACAAAGGAATTATACATTCATTGTAACACCATTCACGGATTGTAGGATTGAAAGTTGTTCTCCAACTTTCTACTTTCACTTGGGTAGCACTGATGTGTGACTAGGCACTGCTCTTTGCTTGTGAAGTCATAAGTGCCAATGTGAAATGGACCTGCAGGGTCACACACAGAGGATTTAACCTGGAAGAGGAGTTTTGTTCACAAAAAATGTTTAGATTGATTACTAAAGGAGTTTAGTAGTTCAATTAAACACTCAATTGATTGATAGCTCAAAATCATAGGGTTCAAGGTGTTGGACAGATTGATTAGAGTATCAGATTGATTGAAATCGCAATTGACTGATTCTGCATGATTTGGACTCCCAACCGATCGGCTCATGTGATGAACCGATCGGCTCAGCTTGGTGAACCGATCGGCTCAAGTGTTGAGTCGATCGGCTCATGGACAGGGTGAAATGACCGGTTCAAGTGTTGAAACAATCAGTTCAACTGGTACAACTGAGCAAGTTGGGAAAGTCAGGTCAGTGAGAATTTTCCTTGCATTTCACTTGCCCAATTTGATTGGAATAAGGATTGGTATTTGATACCAATTAGAAATAAAAGTTGGAAAGTCAATCGGGAACTGGTCAGGACCACGAACCGACCGGTTAAGAAAGTGAACCGACCGGCTCATGGGTCCCAACCGATCGGTTGAGTGTCAACCGACCGGCTTAGGTCCCCAACCGACCGGTTCACTTATGAACCGATCGGTTCAGGTTGCGAGTTGGTTGATTTTGTGGAAAATCTCGAACCCTTCTACTCCTGCTTTAGTCCCATATTGCCCGGGACGGAGAACCCTGTCCCATGACCCTCCTATATATAGGGGTATTGGGGGCTTCTCAAAGTACAACTCAGTGCAACCAGTTGCTCTGCAAAGTTTTCGTTCTCTCTGGTTTTGGTAATTGAGAGAGAGCCCGAGCAAGTGCTTCCCGCAAAGGGATGTGCAGCAAGGGAAAGACAATTGCAGTTGCAACGGGAGGCAGGAGAGTGTGTTGGCGACTAGTACGTCAACAGGAGGGTGTGACTCCTTCCAATTCCTTATGGGATAAGGAGATTGGAGTTCCAGGTGGTACGTGTGGACTACTACAGAGACGGGAGGTTTCTGCCGCTCAGGAGGACAACTGTCAACCCCAACAGTCCGGTGAGAGGAGGAGTCATCAGTCCCGGTGCGACCAGGAGCTGCACAGACACCGTCCAAGACCGGAGTTGAAGACCGTGTAAGGCGCGAGGTATTGTCGCCGAACAAGCCTCGGGACAAGGTATGATTCCACAAACCATCCTTTCCTATTATATAGACGTTGACGCATTTTCTTGTTCCGGGTTTGGGGGAGAAAATTTTTGTTTCTGCTGCCTTCTCTGCCTCCCCTAAAACCCAACAGTGGTATCAGAGCCACGTCAACTGTTCTATATTTTAGGAATATCGATATGATCGATTTTGGTTTTCCGCCTTTATTTATTGCATACGATGCGAATAAAATTGGCTTTATGCATGTCCAATCCTAAATCCACAAATCCCAATTACATATATGATATGTATTATTAATGCACTCGATACGCGTCACCCTTAAACGAGTTTTGTGGTGGATGTATAACGTGATTATGGCCAATAAACCCTATTTGTGTATGGTTGTGTGTGGTTGCTAGCATCTCAGTCTGCGCACCGATCTTCCCTCTCCTATTCCTGATGTAACTCGAAATAATTCGAGATTCTTTCCTATCTTTGCTCCCCCTGAATGTAACTCGGGGTTTCCCTTTTTAAAGCAATATAATATTAGGATAGATTTTATTTCCTGTTATGTCAAAGACCGGAGGACATCAAGACGACAGCTGAGACGATCGGTTCAAGGCGTGAACCGATCGGTTGACGTTCCAGATGATCAGTTAAAGGAGTGAACCGATCGGTTGATGACTGGTTTGAGAAGAGAGACGAGTAGGTGGCGGCCATGGAGAGATGCACGACGACCAGGAGAACCGATCGGTTGGAGGAGCCAACCGATCAGCTGGTGGCACCCAGACGACCGGCCAAAGAGAGCAGATCATTCATGAGATGAATTGATCAATTCATATGGCAAGGCACATAGTTCATCTTATACAGGTTGCATGTGATGTAGACCTAGATGACCATGATTCCTCTTGGCTCAAGGAATCACATTAGGATGGCCGTAATCATCGCTTTTTATCGCTTGTGCATGTTTTCTGTGGGATATAGCATGTATATGATACGTACTATGTATTGTGGTGATTGGATATGTATATGTATATAAAAACCAAATCCCTCATTAAAATATTAAGTTTTAGATGCCTTCCAAATGCGACACACGTGAAAAGCTTGATCGACCAAATCTGGGCACACCCTAGCGTGGTGCACCGTCTATCTCGTGGAAGCGTGAAGGATGAATGTGTGGGTCTGCCCAAGCAGGGTGCATATTCATCGTGTTTGCTTTGGGTCGGACTTAACAAGGTGATCTAGATGGGATCTAGCGCCTTGAGGCATGGAGATGATCATGGCAAGGAGTTGCATATGACATCTTATCAAGAGTTGCATATGATGCAATTGGAAAGAGTTGCCTACCTGAGAGATCTATGTTGTGGGTGACAGCCCAAGCTGGTCCATGACTTAGAGGATTTCAGGATCTTGCCCACTAGAAGGTTGTACGCTGCAATCTTCCGAATTGATGGTGAGGGCTATCAATTTGAAGTAAAATAGTGGGATAGATAATTAATTAAAGGCCTAATTTTATTGTCAACTTTTCAAATCAATCAAACAAGTCAAAAGAGTTTTGGACTAAAATTGCATATATTTCCTTTTATTAAAATAAATGGTTAATCAACAAATCACTTTATTTGCGATCAGTCTTTGAGACCAACAAATTAAATGGGAATAATTCCATGACTAGTTAGGATGATGAGAAGTGTTCTCAAAGAGTGAAATCTCTAAGTCCTAATTATACCAAGACCAGATAAACTCAATCCCACCACATCAATGGCTGAAAGTATGCTTATGGAAGCATACCGAGGATGACATTGATGAGGAGTGCTTAATGTTGTGTTCTATCAACTATGAATTGCAGAGACAACATGAGACATATGATGTCTCCAAGACACTGTCCTAGTATGTCATGATAGAAGGAGATCCAGTAAGGTATTCACACACTCAATGTGATTGGGTATATGTGGAAAACCTGACTAAGAAGGATTCCCTCTGAGCCAAGAGTTGGCTATTGATATGATACTGCAAATGTTGTGAGAATCATACAATTCATGATAAGCTACAACATGAACAACTTTGACAAGCGTTGACAGAGTTGTTGGACATGTTGATGATAGTAGAGGGAAAGATGAAGAAAGACAAACCATGATCTTTGATGTGATCAAAGAGAAAGGTAATTCTTAAGGGCAAGGATAAGGGCAAAGCAAAGAAGTGTTCTGATGCTAGCCAGCAATCCAAGTCGTCTTCAGCCTCAAGGCACATGGGGAAAGGGGAGGGAATTGCCCTCTATATCTGGAAGAACAAAAGAAGATGAAGGAGGGGATGGAGATCTCCACCTAAGGTATCATGAAATGAACCACTTCTTTATCTGAGGTATATGATACCAAGATATGGATATGTCATATATGATATGCAATATCCGCAAAGAAGTGATGGCCTTTGTGAAAGGACCAAGAAAGGAGTACCCATCATTGGAGCAAGTGTTGCTACCATAGATAGGAGTATCTTTCAGTTTATTTCAGCCCAAAGGGCATGAAATAGAGTTGAGAACTGCTATTTCATATATTGCCAAAAGATAGAAACACTTTATTTTTCCATATTGTATGACAATGATGGCAATTAATAAAGTTGATGTTTCAATCTTAAAGATATGATCTTTGTGGAAATGCCTTGTTTATCTTGTGATACATGGTATGCATAAGATAAAATGATACCTAAAGTTATTGATAACTCAAACAATCTAATTAGCATCAATCATGAGAAATTCATTTCTAGTTTCCATGTGATGGATAAATCTAGACTCTTTTGGTTGGAGAACCAGTAAGAGACATGAATATCTTGGACATGATTAATCAATCTTCACTAATGGTAGTGGGAGAATGATTGTCCTATTAGGTATAATACATGTGATGTATTTACATACCTATTGGAACAAATGCTAATAGTTCAAATGGTGTTTAGAGAAATACCAATATGAATATCTTGAAGTGTTCAAGATTATCATAGATGAAGTGTAAATTTGGTAAAGTGTTAATTCTTGATGAGATCAATGAATGAAATACTTGGACCAAATGTTTGAGATCATTATGAGTGATTATGATAGTGTATCATAATGAATTCATGATTAAGGCATGATGATGTCTAAATCAAGAAGGAATCATACTCTAAGGAGTTAGAGAATGATTATCAAATAACTGAATTCTTCTTAATAAAAGAATACCCCACACTAATAAAAGAAATTAAGAATCACAAGGGTTGTGAGTTCTTATATCTTTAACATATACACCTCAATTATCTATGTGATAAGTTGTTCATGTGATGAGTCAACTATCTAGATGAATATGAGGAATCGAATTCTGAATTATGGTTTATGACCATTACATCCCAAAAGATATCCATGAAAACCATAAGGTATGACCTTGATGGTAGCTCCCATTGGATGAAATCCATAAGTGCAAATGAGTCTTAAGTGTTAAGACACATGGATAACATTTTGAGAAGGATGATGCTTGTTGATTGCAACTTAATGACTAAGACATTTGGCATATGGATACTAAAACTGCATTCCTATGAGGAATAAAACAAGGATGTGTATGTGACACAACCTATAAGGTTTATGAATCCACTAATGCAAATGAAGTCTATAAGTTACAATGGACTAATCAATGTGATTGATTGAGTACAAGCAACTTAGAATTGGATCTTTACTTTGATAATATAGTCAAAGGGCTTGACTGATATGTCAAAGATAAAGAATGGATCTGTGATTTAGTGGGAGCGTGTTCACATTCCACATGTTGATGTGAAATGGAAATGTTCTAGAATGGAAATCCAAAAGTGGAAATTATCTTTAAGGAAGATAGAGATGTTTCCTATGTGATAGGAATAGATATCTATAGATATAGTTCTCGAAAACATTTTGACCTGGAAAAGAGAAAGCATACATTGGCAATCTGTACTAAAATGTTCAGTATGCATAGATTCAGTGGGAGAAAACTTGTCCATGTTACATGGAGTTAGTATCCCAAGGCCAAGTGTCCAATTCTTATGAAGAATGGAAACACTAAGAATAGATATGGATCTATCATGTATGTAATCATCCCATCATCTTGCATGTATAGACATGGAAAGAACAAAATGCATTCATCATCTTGTATGTATGACATGACAATATGATGTGCTCATCCTGATAACTCGTATGTGGGACATGACGAGTGGATGTCTGTCTACTTCTAGTAAGAGTTACTGGAATACCATGAGAACTTGATAAGTACTTGTGAAGTAATAGTTCTATGGAGATAAGGAAGAGTTCAATGTAAAGAGTTACATTGATGTGAACTTCCGAAAGGACAGAAAATTAATCGCAAAATACATATAGGATATATAAAAGTGAAAGTTTGTTGATAATTGGAAGTGTTCCAATAAAACCATTTAAAAGGAAATGTCGAGTATCTATGTGTTAGAGAACAACATTGGATACTATATGGATCTGGAAGTTCATGAGATGAACTTATAGATATTCTGCTCATTGATGACAAGTCTGGAATCCTTGATCATGCAATGTGGCTAAAGGTTAGCAAAGGAATACTAGATCGCATATTACGGCAACTCCATCTCATACGTGTGACGTACAGCGAAGAGATGAGAGACATGCAATTTATACTGACTTTGGCAAGGTGTTGCCATTACTCACTATGTAAGCACTAGAGCGCAGGAACATGTCGGACATGTTTGAAGATCACTATGAATATGATTCAATGGTGATTGGCTTGCAGTGCAAGTGGGAGTCTGTTGGTATGTATGCCCTGAGAGCCAATCATGGGATGATTGGTGGGATACATTAAGATTGATTTGATAAACATCAAAGGCAAGCTTCCAATTCTTTCTGGTTCAGTCATATGAGATAGTGATAGAACAGATTGAATGTCTAGAGAATGACAGTACTCAATGACATATGCCTTCAGGTTCATGACCTGAACGATGAGATCATACAGATGCTAAGAGTTTGTACATTCTTGATTGTCCCTAGTCGGATGTCATTGTGGAAGGTAGATAGACAGCAATGACACACAAGACTAGATTGTGGTGTTGGTTGATGATAGAATCTCATTAGTCATGATATAGAGATATCAAACCAAACACATAGGTACTTGTTAGAGAACAAGTGTATCGGATAGACCCACCGTGAGTTTGACACATGGAACCATGACATGGTAGTCACAGTCAGTACTCACAGTGATGGTGGTGAGTGTGATTCTTTGACCTGAAATCACTACACTCAACACATGTCGTTGGGCACACTTTGACATCATCAAACGCAGTCCTGAAACATGGGTTGTTATAAAGGTGATGATTGGGTGGCTTTGACATATGGGGCTTTTGAGGAGTGAGTGATAGATATGGGATTTGTCCCTCCTGAGGGAGTTTGATATCCAAGGCCACTTGATGAGTAGGATTGAGATAGGCGTGCGCACGCATGTGTGAATCAGTATGTGATATTGATGTCATACATATCTCGTTCAATCTACTCTGAGATCAAGAAAGTGAATGAACGTTGACAAGATGACTGTTCCATGCCTCGAGTTCATTCGGGATATCAACGACAAAGGAATTATACATTCACTGTAACACCATTCACGGATTGTAGGATTGAAAGTTGTTCTCCAACTTTCTACTTTCACTTGGGTAGCACTGATGTGTGACTAGGCACCGCTCTTTGCTTATGAAGTCATAAGTGTTATGGACTTTCACTGCCAACGTGAAATGGACCTGTAGGGTCACACACATAGGATTTAACCTGGAAGAGGAGTTTTGTCCACAAAAAATGTTTAGATTGATTACTAAAGGAGTTTAGTAGTTCAATTAAACACTCAATTGATTGATAGCTCAAAATTATAGGGTTCAAGGTGTTGGACAAATTGATTAGAGTATCAGATTGATTGAAATCGCAATTGACTGATTCTGCACGATCTGGACTCCCAACCGATCGGCTCATGTGATGAACCGATCATCTCAGCTTGGTGAACCGATCGGCTCAAGTGTTGAGTCGATCGACTCATGGACAGGGTGAAACGACCGGTTCAAGTGTTGAAATGATCAGTTCAACTGGTACAACTGAGCAAGTTGGGAAAGTCAGGTCGGTGAGAATTTTCCTTGCGTTTCACTTGCCCAATTTGATTGGAACAAGGATTGGTATTTGATACCAATTAGAAATAAAAGTTGGAAAGTCAATCGGGAACTGGTCAGGACTACGAACTGATCGGTTCAGAAAGTGAACCGACCGGCTCATGGGTCCCAACCGATCGGTTGAGTGTCAACTGACCGGCTCAGGTCCCCAACCGACCGGTTCACTTATGAACCGATCGGTTCAGGTTGCGAGTTGGTTGCTTTTGTGAAAAATCTCGAACCCTTCTACTCCTACTTTAGTCCCATATTGCCCGGGACGGAGAACCCTGTCCCATGACCCTCCTATATATATAGGGGTATTGGGGGCTTCTCAAAGTATAACTCAGTGCAACCAGTTGCTCTGCAAAGTTGTTGTTCTCTCTGGTTTTGGTAACCGAGAGAGAGCCCGAGCAAGTGCTTCCCGTAAAGGGAGGTGCAGCAAGGGAAAGACAACTGCAGTTGTAACTGGAGGCAGGAGAGTGTGTTGGCGACTTGTACGTCAACAGGAGGGTGCGACTCCTTCCAATTCCTTGTGGGACAAGGAGATTGGAGTTCCAGGTGGTCCGTGTGGACTGCTACATAGGCGGGAGGTTTCTACCGCTCAGGAGGACAACTGTCAACCCCAACAGTCCGGTGAGAGGAGGAGGAGTCAGTCCCGGTGCGACCAGTAGCTGCACAGACACCGTCCAAGACCGTGCAAGGTGCGAGGTATTGTCGCCGAGCAAGCCTCAGGACAAGGTATGATTCCACAAACCATCATTTCCTATTATATAGACGTTGATGCGTTTCCTTGTTCCGGGTTTGGGGGAGAAACTTTTTGTTTCTGCTGCCTTCTCTGCCTCCCCTAAAACCCAACAGATGCCACATATGCGAGCTCAGAACTAATCAACGATGGTGTCACTCACCCTATTTATCATTTGTTGTTGTTGTTTGATTGAACGAAAGATGACATCAAACAACATGACAAGATAGCGTTGCTAGAGGAGTGTCCCCTGTCATGGGACGAGTATGATGAGGCCCTAAACTGGGCCAACTGGGACGGTCCAACCTGGGATCAACAAAAAGCTACCTCTGCACCGAAGAATGGACATCACAATGGTTGGTCATCATCTTGGACTATTTGTGAGTTTCTAGATCTAGGCAACTGCCATGATCTGTTGCCTAGGACACGCTGCTCCTTTTTTTTGCTCGCCCTTGAGTAAGGAGGCTCTATCAAGGCGCAATGGCAGACATTGAAACCACACCATTGGTAGTGTGAAGAAGTTGAACAATGAAAATGTCTGCATGTGGCAGACATGCATGGAGTCATATCTTCAAGGGAAAGACCTATGGGAGGTTGTTTGCAGGCACAGAGACCACGCCATCACCAGAAGAACAAGCATAGACTCCACTTGATGGTAAGCTTCAAATGTGGACCATGCCACATTTGCCTAGTATCTAAACATGATATTATCTTTTTTTCATAGTTTAAGTTTTGATGTAAGTTATGTCATCTCTATTTTTGTGGAACAATTACTTTTATGCGTGTTTGAATTATAATATGAATCTGATAGTGTTTGGTTTATTTTAGTACCATTGGTTGAACAAAGTTTTTTGTACCTTACATCTAATTACATTTTATTGTATCCTTTATTGCGCATGTATCAAGCATCTATATTATTTTAAGGCCATTTCTATCACCTATTTTTTTTTAAATTGAATACATTGGCTCCACTTTTGTCACCTATTTTGTCATCAAATACATTAGTTTGATAGTTATTAATCTATGCTACATACACTCTCATACACAATGAATCATTATCAATGGGATGACGAGTCAAATGTTTCATTCGACACAGTGTTGGGTCACCAATACTACTTGTGTCGCTTACGTGGTCCTCATGTACATCAAGGTTGGCGTGATGCCATTGTATAATTTCATACATTAACTAAGAGTACTGACATAAACATGGCTGCCTTTAAGGCAAGGTGGAAAGTGTTAAAAATTGTAGATGTAGTTCTACACACATTCTAGTCCAGTCCCCGTACTTACCCTCCGGTAATACGCAACAACTTGATCAAGTGGGAATCTCTCAACCATGTGCAATAACCGATAATCAGAGAGACAATGTTGTTGGAGCCAATAATAATGCAAACAACGAGTGCAGGGAATGCATATTAGTGCCTTTTCTTAAACTTTTGTAATGAATCTTTCATTTTGTAGTCGCCAAATTTAAGTTGTCTGTGGGTGCTTGAATATTGTGTAACTGACATAGTACCTAATGTCATATGACCTTTTATATTTCATATTGTGATGGTACTTGTGAGTAATTTATGTTGTAGTGTGTAACAAAATATTGTGTATTATGACAATTTAAATTATCTGTCATCAATTATTTTATTACTTACCGATTCATACAAAAATGTACAAGTATACATACATACAACAAGACGTATGTCATGCATTCACACAGTAGTGGTTAGAGTAATACCTATTTTAAATATACATATAAAAGTAATAATACTCAACTTATATTCATAATAGAAAAATAACAAATAGAATCAATCTTGTATAAAATTATATATTTATTGTAAATTTTAATCTTACAATGTTGACAAAGTTCTGTGACCATTATTTTTAAAATTGTTCTGTAAGAACAGGACAGGATAGTCAGATCCTGACTAGGTTGCCAAATAGGATCAGATTGGATCCTGACTGGTAGCCAAACAGAATCAGACTCAATCCTGACTCAATCTGACCAACTGACCATAATTAGACTGGGTTGCTAAATAGAATCAGACTGCATCCAGACTACCCCAATCCAGATCTACTAACTAACTCTGACTAACCCAGTCCAGACTACAAAATCTCAGTCCTGAATCAAACAGAGTCCGATTTATACAAAAATGTACACATATACATACATACAACAAGACATATGTCATTCATTCACACAATAGTGGCTAAAGTAATATTTATTTTAAATATACATGTAAAATTAATAATACTCAACTCATATTCGTGACAGTAAAAAATAGAATCAATCATGTATAAAATTATATATTCATTATAAATTTTAATCTTGTATTGTATTGTTGGCATAGTTCTGTGGTCATTATTTTTAAAATTGGTCTGTAAGAATAGGATAAGATAGCAAGATCTGGGACTAGGTTGCCAAATAAGATGAGATTGGATCCTACCTGGTAGCCAAACAGAATCAGACTGAATCTTGACTCAATCCTGACAACTGACCAGAATCAAACTGGGTTTTCTAATTGAATCATACTGCATCCAAACTACCTCAATTCAGATCTACTGTCTAACCCCGACTAAATCACTCCAGACTACAGAATCTCAATCCCGAACCAAACATGAGCTTAGGGGAGCTTCAGGGTGATTTAATTGATTTTGAGGAGGTAAGGGGTGGTTAGATGCTCCTCGTCAATGTACGGGCTACCAGGCACCACTCAGTTGGGCATCTACATTTTGGTGTAGGCAAGCAACACATGGCAGTTGTCGGGGTATGGGAGAGGATAATTAATCATTTGAAAAATATTTGAGGAGGTAAGGCAAAGAACATGGGTGAATTGCCTTACTGCTGGGAAGCCAACAACCACCGTGCTCGGGGTAGATAAGCCAACAATGTTGTGTGACCCTCCAACCCTTGTGGATGGCCACGGGCACTCGAATCCAAAATGGTTGGATGATAGTGCACCAAAAGTGGGATGTTTTCTAAAATTTTACATGCTACATATTAATATATTTTGAACCAAAATTTTAATAATAGATTTTTATGATGTATAGTATTTAACAATAATAACCCACAAGAAATATCCTTTCAGTCCCCACCCCACAAATTATCTTCACTAGTTATCTATGAATTAACTAATACTTTATATATTTATTTAAGTGATTTCACAGCTAATGATTCACAATAGGATCGGGCTAACCCACGATGGGTCCTGGTCTAATCAGATTAGACCACAATGCTCTATTTTTGTGTGCAATATGCAACAGAATACAAATAAAATTCTATTCAAGGTGTAAAATTGTAAACCAAGATACTCAAAAGGTAAATTTATGCAATTTATTTCAATAATATGAATAATACCCAAAAATCAGCATGTTACATAATTAAATCTACCTACTCCAGAAGATATAAAATTATATTTACATATGTGGAAACAGCCCAAAACATGGTACTAGTAACCACCTTGGGCCATAACTTTTATAAAAAAAACACCTTGGTCCATAACAAGGCCCTACTCATCAAAATCAAGGCATAACAAAGCCCAACTTACAACTTGGTCACTCAAAGGCTTGATACTTCAAGTTAGGGCATATCAACCTTAAACAAGGCATCAACATGGGATGTTTCTCTTTTCAATTTTATTTCTAGTACATATAGAGAAACAAAAGATATGTAATTATCCCATAAGTATACCTACCCATAGTCACCATTTAAAACAAAGTAGGATTATGTAATATAACAACCATATCTCTTACAGTGTAGTAGGTTCTCATAAGGAACTATCAAATTGTATTATTTTCAAGAATTTTTAATGAACTTCAATAAATCATCACTTCATGTCTCGTTTAGGTCCTACGTAGTTATATAAATGTGTGTATCATCATTAAAATCATATAAATTCCTAGGACTACTTGATTATAGTCGGTAATATCTCGTTATGTCTAGGGCAAGTGTATCAAACACACATGCCCACATAACTCCTCATATTAATTGTATCAAAATAATTTCTAGTATCTTCTAGTTCATTTATGTTCAAACATAGATATAAACTCCAACCAATTGAACCCTACCATCAACCCAATGATAGTACCCTCATCAATTCCATCAAGGCATCATACCTACTTGTATATCCCATATCCCAAATGCATCATATGATGTCACACTTTATGTCACATTAAGTTGATTTAATGATTATAGGAAGAGAGTATAAGAGTAGATAAGAGTAAAGAGGCATATATATTCATATGACAAGGTGATTTATGTCATTAGGTTGCATCTTCAAATTAAGGTTACCCTAAATTACATACAATTCACGTTCGATTTGTAATCCCATACACTTCATATACACATTATTAGTTGAATCCACTAGATACGTTTTGCACATTCATATATAAATTATTAGTTGGATCCACTAGATATGTCATGCACATTTGTATAGTTATTCCCATGGATTCATAATAACTCTTAGGTTTATTAGCATCTCAATCATAGTATACCTAACCATTCTTGGCCATAGAAGGACCAGAACATAAAATCGAGCATTTAAAGGCCCAAAACATCTTCAAGGATGAAATAGGTAAACGTTTTTGCAAAAGTATCATTTGAATCTAAACTTTACACATTTCTTTATGAGACATATTCTGAACCGCACCCCAAATTTCATCTAAAACTCTAATGAAGGTAAAAGTTATGAGAGTTTTGAGATAAGGGCACAATTAGGCTTATCTCATTATTAAGGCCAAAACAAAGATACTTTTTCACAAGAAAATCATATACATATTCTATTTTGCACATATATCAATGAGCCATGAAAAAGACATTGCCAATGTATAATACTAAAAATAAAAATGATACAAAAGTAGTGCTCGGTATAAGATTGAGGTTTTATAAGGGCCAACTAGGCTATAAAATGGGTAAGTTAGGGCATAATTGATCCACCTTTTACTTATAGGATTTTGTAGAAACAATTATCCATCAGCATAATGATTGAGTAAAGGAATGAAAATAACTTCAAAAAAGTCAAAATCAGTAAGGGTGAACCTACATTTCGTTCACCATGAAAATAGTACCTAAAGCTTCAAAATGAGCACTTTTAGGATTCTTAAGCATGTATTTTATCATTTCAGCCCACAAACTTTTATAATTATGATTTTTATGTATCAAAAACATGTTTAAAAGACAAAACGAATGCTAAAAAAATCTTATGCACATATTATCCATCAAAATTAGACCATAAGGTTTCATCTTTTGAGCAAGTTAGGCACACTTGGAGCAAGATTTCGGATTGTAGATGAATTGTAGGCAAAATAAGGTATTAGATGTTATATCACTCACCTAGGTTTGTAAGGAAAAAGAGAAAAAGCAAGAAAACTCCAAGAAGCTTTATTTCCACGTCCAAGATCACCTCTCTATATACAACATTACTCATCCATGGTGAATCTATGGCAAACAAGGGCAAAATAGAAGAAAAGAATGTGTTTTATCTAGATGGGCAAGTTTCCACCATGAAAGACCATGGATCTTGTCCAAGGAAGAAAAAGAGCTAAGATATAGAAGGAAGAATATATTAGCAGAGACGATCTTAACATTTTTTGCAAGAAACAAAGTTGTGAAGCACGAAATAACCATAGAGTTGTTTGATCTTTGTCATGCATCCACGTGTAATCTCTCATCCATGTACATCCCTGCTTGAATACTTAGTCAACCTCCATGGATCACCCATGTTTACACCAGAACTTGAGATGCCAAATGGGCCTCTAAGTTTAGGGGGGGGGTTATATAAACTAGAATGGGTGCAAATGCCAAAACTACCCATAACCAATGTCTAGACACATTGATGAAAGCATCCTTTCTCATTGAAAATTCTATCATTTTCATTGACCTTGGCATGCATTTTATCAGTATACACATTGATCTACAAGTCTGGACCTTCATCATTTTTAGTATCTATGTTTTCCATCAGTTTGCACACACATAGGAGCTTCATGGGTTTACATGTCCAGTCTTCTCATCAATTGACAACTCATAGCCCATCGGTTTTCAAGATGCCCTTCTCATTGGTTGTTGATTCTGGGAACCTCATTGTTTTATGAGTTCATGAACTCCATTGGTTGAGAGGCATATGACTCTCATCGGTTGGGAGGTCCTTCAGTCCTCATCAACCACCATCACCACACTAACTAGTATTAGGACTTAGAAACCCTAGGACAAAAAGTCATACATAACAAGGTTCATCAAATTAAGAAATATTATATAGTAAAGCATTTCACTTATATAATATACACTTAATTTTGCAATTCGGTCCTCAATTAAGGTAAAATTGCAAATTAGTCCACAATTGTACATGAATTGCAAATCAAGGTAGATAAGGTGCAATTAAAGTCAAATTAATGTTGTCTCTTAAAATATTGTTTTTGAGGATAAACCAATCATGAATATGAAAAAAATTAAGTAATTTGAACATATATTATAATTAGTACCTCATATTTGATGGATTTACAATTAATTCAACAAACTAAAAGTGATCTTATAATTAGGAAAACAAAGTGCAAATTAAGCCCAATTATGGATTTCTCTTAATCAATTGGTATTAAAACTTATTCAAGCACATGATTATGACAATAATGCAAGATTATGAATGAATTTAGGGTTAATGTAGGTTCATAGTCTCACAACCATAAACCCCTTAAAAGGATTTCTACCCTGAAATCCCAAGGTTAGGGTAGAGATAAACAATAAGGAACATGTAACCTTGTCTTGAAAGTGCTTAATCATGACTTCGATTACCTTATCACCATTAGTGCTTACTCATCATGAACTTGTTTTGAATTCTTAGGGTAATTTTCTAATTCTAAACTTAATATACACCATTCATTATTTTATATATGTTCTTTGGAATATGCTTAGGAATTATTGACATTATCATATTCTACAACTCTTGTTTATTATCTCTTAACATTTCTTGTGTCTCCTTTTTTTATTACCATGCTTTGCATTCACCCATTCAAGGTCAATTAATCATATTGTATATTCATATTTAGGTAATTACTCTTCTTATCATATATTTATGTCTAGGATTTCTTACATTAAGGAAATTAGTTCATTTGTTCCTAACATTTCTTCACAAATATACATTCTATCCTTGTAGGTAATAGCCTTTATCTTGTTACATATTCACATGGATACACATCACATACTCTTACTTTCCTCTTACATATTCACATGGATTATTAAATAAAAATGTTATAATTGTCCATCTTTATGTCATTCAACCTCAATTTCCATCTTGAATATCATCATAAATCCTTGATAGGGATCTAATTTTGTATTAAATTAGGGATTTTGTCTCTTCATGTTGCTTTAGATCTACTTATATTCCTCATTATTATTCACATCCTTTTGTCCACACGAGTCAATTTCTAAGTGACTTATCTAATATCATCATAATATCATGATTATTTACTTCAATCCTTTCATAACATACACTGGTTAGTCTAAGATTACCTCATGCTCCACTTTGTTCATCTATCATTGTACTTATTTATCATCTCAAACCTTACTCATTATTTGAGTTTTCCTCTTCTTATTAGGAATTTACATCTTAAATCCTTCCTACTACATATATCTCTATGAACTTCCTCATACACATGTGTACATTCTATATACTTCTTTTAGATTCTACTAGTTTGCACACATAATTGAGATTCATACACAGAGTCATCTCTTTGTAACCTCATCATAATTCTAAATCTCAACTTCAAACATTATATTTTCATTTAATTATAAAGCTCTTAGGTTTTGATGAGTTGAAACATGGATTTTATCTTTCTCAAGTATTTAAATTATAACCTTACATCACCTATTTAACCAATTTTGTACATACTTTTTGTTTAACATCTCCAGACTTGGCCCAACTTTGCATCTCTTATTGACTTTTATCTTTTTTTATCATGATTTCATATGTATGATACTATTTGGTTCATTTCCAGTCTAACTACTTGGCCAGAGTATCCACAAGGGAAACAACTATAGAGTTTCACACTAACTTTTCCCTCAATACTTGGAAACCTGAACATGGCACTCAAATAAAAATTTCAAGTAGTATGCATCATGCTCGCAATATTCATCACTTAGTTATCATTTTAATCCTAGTCCCTATTGACTCAACGAACTTATTCTTTGATACCACACTTGTAATGACTCATCCCACTATTCAAACCTTAAATGACCACTAGGACAAATCATGAGAAAAAAACCCAACTTAAAAACAAACAACCATAAAACTTGAGTTGAATTTTTTTTGAATAAAATGATCCACACAGAGATATGGTTATGATAACCGCCATAAAGACTTCACAAAATTTACATATGAAAGTGTAATACAACACATATATATTCTTACATAAGTAAAAGAGAACAACTAAAATATCTCTTAATTGATTTCATCAAAAGGATTGCAATATGATTCATATCCATGGAACTACAATTGTATAAGATGTCTAAATCTGGCTACAACTCAATATCACAAGAAAACCACCTGATAAAACAACCTATCCAGTATAATATATACTACCTACCCATCACTCAAGAAAGAGAGAGTACAAGGACAATCTAGACTTAACTATATTTTCTCTTATTAAACCTTGGTCATTGTGTCCTTTTTACATACATCATACTTAAAATATGTGGATAACCACATGGATGAGACCCCATGACCCAGTCATATGATATAAAAACTTAACTTATATAACATCTTATTCTTACAACAAGAGCATTTAATATATTATATTTAATAGTACAAGTAGTTCAACAACAAGTAAATACTATATTAAACATATGTTAGAGAACATATAGATACAATGACATATAGTGAACCACATATCATACTTGCATGAAATAAAAAAGAAACAATAGCACATCAAAACACCCTTACATGTTATTCATCGATTCAACCTAAATAGATATACTACATGATGAATTACAAATTTTATTATGTCTGGTTATCTTGAAACCAACTACTCAAACAAATAGTTGATGATTGTGAAGTTGGAATTATCCCATATAAATCTTAGGATTAGTAGTCTCTTATATATCTCTTTCCCTCAGTTAGTATGAGCGACAAACTATAGTGGCACAATTACCCACCTACCAGTAGGGGCACAATGAACATCCTTCTAGAAACCACTTCGCCTGGGATACATATGACACGATACCAAAACCAAGATATAGCAATTGTCCAAATCCGAGTTACGACCTCAACCACTCTCAATACATACAAATTAAGACAAGCATTAGCTACTCTCAAAACACCTTGAAATCAGGATGACGAAGAAAAACCCTCCCCCCCTACATATACTCAATAGTATATGACACTGAGCTCCTTCTCATAATATGACATTGTGACAAGGATTGGTCATTTCACTATCCCACAAGTTTTGACATGAAAAAAGTTCTAAGCTCACAAGGAACTATATGATTATAGTTTCACTTAGTTAATTAATCTTGTTAGTCACATGTTATTTTATCAGTATACAAACAAGACATAATGATTTACTTGTAATATTAATCAAATCTACTAACTATAGAAGATATAAAACATTTACATATATGAAACCACCCAAAACAAGGTACTCATAACCACTTTGGGACATAACAAGGCCCCATTCAATAAATCAGGGCACAATAAAGCCCAACTTATCAATCTTGCCCATTCCAACACCTAATACATCTAGTTATGGCATATCAACCTTAAACAATGCATCAACATGGGATATTTATATTTCTAATGATTCATTTTTAACTCACATAGAGATACAAAAGATAGGACTTTAGCCCATAGGTATAACTTATGATAATCATCACTTAGAATAAAGAAATATTATGTAACAAGATTGACCATCTCTCTTCAAGCATAGTGGAATCATGAGGCATGATCAGATTGTATTATTTTCAAGAATACTTAATTAAAATGATGAACCATCACTTCATGTCTCTTTTAGGGGGTACTTGGTTATAATAATGTCTATGTCATCATTATAATCACATAAATGCATGCAACTATTTGATTATAATAGGGAATATCTCATTATATCAAAGGGAAAGTGTATCAAACACACATGGGCACATAACTCTCCATATTAAGGGTATCAAAAAACCTAGATACACCAGTATTCTAGTTCATTTATGTCCAAAATCTAGATATAAATTTTAATCTTTTGGATCCTACGATCACCCCAATGATAGTACCCTCATCATTACCATAAAGGCATAAACCTCAAGGAATCATACCTACTTTTATATCCCATATCCCAAGTTAATAATGTGATGTTGCATCTTATGCCACAATTAGTTGATTTAAAAATATCATAGGAAGAGAAGAGAAGGTATAAAAGATAAGAGAGGCATATATTTTGATATGAGAACGCACTACTACAGAAACAACGTTCAACGTCGCTTTTAGAGGTGTC
This sequence comes from Alisma plantago-aquatica, assembly GCA_963693085.1. Classification (NCBI taxonomy): domain Eukaryota; kingdom Viridiplantae; phylum Streptophyta; class Magnoliopsida; order Alismatales; family Alismataceae; genus Alisma; species Alisma plantago-aquatica. Next base: position 811,453,672 of record OY856409.1, read on the forward strand.
AGTTTTTTAGTAAAATCGACGTTGTTAACATTAAACGTCAGTTAATAAGGACATCCGACGTCTATATTTGAAGACCAGCCAGACACGAGTATCTATTTTCACTCAGTGTCGGTTGAAGAAATAAAACCGATGTCAAAAGCAGGCCGCGGAATCCAATTTTTTCGAGCAAAAAAAATTTGTGCCAAAGTATCAGATACAACGTCGGTGTTTTACCTAATAACCGACGCTGAATGAAGATAAAATTTGCGCCAAAAGTTCTAATATGGGCATCCATTTTCTTAGAATAACTGACGTTATAAGGGTGTGTGTGTCGTCCCTGCCAAAAAAATTAGGGTAAAGGAATGCCCAATTGACGTCGGTTGTCTTTGGATAACCGACGCTTAATAATAAAGGAGTCAGTTTTTATGGATAACCAACACCTTTTATTAACTTAATAGCCCCCACGCACAGCAGACTCTTCCCCTTTCTTTTGTTTCATCGATCGATTTTGCTCTGGTTCCCGACCCCTGCTGCTATCGCCTCCGCACCGCCACCTGTTGTTGTTGTCGCCTCCGCGCTGCCGCCTACTGCTGTTGTAGCTGCTCACCACCGCTGCCGCCTGCCTCTCCTTCTCTTCTCACCACCGGTGCCTCTGCTACTGCTGCTCTCCTTGCCGACGCCGCTGCTTCTACTGCTCTCCTCACTGGTGGTCTCCTGCTCCTCCTGATCCTCCTACTGCTCCTGCCGTCGGTTGCCCTGCTCTCCTCGTCGGTTGCCCGAAGTTACCTGCTCCCACTCTTCTTCCTCCGCCCTCAAGAAGGTACCCTGCTCCACGTGGGATTTCACCTCCTAGGCAACACGGCCGTGGTAGGCCAACACAGCCACAGTCGTGGCCAGCCCACACAGTCGTGGCCTTGCTTTAATCCAACAACGATCTGAGAGGGAGCAGGAGGAAGAAGAAGATACATTTGCAATTGAATATTAATGCTTGACCAAATTCTGTAAATTTTGATGCATGCTGAATTAAGATATTAAAACCCTAATACATATTTCACCATAATCTTGAATTAACTATATTTATGAAATCTTGTGATCAATCTATGTAAGATATTAAAACCCTAATGTTAAATCTCTGATTTTGTAGTGATGTGTCACCCTAACATCTACATGAATCCCTATTGTATGATGTAGATTGATGATAATGCATGAGCTAGTTTTAAATTTTGAAATCAATTATGAATCTCTTCATCCCTAGGTCGTACTAATTTATGTGTAATCTTTATCTTGACGATGAACATGCATGGACACTCGAAATGTTGAAATTAATGTTATAGAATGACAACACATGTATTTATTGGCCTAGAAACTCGTCCAAGATTTACCCATTAGGAGTAAATCTTGGATAGTCCCCAGTTTGGGACTGTTCTTGAACACCTAATCTCACTTAGGATGTAAGTGTATAATGTGTATTTAGTTTTCAAGAAAATTCTGGTAGCATTTCCCCGTTTGTTCTCTAAGTACATATGTACTTGGAGAACAACGGGGAAATGCTGCCAAAATTTTCTTGAAAACCCAATACACATTATACACTTACTAGTGAGATTAGGTGTTCAAGAATGGGATAGGTGGTACACATTTATTATATATAAGAATGACAACACATGTATTTGTTTGCCTAGAAACCCGTCCAAGATTTACTCATTAGGAGTAAATCTTGGATAGTCCCCGGTTTGGGACTGTTCTTGAACACCTAATCTCACTTAGGATGTAAGTGTAGAATGTGTATTGGGTTTTCAAGAAAATTTTGGCATCATTTCTCCATTTGTTCTCTAAGTACATATGTACTTGGAGAACAGCGGGGAAATGCTGCCGAAATTTTCTTGAAAACCCAATACACATTATACACTTACTAGTGAGATTAGGTGTTCAAGAATGGGATAGGTGGTACACATTTATTATATATAAGAATGACAGCACATGTATTTGTTGGCCTAGAAACCCGTCTAAGATTTACTCATTAGGAGCAAATCTTAGATATTCCTCAGTTTGGGACTGTTCTTGAACACTTAATCTCACTTAGGATGTAAGTGTATAATGTGTATTGGGTTTTGTTGGCCTAAAGTTAATTGAGGCATGTTTATATTTTTTTATATGTTTTATTTTTCTGAATGTGAACTTTACAATGTGAATTACTTTACAATGTGAATGTGAACTTTACAATGTGAATTTTACAATGTGAATTACTTTACAATGTGAACTTTACAATGTGAATTACTTTACAATGTGAATGTGAACTTTACAATGTGAGCTTTACAATGTGAATTACTTTACAATGTGAACTTTACAATGTGAATGTGAACTTTTAGATGGCTGAGCATTCTCCTGATGACCGTGTTGATGATTACCGTGAGGGTGAGGACATCAATGCGCCACCTCACAATGTAAGTTTTAAAAATATATCATATATTTATATCTACATGTCCATTTATAGTTATATCCTGTAAGTGTGTTTATTTTGTCAAATTTTAGGTTGATGATGCACATGTACCCTCTGAAGCACTTGAGGAACTTGATGAGCAGCACCAAAAAGTTGACAAGAGAAGGGGCATCACTATGATGAAGAAGTTAATAGCATAAAAGGGCAATGGACCCAAACTTGTTGTGGATTTTGATAATGCAGGAAATGCAATTGGAGTGAATCACAATTCGTTTGTTTCATATCTTGGGTATGATACTCGTAGTTGTAAGATAGATTCTTGGCATAAAGTTCCTAAGGGGAAGAAAGACGTAATATGGAAGGATTTATGTGTGAGTTATTATTAATTTGCAATTCTATTTTGTAGATTAATAATTTTTTGGATACTAGTTAATAGCAATTCTATTTTGCAGAGTATATTTGAATTGGATGAAAAGTTGCATCATAAATGCGTGATGCAACACTGTGGGAGAGTCCTAAGGAACTATAGGACAAATCTCACCTGAGAATACATAAAAGAAGGTGACAAGAGGAAGAAGACAACCACTGAACAATAGAACTTCCTGGACCAAGAAGAATGGGATGTGTTTGTTGCTTCAAGACAAACTGATGAATTCAAGGTATTAGGCGTCACTCGCAATTTAATTAATATACGTTGTATTCACCTATTCAAGATTAACATTTAGTGTTACTAACCAAATCATTAATGTGCATACTAACTAGGCCCTCAGTGAGGCGCAAAAAGCAAGGCGTGCACTGAATGTGCATGACCACACAATGGGTCCAAAGGGGTATGTAGGCATTTGCCAAAGACTACAGGCTGAGTCTAGTACTTAGTCTGCTACTACTCAGGAGTCCTCTACTATAGGTACCATACCTCTGCCTCGCCATGATGTCTGGATAGCTGGGAGGCAAAATAAGAAGGGATAAATAAGGAAGCCCGCAATTGCTGAGGCGGCTGTAAAAATGGTAAAATACAACTCTTAGAGCAATGGTTCGAATATTGATTATTTGTGGTGTTTACTTAATTACAAAAAAAATTTGGCGATTAGCAGGAGCTGCACGAGCTGAGGAAACAAGGCAATTTCATCCCTGAGGGGACAAGGGATGAATTGACAGTTGCTCTGGGTAACCTAGAGCATCCTGGACGTGTTAGGGTTGCAGGCGCTGATGTGGGCATCAAAGCATTCTTTGGGCCATCCCAACGCAAACATGTCCCAAAAGTAGGACTTTCACAAGAAGATGTAACCTATTCTTTCTTTATAATGTTACTGTAAAAGAGAATGCAATAATCAGAAACTAACATTTCTTTTATCATGTATAGGTAGATAAGTTAGTTGATAGGAAACTCGAAGAAGCAATGAGCAAGTGACAGGCATCTCAGACTGCCACTCAGCATACAGTACCTATGGCATCCCGCTCTACTCCTACTACAGAGGTTGGAAGTAATTCTGTAGACCCACCACCTAGCACATCCATTGTAAGTATTTTATGACATAGTAACTAGTCTTTTCAAGATGATATGTATATATGTATATAACATTCTTTACACAAAAATTTGCAGGGGTTGAAGCCATGTCGTTTAAAAAGTAAAGAATTTTTCATTGCAGAGGTGTCGTCTTACCCATCCCTACCAGGGGAAATGTTTCATGGGTCTCCATTACCAGCTGGTTGGGTTCGTGTGAGCCCGGTACGTATATTCCCCAATTGGATGGATCTTCCATTGCCATATGCCCACCCAGATTGTGAAACGCTTGGTGAGGCAGAAGGCGGAGTGATATTGTGGCTAAAAGATGATGTCCTCTATACTGAAACTGTATGGTAAATTTACATTACGTTAAATTGTTAGTGTGTGTATATGTGTTAACATATATTATTACATTACTATTTAATTATGCAATGTACTGTGTTACATTAACATGTAGGGGTTTAGATGAGTTCAAAAAGGCTGGAGGAAAGGTCCCCAGGAAAAAGAACCAGCAAATAATTTGGAAAAATGTGGAAGTAAGTTGTCGACTGCAATGTATATATTATTTATGTGAGCAATGCTTAATTAGTTGTATTTTTTAATATTTTGTATGTTTCAATTTATAGTATGATACATACGACAACAGATGGGCATGTTCATACTATGTGATGCGATTTATACACATGATTATCAAATATGCCGCAGTGGACATCGATACCATTCCTGAGGTATTATATATAGTCTCATTAGATAATATGAAATATATCAATCTTATTTATATATTATTAATTATATATATACATCATTCTCTTTGCAGGTGTTTAAAACTGACCACACTACAGGAAAGGCCTTACCATATGTACATGCTCCCTATACGATGACAAAATTAAATGATGTAAGAGAAGAATGGGCAACAGTCATACAAGTAGTGGGGGTTTTAACATATAATTGGGATGTTGATAGCGAATATTGACTGAAGAATGATATTTTGTAAATGAATTTCTGAATTATAATATGTGTGAATGTTTCTACATGTCTGAATGTTTCTACATGTGTCTGAATATTTATGCATGTGTGAATGTTTCTACATGTGTGAATGAAATTGCTGACTGCTATATGAATGTTTCTACATGTGTGAATGTGAAAATGAATGGAACTGCAAATTGCTACATGAATGTTTCAACATGTGTGAAAATTGAATCAAACTAAAGGTTGCTAAATGTGTGAAAATTAATGTTGTTAATTTTGCAAGTTTGTGGCCTGTTGTTGGCCGATATCAATGGATGTCATAAAACTTGTAGTTCATAACTGAACTGCAGGTTTCTCATCTTGCGACCAGCCACAGTAGGCCTGCATACTGAAAAGAAAACAAACATGAAATAGGTGTCTATTATTTGTTTAAAACCAACGAAAAAAGATTACAGCGTCGGATAAATAATTATACCGACGCCAAATGCATGTGATGTGGCGTTGGTTATCAATAATAAATCGACACGGATGGTTCTGGCGTCGGTTGCCCTACTAGTAACCGACGTCGATTTCCCTAATGAGGCCAGACACCACGACCGTGCTAGCCAGCACGGTCGTGGCAGCGGGCCAGACACCACGGTCGTGTTGGCCAGCACGGCCGTGACAGCTGGCCAGACAACACGGCCGTACTGGCCAGCACGACTGTGGCAGCGGGTGATATGGCGTCGATGTTCACTAATAAACTGACGCTGATAATGCCCAAGATGGCACCCTTTCTATGGTGCGAAGGTTTATGGCGTCAGTTTCATAGCTAATAACCGACGCCTATACCCCCCTACTGGCATGTTTTCGGTGGCGTGCGAAGGGTTGTGGCATCGGTCTGAGAACCGAGGCCTAACGGTTGGCCTTTTAGCGGCACCCACATAGGTGTCACATTAAAACTGACACTAAAGGCTTTAAATAACTGACACTAAAGGTCAGTTATGTACTAGTGATGTGATATATCACATTAGGTGGTATCTTTCAATTAAGTTTGCCCTAAATTACGTAAGGTTAACATTTGTTTTGTAAACCCCATGCCACTTCAACATGCTTTATTAATTGATTCCATCAAATATATTTTGCACATCCATACAGTAATGCCCAAGGATTCATTATAGCTCTTAGGTGCATTAATAACTCAACCATGGTATAACAGAACATTCTTTGGCCTTAAGAGGATATAAACACCTAACTTCACATATTAAGGCCCACAACATCTTCAAGGCCAAATAGGGATAAAACCCGGAACAACTATCATTGGAACCTAAACTTTTCACGTGTCCTTACAAGACAGAGTATAGGCCGCACCCCAAATTTCAGCTTAAAATTCCAATGAAGGTAAGAAGTATGTTTGTTTCTATATGAAGGCATAATTAGGCTTATCACCTCATAGGTACAAAATTGCATAGGTAGTGCAGTCAATAACCATTGTGACTACACAAGCAATGAGAGGTGTCTAGAAACACATCATTTCTACCGAAGTAATTGCAAAGTCAGAGAACAACTTCAACCTACATCCCTGATCAATGTTATCGTGATCATATAGTTCCTTTGTCTCATTATTCCAGATTGAATGTAAGGCATGGAATTGTCATACTCTTAATACTAGATCTGTGACGACCGTCTCGCGAAAACAAGATTAGCTAAACTAACTGATGCAGAAGCGAATACTTAGCAGCGAAATTACTGAAAATCACTAAAAATTAAAAACTTTTTGCACCGAGGTCCATAAACTGTAAGAACTCTTCCATAAAGAACTAAAGTAAGTTATTTACATTCTGATACATCAGTTCATCTCTGTATCATCCCATCTTGAGAATCATAAACATTGACTGCCCTGTTGAACTGTACATGAGCAGTATACAAAAATCTTGAGGCATTAAGCCAAAAATCTAAAATCTACATTAAACCATCTACTGACTCCTAGGACCTGAGAGTACAGAGATGACACATAGGACTCTCTATATACAAGACCTATCAGACAGACAGTGTCTCCACCTGTGGATCACTGTTGTCCTTGTTGTTGCTGGTGCTGTTGTGACTGTTGTTGCTGCTCACCCACTAAAGGGTTTCTTCTTCCTCGGCGTCTACCTAAAAAGTTGAATCCCACGGGCGTGAGACAATTGAAAATTGTCCCAGCGAGAGATATAACTCTCTGCCAGAGGCATTATTATTGCAAATAATAGAATAATACTGAGAAGTAGAATTATAATTATTTAACAGTAGGTAAATCATTGAATAAGATATGCCGAGCAGTATTCCCTATGCAATAATTTCAATTATAACTTGATTAAGTAGCAAGTCATTCATTTAATAAGGAATATGAAGAATGTGTATATTAATTATCCAACTTGGACATATTAAACAATGTATCATCACACATTGATTATCGTAGTTCAACCCTAAGCAATTATGTTACATGGCTGATTACATTTTACAAACATACTTATGCCATCAGGAGATGAGGTATACCACTCATACTCCAACCGACCATTGCGAAATAGAAATCAGTACCATACATAGATCATCAGAAGAGTCAGATTTCTATGACCTCATCATCCTCAGTCAGTGTGAGGAACAACAGGCAGGACATCTTGTGTCTCGGCTAAAAATAGGTTTCCAGGGTATTCTGGCAACTTCGCTATTAGAGTTACAGTGGCATGCTGTACTCTCTTCACCATCGAGGGATTTCTTGTTTATCTCACATCGATGCGGCATTAACATCATCATCGGGAGATTAGTGATACATCATCCCGGTATATACATATAATGAAGGATTGAGGGATCTAATGTTTATCTCGCATCAATTCCTCCATTAGGACGTAAGGATATTCATGTCCATAACCCCCACATACTCAAAAGTATGCTCTCCATGAGTTCCCTTAGGAAAACCTATTTCACCATCATCCAACTTCTGACGATGATGGATCTATGGTCAGGGCTCTACATGATATCATTTCATTTGATTATTTAAGTACATTACAACATTCTTTTAGCATCAAGCATGTTTTCAAGCATAAACCATTATAACAAATGCCATAAAGAAAGAGTATTATTTTATCAAGTTCATTTCACAGCTTTAATAGCATTGGGATCTCAATCCCTGATTATCTCATCATCATGATTCAAGAACATGGGTATTCAAACCCTTAGATCATCAAAACACATGTTACCACTTTAACAGGTAACACAATGCCATCAGGTTATTTGATAGTGTAAACATAATAGTAGTAATGCATGTATTTCACTTGACTCATACAACCTGTCAGTCTCTTTTGTTACCTTTTTTCTAGGCAACATAGCATATCATTGCTTACAAAACTTATAAAGTACTTTTATTAAACAAAGCATCATAGCTCTCACCTAGCTATGTTCAATATCTCATAAAACTTGCATGATTAGTACATATGATAATAGATACATTTATTTCATATCAGCACAATGTAAAGCAATGATAACATCACTATTCAAGGGTTGCACCACTATGCCCTTATTAGGGTTAGGGTTTCCCTTTTCATTTCAATTAGGGTTAATCATCCCCTAAAATCAATTAGGATTAATGACTTATCATTTCATTGTCCAATCATAGAGCATCATGCTATAAAGCATTACCCAGAATTATGGTTTCACACTTTCATATACTTATTTAGAATTAGGGTTTACTATTCACATTGCATCACCCTTGATTACGGTTCATGTTCAACATACCCTGAATTAGGGTTTACTATTCATGTCACATCACCCTAGGTTAGCGTTTACTATTCACATCACATCACCCTAGGTTTAGGGTTTACTATTCACATCACATCACCCTACGTTAGGGTTTACTATTCACATCACATCACCCTAGGTTAGGGTTTACTATTCACCCCAAGTAGGAGTGATCATCAAAACACCTTGAATTAAGGTTTATCATGTCATCACTATGAATTGAGTTCATACCATCACCATGTATTAAGATTACTTCCAATAATACCCTCAGTTAGGGTTATGATTCATTAACCTTCATAATTAGGGTTTCATGATCTCACTATCATGGATCATACCCTAATTAGACATCTATTCATAATGAGAGTCCATTACATAATTAACATTTATGTAGGTAATCCTTTCTCTCTCATCCTTTATAGGATGATGTTTACTTCAGCCTTGATTAGGCTAAGTCAACTCAACATGAAAGAGAATTGACATCATAGGTTATATCATTACCATTATGATCATTAAGGCTTAACTACTTATTGGATATTAATCACACTATCCCATTAAGATACAAGTACCATAATCATCTTTGATTACATCTTGTATTAAACAATTAACCAACTTAACCTTTAACCACTTTTAAGTATCCATGCAGTTTGGGATAATTATTCACCAAACGATCCTGGCTACAAAGACCCCAAACGATCTTGACCACAAACATCCAAACGATCTTAGATCATTTAGACCTCCATGCGGTCTTGCACAACCACTGAGACCGTTTGATAAAGCTAGGGTTGAAACCGTTTGGTAAAGTGCAACTTCAAAACCGTTTAGTAAAGTAGGTGGTGTAGACCGTTTGCTAAAGTTGACTTCTGAGATCGTTTGCTAAAGGTGGTCACATGAAACTATTTACTAAAGTAGACCTTCAAAACTGTTTGCTAAAGTAGACTTTTGAAAATGCATGAACCCAAATGGTTTGGGATCGTTTGGTCCCAAATGGTCTTGAGACCGTTTGGTCCAAACCCCCTCAAAACTGCAAGGACCAAAAAGGGTCTCAACCACCTCAATCAATTTAGGGTTTCCAAGATCGATTCCTTCAATGATTGTAATCATGTTATCACTCATCAATTGGACTTGTCACCCTACTTCAATTAAGTTAATTAGGTCAACCTTCAACTGATTTGACCCTCAATTGACCCTCAATTAATCATCAATTAGGGTTTGAATCAATTAAATTAGGTTTTGGGAACGTTGATCCTTCAATGTTGATTATTGTTGAACCAATTACTTGAAACTATTGGATTACTATCCAAATTGGGCATGACCTGACCCCAAACGGTCTTGAGGTTGTTTGGATGACCTCCAAATGGTCTTGAGACCGTTTTCCCAAGTCAACATCAAAAACTAAGTCAACCATTTAGGGTTTGGTTCATTGGATTGATCATCATATCAACATTTGATTGCTCTTCAACATAGCATCATTAGATCTTCAATTACCTAACCATAGTCAACCCTAGACCTCCAAATGGTCTTGGGTGACCCCCAAACGGTCTTGGGATTGTTTGGATGATCTCCAAACGGTCTTGAGACCGTTTGCCCATTACATCATCACTAAACATTTCATTCAATTAGGGTTTGGATCCTAGGATTGGTCACCAAATCAGCAATTGATTATACTTCAACTCGATACCTCTGGATCTTCAATTGCTCAACCATACCTAACCCTAGACCTCCAAACGGTCTTGGGTGATCACCAAACGGTCTTGAGACCGTTTGGGTGATCCCCAAACAGTTCTGAAACCGTTTGGGTCATCGAACCCAAGTTTCAAACTTATTCAATTATCAAATCAGCACCTAACCCGATTAGGGTTTTGGTGATTATTGGACCTTCAATTAGTGAACCAATTGAAGTTAATTAATAATTATTGATGGAGAATTGACCTACATTATTATCAACAGGTCTCCAAATGATCAATGCTTGGTCAAAGCCACCAAACGGTCTTGGATCGTTTGCTTCTATGCGGTTTAGTGAAACCGTTTGCATTCAAATGGTTTGAAACCGTTTGCTCCCAAATAGTTTGGGAAACCGTTTGAGCAACAAAAGCAAACCGTTTGGTAAAGTAACTTTTTGGATATTTATCTAAAATGATGTCATCTTCGTCTTCCTTTGTTCTACCAAGAACTATTGTTGTTCTTCATGGAAGTTATAGCAAGAACTCACAAGAGTATCAAAGGAAGAAAAGTAACCAATGATTCTTATAGAAAAGAGTGCAATACTAATGCTTAAGGGTTAGAGTTATAAAACCCGCCTATAGAACTGATCCAAAGCTCCAAGCTCCATGGCTTTAATGGTGGATGGAGTTCCAGTAGTTTTCCAAGGTCCGTCCTTCAACTTTTAGATGAACAAACTTGCTAGAAATGAAAATCGTGTGAAGAAAACCAATAATTAACCATTGTTTTATGGTTTCAACCATGAATCCGAGGTAGAGGATAATCCAAACTTACCAACAGGTTCGGTCACCCTTCCTTTTCTCCATAGCTCTTCCTTGGTCGGCCAAAGCAAGGTAAAAAGAGAAGGAAACTAAGGGAACGATTCTCATGTGTATTGCAAAAGATATACATAAGAGATATGTATATGGGTTTTTAAGGAAATAGAAAAAGAGAGTTATCTTGTTTAATTTTATCTAATTCCATCAAAGCTTCCTCCATTCCTTGGCCAAGTAGCCACCTTCTATTTTCCTTGCAAAACTCTCCATTATCCAAGATTAATGGGAAAGGAACTAAGCACCTTTATTAGTCTTATATTAATATCCATCCTTTTATTGGATATTGCTTTATATTATATTAATGTGAATGGCTTCCACTCAACCAAGATATTTTTATGTCCAAGCATGGCACAGGCTCGTCCAAACTATAGCAAACACATCCCTCAACTTTTGGTTGAAGATCTCCTTAATTAATTATATTTCTTTTTGCACTAAATTATATTAAAGAGCCATTTGTGCTTAAATCTTGATTACTTTAATGTCAAGATTCTCTCTCTTCCAAGATAATTCAAATGAGGCACCCTTTTCATTTTCTTTGCTCTACTTGATTCCAAGAAACATGAGAGACCCTCTAGAAGTGATATTTTGCATATTGAACCCTAGGTTTTGGGTAAATTGCATATTACACCAAAACTAGGTTTTAATGCACAAGGATTGCTCTACAAGCTTTATCTTGGTGCCCAAGCTTGTAGAAACCATACCACTACATCATATTCATTATTATGATGTCTCAGCATCATATGAACATATTATCATGTGCAATTTGCAATTTAACCCCTCCACTTGGGTAATTTGCACTTTAGTCCAAAAGTAGCAAAACAAAGTTTCAACATTATTAAAAAGAACTGAAATTGAAATATAAGTTCCTAAAAAGCCTTAATTACTTTTCAAAGTATAAGAACAAGCATCTAATCAACTTAATTAGGAAAAACACCTAGGGTTAGTACATAACCCAGGTCAGGGATGTTACAAATTATCCACCCCTTACAAGGCTTTCATCCCTGAAATCATCAACAAAACATTTTAAGAGAAAGCATACGGTATTTCCTCCTCATCTCTTCCACTAGTTCCCACGTAGCTTCTTCAACGCCACGGTGATTCCAGAGGACTTTCACAAGACTAATGTCTTTCTTCTTCAGCTTCTTGATTCTTCTATCGAGAATCAACACAGGTCCTTCAACATTAGATATATCATCATTTAACTCTACTTCCATAGGCTGCGGAACTGATTCTGTGTCAGGATGACATTTCCTAAGCATGGAAATGTGGAACACTGGGTGTAACTTTTACAGCTCAGGTGGTAATTCCATCTTATAAGCTACCTTTCCAACCCGTTCAATGATTGTATAAGGCCCCATAAACCTAGGATCTAACTTTCCTTTTCTTCCAAACCTAAGAACTCCCTTCCAAGGCGAGACCTTGAGGTACACTCTATCTCCAACCTAGAATTCTAAAGGTCTACGATGCTTATCAGTGTAAGATTTCTGCCTATCCTATGCAGTCTTTAATTGTTGTTGTATTATTTTAATCTTCTCGGTGGTCTGCTGCACAAGATCAGGACCCAAAAGTTGATATTCACCAGCTTCATGCCAACATAGGGGAGATCTACAACGTCTACCATACAAAGCTTCATAAGGCACCATGTCAATACTGCGTTGATAGCTATTGTTGTAGGCAAACTCTATCAAACTTAGATGTAGATCCCAACTTCTTATAAACTGGAGGACACATGCCCTAAGTAAGTCCTCTAAGGTTTGTATAGTCCTTTCATATTGTCCATCTGTCTGAGGATAAAAGGTTGTATTAAACCTCAACTGTATGCCTAAAGCTTTATGAAGTCGCTCCCAAAAATGACTCGTAAACTGGGGACCTCTGTCAGAAACAATGGTAACTGGGACCCCATGCAGTCGCACTATCTCATCTACATACAACTGTGTCAGTCTCTCTATAGAATATGTTGTTTTTATAGGTAAGAAATGTGATGTCTTTGTCAACCTATCAACTATTACCCAAATGGAATCATGACCTTTGGCTGTTCTGGGTAAACCAACCAAAAAATCCATGGTCACATGATCCCATTTCCATAGTGGTATGGGTAAAGGTTGCATTGTTCCTGCAGGCTTTTGGTGTTCAGCTTTAACTTGCTGACACACAGGACACCGCATAACGAACTCAGCAACATCTTTCTTCAGACCAGGCCACCAATACATGTCTTTCAAGTTATGATACATCTTGGTGCTTCCTGGATACATAGCATACATCGAAGAATGAGCTTCTTCCAGGACTAACTTCCTCAAATTATCAACATCTGGTACTATCATCCTATCATGATAACAAGCTAATTGATCATCTGAATCATGGAAACCATCTCATTTTTCACTACCATACTCTGCTCTAATCTGCTGAACTACAACATTAGCTTGTTGTGCCTCCTTAATCTGTTGTCTCAGGGTAGGTTTTATGTGCATCTCAGCTAACAACCCATATAACAACGATACTTTTAACTGTACATTGTCGTGCCTTAAAGAGATAAGCATATCCCTCCTAGAGCACACCAAGGAATTCAGATGTGCTCTATCTAGGGCTGGTGTTGTTGATTTCCTACTCAGAGCATCAACAACTACATTGGCCTTCCCTGGATGATAATCAATTATACAATTGTAGTCCTTGATTAACTCCGTCCAACGGTGTTGCCTCATGTTAAGCTCATGCTAAGAGAAGATATACTTTAGGTTCTTATGGTCTGTGAAAATCTGGAATGTCTCTCCATAAAGATAATGTCTCCAGATCTTCAAAGCATGGACTACAACATCTAGTTCTAGGTCGTGTGTTGGATAATTCTCCTCGTATTTCTCAATCCATCGAGAAGCAAAATAAATCATTTGTTTATCATGCATTAATACACATCCTAGTCCATTCTTAGAGGCATCACAGAAAACTATGTATCCTTTCCCGTGTTCAGGTAACACTAGCACATGTGCACTTGGCAGTCTTTCCTTTAACAACTGGAATGATTGCTGACACTTGTCATTCCAGGAAAAAGGAACATCTTTCCTGGTCAACTTAGTCAAGGGTAAAGTTATGGAACTGAAGTTCTTAATGAACCTCCTGTAATATCCTACCAACCCTAAGAATCTGTGAATCTTCGTTGGTGTTTTCGGCTGCTCTCATTACAGGACAGATTCTACCTTTTTAGGGTCAACACGAATACCTGAAGCAGATATTACGTGTCTAAGAAAAGAAACTTCAGGTAACCAGAACTCACACTTGCTAAACTTAGCATATAACTCATGCTCTCTTAGAAAAGTTAGAGCCTGACGAAGATGATGCTCATGTTGCTGAACATCTCTACTGTAGACCAGGATGTCATCTATGAACACAACTACACACTGATCAAGAAAAGGTCTAAAGATTATATTCATGAGTTCCATAAATGTAGATGGTGCATTAGTTAGTCCAAATGACATAACTGTGAACTCATAGTGACCATACCTTGTCCTAAAGGTAGACTTAGGTATGTCACCCTCCTTAATACGCAGTTGATGATATCCCGACCTCAAATCTATCTTTGAGAAAATAGTTGCGCCACGCAACTGATCAAAGAGATCATCAATCCTCAGCAAAGTATACTTATTCTTTATTGTTACTTTATTTAGTTTCCTATAATCAATGCATAACTGCATTGATCCATCCTTCTTTTTAACAAAGAGGACCGGAGCACCCCAGGGTGAAGTACTCGGTCAGATGAAACCTTTCTCAAGCAACTCTTGCAGTTGTTTCTTGAGTTCTGCCATCTCAGCAGGCGCCATCCTATACGGTGTTTGTGCTATAGGTTGCGTGCCTGGGATTAGATTAATCTCAAAATTAATCTCTCGGGGTGGAGTTACACCTAGAAGTTCTTCAGGAAATACATCTTCAAATTCCCTGACTACAAGAACTTCAATAGGGTTAGAACTCTCCAAGGTGGTATCTACCACATGGGACAAAAATGCATAACATCCTTGCCTCATCAGCTTCTCAGCAACCATAGCTGACACAAGACAAGTCAGCAGAATCTTTCTATCTCCTTGAAAGATCCATGTGTCACTATCATTAGTGAACACAGCTTGCTTAGACTCACAATCCAAGACAACCTTATACCTTTCTAAGGTATCCATCCCCAAGATTATATCAAACCCATGCATCTCAAGTGGTATAAGATCCACTTGAATGCGATGCTCAGAGAAGGAAAGAATGCAGGGAGAACACACCTCATGTAACACAGTAGATCCCATCAAAGGAGTGTCTAACTTCAAACTCTCTGCCCTATGACCAACTTTCATATTGCAGTCAAGAATCACTCTTCGAGTGATAAAGGAATGCGTAGCACCCAGATCAATCAAAACAGATACGACGCAGCATGTAGATATATCAGAATAAAACAACTTTATTTGACCTGTCACAACCTGAGGGTTGATCATTGCATCAGGTGGATTCATCACATAGAATCTCGTCGTTGCTTGTGGTTGATTTGGTGCTCGATGATTGGGTGCTGATGATCCATCTTGGGACGCTTGTCCATGTCCTCTAGCTCCACCTAGAAATTGTCTCCTTTGGGAACCTTGCTGACTCTACCTTTGGAGTTGAGTCACACTTGCCTCTCGGGCTCTGCAATCCTTCATCAGATGTCCCACCTTTCCACATATGAAACAGCTTCTAATCCCTTGCTATGGTCTAGATGGTCCTATAACTGACACAAATGCTGAGCTACGGGCTCCTTCTGGTGGTAAACTTTGTCCTCTACCCCTATTTGACGTCCATTGTGTCTGGGTACTGAATCTAGGTGGTGGTGTAGGCACGGAAAACCTCAGTTTCTTGAAACCTTTGTATGAGGATCCTTGGAACTGGGGATACATCTTCTTGTTTTTGGTCTGTCGCTTCTCCATCACATACCTCTCTATCCTTCTTACAGACTCCACAAAAGTAGTAAATCTTTCCCTATTCTCCAGAGCAGACGCAGGGGTGGTCAACTCGGTGTTTAACCCCTTCTCAAAACGTCGAATCCTCTCTTCATATGTGGTTTCCATATGCGGACAAAACCGCAACAGCTCCATGAACTTAGCCTCGTACTCGCTAATGTTCATCGGTCCTTGCCTTAATCTCTCAAAATGAGAGATTTTCTCATCCAGGAACGTCTTAGGAAAATATATGTTGACAAATTCTCATCGAAACACTTCCCATTCAATCTCCACACCTGGCCTTTTCCCTTCCTCTATGGTCCACCAGTGACCAGCACTCCCTTTAAGAAGGTACACAACATGTATAACCTTCTCAGCTTCTAGGATGTTAAGGATTCTAAAGGCCTTCTCTAGTTCAGTTAGCCACATGTCAGCATCTGTTGGGCCAGCTGTACCAGAATATTACGTGGCTCCAACACGGCGTAGTCGTTCAAACGTCTTGTCAGCTCTTTGTCCTTCTGGATGGGTAGGTGCCCTAGGTACAGGTATAGGCATCATATCACTCATGTGTGTCATGGAAGTCATGAACTTCCCAAACATGGCTTGAAAGGCTGGGTTCCCCATGTCAGACTGATTGAACTGGGGTGGTTCAGGTACATGTTCCTCCCTTCTTTGGTCTCTTGCACCTCCTCCAAGTGCAGCGACACTACTCTCTGCAACATGTTCCTCGTGTGATCCAGACATCTTTAGTTTCTCTTCTCCTCCTATATGAGCAGAAGACACTAGATCAGACTCAACAACCTTAGTCCTATGTCTCTGTAGACTCAACGAACCTAGAGCTCTGATACCACTTAATTTGTGACGACCGTCTCGCGAAAACAAGATTAACTTAACTAACTGATGTGGAAGCAAATACTTAGTAGTGAAATTACTGAAAATCACTAAAAATTAATTTTTTTTTGCACCGAAGTCCATAAACTGTAAGAACTCTTCCATAAAGAACTAAAGTAAGTTATTTACATTCTGATACATCAGTTCATCTCTGTATCATCCCATCTCGACGGTCATAAACATTAACTGCCCTGTTGAACTGTACATGAGCAGTATACAAAAATCTCGAGGCATTAAGCCAAAAATATCAGATCTACATTAAACCATCTACTGACTCCTAGGACCTGAGAGTACAGATACGACACATAGGACTCTCTATATACAAGACCTATCAGACAGACAGTGTCTCCACCTGTGGATCACTGTTGTCCTTGTTGTTGCTGTTGTTGCTGTGATTGTTGTTGTTGATCACCCACTGAAGGGTTTCTTCTTCCTCGGTGTCTACCTAAAAAGTTGAATCCCACAAGGGTGAGACAATTGAAAATTATCCCAGCGAGAGATATAACTCTCTGCCAGAAGCGTTATTATTGCAAATAATAGAATAATACTGAGCAGTAGAATAATAATTATTTAATAGTAGGTAAATCATTGAATAAGATATGCAGAGCAGTATTCCATATGCAATCATTTCAATTATAACTTGATTAAGCAGCAAGTCATTCATTTAGTAAGGAATATGAAGAACATGTATATTAATTATCCAACTTGGACATATTAAACAATGTATCATCAAACATTGATTCTCATAGTTCAACCCTAAGCAATTATGTTACATGGCTGATTACATTTTACAAACATACTTATGCCCTGAGGAGATGGGGTATACCGTTCATACTCCAACTGACCATTGCGAAATCGAAATCAGTACCACACATAGGTCATCAGAAGAGCTGGATTTCTATGACCTCATCATCCTCAGTCAGTGTGAGGAACAACAGGCAGGACATCTTGTGTCTCCTCTAAAAATAGCTTTCCACGGTATTCTGGCAACTTCGCTATTAGAGTTACAGTGACATGTTGTACTCTCTTCGCCATCGAGGGATTTCTTATTTATCTCACATCGATGCGGCATTAACATCATCATCAGGAGATTAGTGATACATCATCCTGGTATATACATATAATGAAGGATTGAGGGATTTAATGTTTATCTCGCATCAATTACTCCATTAGGACGTAAGGATATTCGCATCCATAACCTCCACATACTCAAAAGTATGCTCTCCAGGAGTTCCCTTAGGAAAACCTGTTTCACCATCATCCAACTTCTGAAGATGATGGATCTATGGTCAGTGCTCTACATGATATCATTTCACTTGATTATTTAAGTACATTACAACATTCTTTTAGCATCAGGCATGTTTTCAAGCATAAACCATTATAACAGATGCCATAAAGAAAGAGTATTATTTTATCAAGTTCATTTCACAGCTTTAATAGAATTGGGATCTCAATCCCTAATTATCTCATCATCATGATTCAATAACATGGGTATTCAAACCCTTAGATCATCAAAACACCAGTTACCACTTTAACAGGTAACACAATGCCATCAGGTTATTTGACAGTGTAAACATAATAGTATCAATGCAGGTATTTCACTTGGCTCATACAAACTTGCTAGAAATGAAAACCCGCCTCTAGAACTGATCCAAAGCTCCAAGCTCCATGGCTTTAATGGTGGATGGAGTTCCAGTAGTTGTCTAAGGTCCGTCCTTCAACCTTTAGATGAACAAACTTGCTAGAAATGAAAATCGTGTGAAGAAAACCAATAATTAACCATTGTTTTATGGTTTCCACCATGAATCCGAGGTAGAGGATAATCCAAACTTACCAACAGGTTCGGTCACCCTTCCTTTTCTCCATAGCTCTTCCTTGGTCGGCCAAAGCAAGGTAAAAAGAGAAGGAAACTAAGGGAACGATTCTCATGTGTATTGCAAAAGATATACATAAGAGATATGTATATGGGTTTTTAAGGAAATAGAAAAAGAGAGTTATCTTCTTTAATTTCAACTAATTCCACCAAAGCTTCCTCCATTCCTTGGACAAGTAGACACCTTCTATTTTCCTTGCAAAACTCTCCATTATCCAAGATTAATGAGAAAGGAACTAAGCACCTTTATTAGTCTTATATTAATATCCATCCTTTTATTGGATATTGCTTTATATTATATTAATGTGAATGGCTTCCACTCAACCAAGATATTTTTATGTCCAAGCATGGCACAGGCTCGTACAAACTATAGCAAACACATCCCTCAACTTTTGGTTGAAGATCTCCTTAATTAATTATATTTCTTTTTGCACTAAATTATATTAAAGAGCCATTTGTGCTTAAATCTTGATTACTTTAATGTCAAGATTCTCTCTCTTCCAAGATAATTAAAATGAGGTGCCCTTTTCATTTTATTTGATCTACTTGATTCCAAGAAACATTAGAGACCTTATAGAAGTGATATTTGCATATTGAACCCTAGGTTTTGGGTACATTGCATATTACACCAAAACTAGGTTTTAATGCACAAGGATTGCTCTACAAGCTTTATCTTGGTGCCCAAGCTTGTAGAAACCATACCACTACATAATATTCATTATTATGATGTATCAGCATCAGAGGAACATCTTATCATGTGAAATTTGCAAGTCAACCCCTCTACTTGGGTAATTTGCACTTTAGTCCAAAAGTAACAAAACAAAGTTTCAACATTATTCAAAAAGGACTGAAATTGAAATATAAGTTCCTCAAAAGCCTTAATTACTTTTCAAAGTATAAGAACAAGCATATAATCAACTTAATTAGGCAAAACACCTAGGGTTAGTACATAACCCAGGTCAGGGATGTTACAAGATCTATGTTTCTTAAACTATAATAGATTGTTGAGATACATGTGAGCTCACATATAACATATTTACTCACATGAGCATGGCCATGCATTTCTCATTCTTGCTTATCAATTCCAAGATATCAACTCCATTAGGAGGAACAAATCCCATCTACATTCACAATCAATCCCCATTTGTCACGACATACCTGAGAACCACCTTCATGCAAACCTTTATTCAAGGTTACTTTAGATGGTGTCAAAGTTCATCAAATGACATGTGATGAGTGTAGTGGCTTCAATTCTAATTACTACAATCACCACTATCACTTTGAGAGTTGATGTTGACTACCATTAAATGGTTCCATGTATCACTCTCAAGGTGGGTATGTTCAGTACATTGTTATCTAACAAGTACCTATGTGTTTGACTTGATATCCAATATCATGACTAGTGTGATTCTATCATAAGTCAACATACAATCTAGTCTTATGCATTATTTTTGTCTATTTTTTTCCGCAATAATATCTGAATAGGGACATAAAAAGAATATGTGTACTCTTATCATACATACGATCTCATTGTTCAAGTCTTTAAGTTGAATACATATGTCACCGAGTGACATCTTTCTTTAGACATCTATCATGTTATGTCATTATCTCATAACTGAATAGAACATAATAGATGGAATTGCATTTTATTATTATCAAATCAATTACATTGTGCCATAGTACTATCATCATATGACTAACTCTCTGGGCATACTAGCAAACTTCCACTTTCACATAGAGCCAATCACCCACGAATCTAACCCTTGGTGATCTAACATGACCATCATGTTTCTAATGGGAACATTCTTTTGTTAGTGGGTCATCAATATTGCTTTCAGTTAATACTCTACAAATCTTCATATCTCCTCATTGTATGATCTCTCATATGAGATGGAAATTTTGAAGTATATGCTTGAACTGCCGATGTGATCTAGGTTCCTTAGCTTGTGTAATAGTTCCATTTTTGTAATAGTACAACTCTGTTTGCATTGATATTGCTCAAAACCACTCCAAGTTCAGTGATGAACTTTTTGATCTAAAAAACTTCCTTTGTTGCACCCGATGTGGGAATGTATTCATCTCCTGTTGTAGAATCAACAACTATCTCTTACTTCAAAATTTTCCAACTTATAGCTCAGTTGTTAAGGCAAAATATAAATCTAGATTGCGATTGATAACTATCTTTGTCAGTTTGAAAGCTTGGATCATTGTAATCTTTTACGCCAAACTCTTCCTCCTTGCCATAAACAAAGAACTGATCCTTAGTTATTCTCAAGTACTTAAGGATGTTCTTTACTACAGTCTGTTGATCTTCACTGGGATCTGAGTGATATCTATTCATCATGCTCAAAGCATACAAGACATCAGGATGAGTGGATAACATTGCATACATGATAGATCCAATAACAGACACATATGGCATCTTACTCATGTGTTACCATTATTCACAAGAACTGGGACACTGGGCTCTATAGAGGCTAATTCCATGAGATATGGGCAAGTTCCCTCACTTTGAGTCATGCATGTTGAACCTTTTTAGCATCTTGTCAATGTATGTACTCTGGCTTCGTCCAAGAAGCCTTTTGGATCTATCTCTATAGATCTTAGTGTAGGGATGTCATTCCCCATGAATAGTATGCCATCTACATATAATATCAGGAATACAACTAATCTCCCACTAACCTTCTTATAAACACAAGGTTTGTCTTCATTTTGATTAAAGCCAAACTCTTTGACTACCTCATAAAATCAAATATTCTATCTCCAAAATGCTTGATCCAATCCATAGATTGACCTTTGTATCAAATAGACTTTAGTTGCATTACTTGGGTTTATCAAACCATCAGGTTGTGTCATGTACACATCCTTAAGAAGAATCTTATTAAGGAAAGTGGTTTTAAAAACCATTTTCCAAATCTCATAGTCATGATAAGTTATAATGGAAAGCATGATCGTGATGGATTTAACCATGGCAAATGATGAAAAGGTTTTATTATAGTCAACACCTTGAACTTGTCTGGCCTTTTGCAAATAATCTTCCCTTATAGGTATATATATTACCATCATGTCAGTCTTCTTCTTGAAGGCCCACTTGTAACCTATGGGTTTCACTCCTTCTGGTGGATTCGCCAAGGTGCATCCCTTCTTGGTGTACATGGAGTTCATCTTAAATCTCATGGCATCAAGCCATTTGATAGACTCTAGTCCCTTAGTAGCTTCTAGCTAGGATATTGGCTCATCATTTATGACCAACTCATCACCTTCTTGAGTAACAAGATATCCAAATCTTTCATGATCAAGGCATGTCCTACTAGATCTACGAGGTTCTTGTATTACATGAGGAACTTAAGATTCCATAGAAGTTTGTGATTCTCCTTGTTCCTTATGCACCTCTTTAGGTTCAATGTTTTCATGTTTATCTCATACATCTTCAAGTTCTACTTTCCTCCCACTGATTCCTCTAAAAATAAATTCTTTTTCAACAAATACAACAGTCTTGGCAACAAAGACTTTGTTGTCAGATGTAGTGTAAAAGTAGTATCCCTTGGTTTTCTTAGGATATCCAACATAATAACATTTATCTAACTTGGGTCCAAGATTTTTGATAAATAGTTTTCTCACATAAGATTCACATCTCCAAATCACATTAAAAAAAGGGACATTTCCCATGCCATATCTCATATGGTGTCTTTCAAACCGATTTAGATGTCACATACTTTAGTGTAAACATGCTTGTTTGTAGAGCATGCCCCCAAAAGGAAGTTGGAAGATTGAAAAATCTCATCATAGATTGTACCATGTCCAATAGGGTACAATTCCTTCTTTCTGATACACCATTATGTTCTGGTGTACTAGGTGGATTCCATTGTGGTACAATACCACAGTCTCACAGAATGTCCTCAAACTCTTATCTTAAGTATTCTCCACCTTGATTGGATCGAAGTTCTTTAATACTTTTACCAAGCTGGTTCTATACTTCCTTCATAAAATTCTTGAACCTTTCAAGGGGTTCTGACTTGTGCTTCATCAAGTACACATAGGCATACCTATTGAGGTCATCAATAAAGGTAATGAAGTACATATAACCACCTCTGGCATTTGTTCTAAAAGGTCCATGTACATCTATATGTACTAGTCCTAATAGATCACTCACTCTCTCACTTCTTCCATTTAGAGGTGCTTTTGTCGCCTTTCCCAACAAACACAAATCACATGTCTCTATTGGTTCAAAACCAAAAGAGCCCAGATAACCATCTTTATGGAGTTTGGATATACATTTCTCATTTATGTGTCCTAGATGACAATACCAAAGGTATGCTTTGTTTGAGTTATCAAGTTTTAGCCATTTTGTATTTACGTCATTTATGTCTGTCTCTAGATCTAATGAGTATACACCATAGGACATTGGAGTATTGTCGTAAAAGATCTCATCTCTACTAATAGAACATCATCCATTCTTTATAAGAAATTCAAATCCATTATTGTCCAAACAAGATACATATGTCATGTTTCTATTAATGGCAGGTACATAATAGTAGTTCTCTAACTTAATTACAAGCCAACTATTAGAGATAATTCATACATTCCAACTATACTAACAACAACTCTTGCTCCATTAGTGACACACAGTTCAACCTCACCTTTCTATAAAGGTCTTCTTCTCTTCAGATTCTACACATTTGAGCAAATGTGTGATCCACATTCGGTATCCAATACCCAAGATGAAGAAGGGAGAAAGTTAATCTCAATAATGAATATACCTGAAGTAGAGATCACTATCCCTTGTGTCATCTTCCTCAGTTCCTTTAAGTGAAAATGACAACTTCCTTTTACACTTACCCATCTCCTCATCTTGAGTGCAGAAGGCTCAGGTTTTAAGTTATCCTCATAACCTTTTTTGGCCTTTACTTCACCCTTAGATTCCCCTTTTTGATAACCATCATGGGTTTTTACTTCTACATTTTTTCTCTGGCATTTATCAATATGTCAAGAAATTCATAAAGCGGTTTATCCGAGTTACACATGTAATAGTTCACGGTAAACTGGCTATATGATTTAGGTAATGATTGCATAATCATATTCATGGCCAAATCTTAGCCTAAAGGATATTCCAATATATCTAGGTCTTCCACATGCCCAATCGTCTTGAGCACATGATGCCCTACTGAATCTCCCTCTGCCATTTTGCACTCAAATAATGCCATAGAGACATCATACCTTTTCTACTTTGCATGATCTTGGTACATGTTCTTGAGATTTGTTACCATCTCGATAATGTCCATGCATTCATGCTGCTTCTACAACTCATAGTTCATAGAGCATAGTATGAGGCTTTTAATGTTTGTGACATTGTTGGTATGCTTCCAATAAGCATCCACTTGGTCAATGACTAGATCCTTCTATCTTCCGATCAATCGACTTGAGTTCCAGTCGATCGACTCGCCTGGTCCGAATGTGTTCTTCTTGCCAAAATGAAAACTAATGCTAATCCTATATATATATATATATATTCATTTTGTAATAAGAATACCTCAAGTTACACTCAAGGGGAGCATAGGGGGTTAAACATTAATTACATTTGGAGAGGAAAGAGGAAGGCTCAGTATGTAAACTGAATTTATAAGATGATAAAATAAACCATCCAACCACACAAGAATCCAAGGGGTATAAGCCATATCCATGCATACATCAACCATCAAAACCATTTTAGAACGATGTGTATGAGTTGCATATATATATATATATATATATATATATATATGTATATATATTAAGGATCTACAAGACATTACAAACAATATGTAGTATATAATCAAATATGCACATTGACCATTTAAATGTTCACACTACATGCAACAAAATAAACAATAAAAGTAAATTTGTTTGCTTTGATTTAAATCCTTATACGTAAGTTGACGTGGCTTTGATACCACTTTTGAAAGATATGGAGACATAGTAGGCAGAAGAAACAAAAATTTCTATCCATATTTACTAACCAGCAGATCACATAGACAATAATGTATCTATAAAGAGGGTGCAAGATGTACTTTATCCTAGAGAAACTCCAATAACTATCCTTACACGGTGATTTGTTCCCTTCACAAGTAGCACACAGACGACAGTTGATGACATCCTCCTAGCATGGAAACAACAGCTTTCATGCCTCTACATATTCCATCAGGCCACTAGGAACTCCACGTTATACTTCTAGAGACGAGGCGAAGGAGTTGTCCTTCCGTTCATCAATGTGACAACCTCGACTTCCTTTCCCCTTGATGTCTCTCCCTTTCTTGGGAAGACTGCTCAAGCTCTCTAACACATTACCACAACTATAAGACGAGAAGTCTTTTTGTTGAGTGCCTTGGCCACCCCTTCCTTATTTAGGAGTGGATGGGCTAGGTTTCCAAAAACTAAGGGATACGAAAGGTTAGATCTCATAGTTTATCGATCATTGCATGTGACTATTTGGTTGACTGGACCATTTAGTCGAATGGAAGAGCCAGCCAGTCAATTAGCTTGAGGCCAACGATGCAATAACACTGGATTTTAATGTGATGATTAATGCACATTGTTACACATATCATTGGTCATTTTCACCCAGTCAAACTGGTCATTTCACATCTTTTTTTGACACAGTCCAACTGGTTAGTTTTAAAGGCAGTCTAGTCGGTCGTCTGGACACTCCAACTGATGGATTGGCACACTAGTCAGTCGACTAGACACTCTACTCGATCAACTGGAAACCAGTGTTGTTTGATTTGATTACCTAAACACTTTTAGTAACCAAGTTAAATCTTATCCATGAGTAAACTCCTATCCCAAGTGTTGTTGGGTTTTAGGGGAGGAAGATATGGAAGGGGAAACAAATATTTCCTCCCCAAACCCAGAACCCAAAGAGATCTCGTCAACATCTATACAGTAGGAAGGATGGTTTGTAGAGGTGTACCTTGTCCCGAGGCTTGCTCGGTGATGTTACCTCACGGCTAGCGCGGTCTTCACCTCTGATCTTGGACAACGTTTGTGCAGCTCCTGGTTGCACCTAGACTATCAGATTGATGGTTTTCTATTGAGCGATAGAAATCTCCCGCCTCTATAGTAGTCCACACGGACCACCGGGAACTCCAGTCATCATGTCCTACAGGACACTGGAAGGAGTCGTCCCCTTCTGTCGGTGTACTAGTCACCGACATGCTCTCCCACTACCAGTTGTCATTCTATAGTTGTATTTCCCTCGTTGTGCCTCCCTAATCAGGTAGCACTTACTTGGGCTCTCTCGGTTACCACAACCAGAGAGGACAATGTTGTAGAGCAATTGATGTTCTGAGTTGTTCTATCTGAGAATCCCCCAGTACCCCTCTATATATAGGAGGGGTCAGGGTCAGGGTTCTCAGCCCCGGGCAATGTAGGAATAAAGTGGGAGTAGAAAGGTCCAAAATTTCCACGAATTGATACACTACGGCAGGTAAAACGGTCATTTCACAAACGAACCAATCGTTTGGGTACTGAACTGATTGGTTCATCTCATGAACTGGTCGTTTAGGGAGCTAAACCGATCGGTTCATTCATGAATCGGTCGTTTCACTTCCCAGGGTAGTTCCCAATTGACTTTCTTCTTTCCATTTCTAATTAATCCAAAGATCAATACTTGTCCCAATCAAATTGTACAAATGAGATAAAAATATTTTCTCACCAACCTAACTTTCCCAAATTGGCTCGTTTGGTCCAGCTGAACTGATCGGTTCAATACTTGAACCGGTCATCTCACTTGACCCTGAGTCGATTGGGGTGAACCGATCGGTTCAACACTTGAACCGGTCATCTCACTTGACCCTCAACCGATCGGTTCAACAGTTTGAACCGGTCGGTTGGCAGTCCAGGTTGTGCAGAAATCGGTCAATGCAGTTCTCAATCAATCTGACACCCAAATCAGTTAGTCCAACACTTGAACTTGGTGATTCTGAGACAAGTCAATTGATTGAATGTTTAATTGAACTACTAAACACATTTAATAAACAATCTAAGCATCATTCATGGATAAACTCCTCTTCCAGGTTAAATTCTATGTGTGTGACCCTGCAGGCCCATTTCACATTGGCAGTGAAAGTCCATAACACTTATGACTTCACAAGCAAAGAGTGGTGCCTAGTCGCACATCAGTGCTACCCAAGTGAAAAGGAAAGTTGGAGAACAACTTTCAATCCTACAATTCATGAATGGTGTTATAGTGAATGTATAATTCCTTTGTCACGGATATCCCAGATGAACTCAAGGCATGGAACAGTCATCCTTTCAACGTTCATTCACTTCCTTGATCTCAGAGCAGACTGGATGAGATATGTGTGACATCAATATCACATATTGATTCACACATGCATGTGCATGCCTTTCTCAGTCCTACTCATCAAGTTGCCATGGACATCAAACTCCCTCAGGAGGGACAAATCACATATCTATCACTCACCCCTCAAAAGCCTCATGTGTCAAAGTCACCCAATCATCACCTTTTTAACCATCTATATTTCAGGACTACGTTTGATGATGTCAAAGTGTACCCAACGACATGTATTGAGTGTAGTGATTTCAGGTCAAAGAATCACACTCACCACCATCACTGTGAGAGTTGATTGTGACTACCAAGTCATGGTTCCATGTGTCACTCTCACGGTGGGTCTGTCTGATACACTTGTTCTCTAGCAAGTACCTATGTGCTTGGTTTGATATCACTATATCATAACTGATGAGATTCTGTCATCAACCAACACATAATCTAGTCTTTAGTGTTATTTATGTCTATGGTTATTTCCACAACAACAACTGACTAGGGACAAAACAAGAATGTATACTCTTAACATTCGTATGATCTCATCGTTGAGGTCCTTAACCTAAAAGCATTCGTCATTGAGTAAAAAAATTCTTTAGACATCTATCATGTTACACTATCATCTCAGAAATAGTTAAAACATATAGATTGGAAATTGCCTTTATTATTTTTCAAATCATTTAGAAAGTATCCCATTACAATCATCATATGACTTGCTCTATGGGCATACATACCAACAGACTTCTACTTGCACTTAGATCCAATCACCTAGGAACCTCAATCTTTGTGACCTAGCATGATCGTCATGCTTCTGCTGAGAAAGGGCCTTCGTCAGTGGATCAACTATGTTGTCTTTGGTTGGTACTCTACAAATCTTCACATCACCTCGTTGTATGATCTCTCGTATGATATGAAAGTGCCATAGTATGTGCTTGGACCGTTGATGTGATCTGGGCTCCTTAGCTTGAGCAATAGCTCCATTGTTGTCACAATAAAGCTTAATTGCATCATAGCTACTGGGAACTACACCAAGTTTAGAGATGAACTTCCTGATCCACAGAGCCTCCTTTTCCACATGCAAAGTAGAAATATACTTGGCCTCTGTAGTAGAATCGACAACTGTCTCTTACTTGGAACTCCTCTAGCTCACAACTCCGTTGTTTAGGCAACATACAAATCCTAATTGTGATATGCAATCATCTTTGTCAGATTGGAAGCTTGCATCGGTGTAACCTCTTACAACCAGTTCTTTCTCACCGCTGTACACAAGAAACTGATCCTTAGTCCTTCGTAAGTACTTCAGGATGTTCTTCATAGTTGTCCAGTGAGAATCCCCGGGATCTGACTGGTACCTGCTCATCATGTTGAGGGCATATGAGATGTCTGGGTGTGTGCACAACATAGCGTACATGATGGATTTGATGGCTGACGCATATGGGATCCCATTCATACGCTCCCTCTCTTCACAAGATCGGGGACACTGAGCTCTAGAGACAGTAACTCCATGTAACATGGGGATGTTTCCTCTCTTTGAGTTCTCCATGCTGAATCGCTTCAGCACCTTATCAATGTATGTGCTCTGACTTAGTCTAAGAAGCCTTCTAGATCTATCTCTATAGATCTTAATTCATAGAATGTAGGATGCTTCTCCCAAGTCCTTCATTTAGAAAGTATTCCCAAGACAAGTCTTTACCTTCTCTAAGGCTATGACATCATTCCCCATCAATAGTATGTCATCCACATACAATATGAGGAATGTGGTCATGCTCCCACTGACCTTCTTGTACACACAAGGTTCATCTTCATTTTGAATAAATCCAAACACTTTGACTTCCTCATCAAATCGAAGATTCCAACTCTGAGATGCTTGCTTCAATCCATAGATTGACCTTTGTATCTTACAAACTTTATTAGCATTCTTTAGATCTACAAAACCTTTAGGCTATGCCATGTACACATCCTCATAAATATTCCAGTTGAGGAATGCGATTTTAACATCCATCTGCCAAATCTCATAGTCATAGTAGGCCGCAATATCAAGCATGATCATGATGAACTTAATCATGTCAACTGGAGAAAAGGTTTCGTCATGGTCAGCACTTTGAACTTGTTGGAAACCCTTCACAACTAATATGCCTTTATAAGTCTACACAATACCATCCATGTCAGTTTTCTTATTGAAGACCCACTTGCACCCTATGGGTTTTACCCCTTCGGGTGGTTCCACCAAAGTCCATACTTTGTTGGAATACATGGATTCCATCTCAGATCTCATGGTCTCCAGCCATTTCTCAGAATCGGGTCCCTCCATAGCCTCTAGATAGGTAGTTGGATCATCATCTATGATCAACTCACCGCCTTCCTGAGTTATAAGGTATCCAAACTAGACCCTGTCAAATGGGTGGGTGGGTGGGTTGGGTTTGGGTTGGGTCGTTGCGGGTTTGGGTCTTGCGGGTGCGGGTCAAAAAGATCCAATGTTAAATGGGTGGGGAAGTAGCACACCCAAACCTGACCCAGCGGGTTGCGGGTCGCCCGCGGGTGCCCATATAATATGTGCACGGTGAAAAGATATTGCTTGTTTTTGTACTAAGACAAAGAGTAGAATGATTCATTAATAATTTTTAGTGTAAACATAACAAAATGAGGACAAGCTTCCACTACTTTTTGTGTCCAACACAATGTAATATATATTATTATGTTTTGAAATAAAATGTAAGAGACAAAATGAAAAATAACCATTTCTGCAATGTACAATAAAAAAACTAAATGATATAGATGTTACAAATAGCATAACATATTACCATAACAACACTATATTTTGTCATCTTATGCTAAAAGTTCTTGATGTTTCATATACTTATGATTGTCCAATACATAAAATGAACAGAAAGAGAATATAATTGTTATAATTGAATATAAAACATGCATCATACTATATATTCATTAACATATAAATAATGTATACGTTAACGAATTTGTTTCCACAAGTGTAAACAATTAACAAAGGTTATCAATAAAGAAAGTTAGACTTTAACTCTTTATATTGTATACATTACACGTCATCAATTTAGTTGATTGATAAATGTACAAGTGTTGCATGTCTTAAGAGTCATATAGATAATATATTTATATTAATATATTATTTAGTTAAATGGGCACCCGCGGATGCCCGCGGATCACCCGTGAAACCCACTAAATAAACGGGTGGGTATGGGTTTGGGTGATTTCTAGCGGGTGGCAAATTTCGCTACCCAAACCCTACTTAAACGGGTCGACCCGTGGGCGCCCACGGATTTTGACCCAGTTTGATAGGTCTAATCCAAACCTCTCAGGCTCAAGGTGTGTCATACTAGATCTATGAGGTCCTTGTGTTACTTGAGGAGATTGAGATTCCACAACACCTTGTGAATCTCCATGTTCCTCTTATACATCTACTGGTTCAATGTTTTCTTGTTGGGCTTGAACCTTTTCAAGCTCTATCTTCCTCCCACTGTTTCCTTTGGAAATAAATTCCTTCTCTAGGAACACAACATCCCTGGAAACAAACACTTTGTTGTCAGTTGGGTGGTATAAGTAATATCCCTTAGTCTCCTTAGGATATCCAATAAAATAACATTTATTAGATCTAGGGCCTAGCTTGTCAGGAAACATTTTCTTGACATATGCCTCACATCCCCAAATCCTCATAAAAAGACATATTAGGACACTTCCCACTCCATATCTCATATGGTGTCTTTTGAACCGATTTAGATGGTACGTGGTTAAGTGTAAACATGGCGGTTTTAAGAGTATGACCCCAAAAGGAAATCGGAAGATCGACAAAACTCATCATTGATCGCACCATATCAAATAAACTGTGATTCCTTCTTTCAGACACACCATTATGTTGTGGTGTTCCAAGCAGAGTCCATTGTGATACGATACCACGGGCTCCCAGAAGGTTCTCAAACTCCTAGCTCAAGTATTCTCCACCTCGATCGGATCAAAGTGCTTTAATACTTTTACCAAGTTAGTTTTGTACTTCATTCATAAAATCCTTGAACCTTTCAAGGGTTTCTGACTTATGTTTCATCACGTATACATAGCCATACCTACTGAAGTCATCAGTGAAGGTAATGAAGTATTGATACACATTTATGGCATTTGTTCTAAAACGGCCACATACATCAGTATGTATGAGTCCTAATAGATCACTATCTCTCTCACCTTTACCTGAAAAGGGAGTCTTGGTCATCTTACCCAACAAACAAGATTTGCATGTCTCTATTGATTCATAATCAAAAGAGTCCAGATAACCATCTTTATAGAGTCTAGAAATGTGCTTCTCATTTATGTGCCCTAGACGACAATGCCAAACATATGTTTTGTTTGATTCGTTGAGTTTTTGCTTTTTGGTGTTCACGTTGTATACACTTGTCTCTAGATCTATCAAGTATAGACCATAAGACATTGGAGCACTGCCATAAAAGATCCCATCTTTAGAAATGGAACATTTTTCATTATTAATAAGAAATTCAAAACCATCATTGTCCAAGCAAGAAACGGAAATGATATTCCTATTTATGGTTGGTACATAATAGCAATTCTTCAACTCTATTATTAGCCCACTAGGTAGAGATAAATCATAGGTTCCTACCACACTGGCGGCAACCCTTGTCCCATTGGCAACACATAGTTCAACCTCGCCTTTCCCCAAAGGCCTACTTCTCTTAAGATCCTTCACATTTGAACAAATGTGAGATCTGCATCCGATATCAAGTACCCAAGACAAAGAAGTAGTAAAGTTAATCTCTATAACGTACACATCAGAAGTAGAGATATCTATCTCATGCTTCTTCTTCCATCATTCCCTCCATCCTCTCCATGTTTTGAGCACAGAAGACTTGGACATTGGTTTGGTGAGAGAACCCTTCTCTCCCTCACCTTTGTCCTTGGACTCTGTTCCACTGATCTCTATCAATGAACTATCCTTCTTATTTGCCTCAAACAATGACTTAAGCGTACATAGAGTGGACTCAAAGGCCGCTGGTATATTTGGATTGTGTAGAACACTTCTCACAATCCTCAACCAGTTATGGAATTTATTATCAATTAATTTGCTCATTTTAAAGGATGATTCTTTTGTCATTCTACAAGAGAAAAAATGCATTTGCCAAAAACTCCTTTTTTATTTGATTTGATTTGAATAAAATTTGATGATAGTTAATTAGGCCTTTAATTAATTACCGCTCCCACCATTTTGATTCAAATTGACAGCCCTCACCGTCAATTTGGAAGATTGCAGCGTACAACCTTCTAGTGGGTCCAAGATCCATATTTCATCCAATCATGAGTCAGCTTTGGTTGATCTCCCACAATATAGATTATTTAGGTAGGTAACGCTTGCCAATTGCATCCTATGCAACTCTCAGATGGATGTCATGCACAACTCTTTGCCATGGTCATCCCTGTGCCTCTGGAGCTTAGACTCTCTAAGAATCACCAGTTAAGTCTAACCCAAAAGCTGACACGATGAACATGCACCCTGCTTTAGAAGATCCTACATGTCCACCATCACACTTCCACGAGATAGACGACACACCACACTTTGACATAACCTATGCTTGGTCGATCAAGTTTTTCATGTGTGTCGCTAATGGAAGGCATCTAAGACTTAATATTTATTGAGGGATTTGGTTTTATATGTACATATACATATCCAATCACCACAATATATAGTACATATCATATACATACTATATCCCACAGAAAACATGTGAAACGATAAAAAGCGATGATTATGGTCATCCTAATATGATTCCTCGAGCCAAAAGGAATCACGGTCATCTAGGTCCACATCACATGCAACATGTACAAGATGAACTTTGTGCTTTGCCGTTCTGGGTTTGATCAACTCATCTCCATGATTGATCGGCTCACCATCAGGCCGGTCGGTTGGGTGCCACCAGTCGGTCGACTGGCGCCTCTAGACGATTGGTTCACAGGTCATCATGCATCTCCTCAGGTTGCCACCTGCTCATCTCGCTCCAGGAACCGGCCGCCTTAGTCCATCTATCAATCGTCTCACACCTAAGATGATCGTCTCAATCCTCCAGGTGTCTTCCGTTCTTTGACATAACAGAAAATATAAACTAATCATATTTACATTTGCATTGGGAAACCCGAGTTACATTTGGGGGGAGCAAAGGTAGGAAAGAATCTCGAGTTACATCAGGAATAGGAGGTAGGGAATCGGTATGCAGACTGAGATGTAAGCAACAACAATTAACCACACATAGATTTAAGGTTTATGGCCACAATCACGCTACAATCACCACAGAAATTGTTTAAGGGAGATTTGTATCAAATGCATTTATATACCATATCATATATGTATATATAGGGATTTGTTGATTTAAATTGGACATGCATAAAGTCAATTAATTAATCGCATTGTATGCAATAAATAAAAAGTGACAAACCAAAAACCGATCACATCGATTATCCTAAAGTATAGAACGTTGACGTGGATTTGATACCACTGTTGGGTTTTAGGGGAGGTAGAGATGGTAGTAGAAACAAAAAATTTCTCCCCAAACCCAGAACCCAAAGAGATCTTGTCAACATCTATACGGTAGAAAGGATGGTTTGTAGAGGCGTACCTTGTCTCAAGGTTTGTTCGGCGACGTTACCTCGCGGCTAGCATGGTCTTCACCTCCAGTCTTGGACGGTGTTTGAGCAGCTCCTGATCGCACCCGGAATG